>CM077199.1:0-600000 GCA_039654625.1 Rhinogobio ventralis
CATCACAGGAAACATTCTGCATTTTTACATTTTTAATAAAACATTGTTTAGTATGTTTTTAAAGCTATTTGAAATATGAGGATATTTGAAATGTCCTCATAAACCACGTTTACGTTGTAATACCAGTGTAATACCAATGTCATTATACAAATTTGTGTTCTCATAAATCACATAAACAAGCACACAAAACACACACACTCACTCACACACACTCAGTCACTCACTTACACACACACACTTACACACTCATTCACTCACTCACACACACACACACACACACTCACTCACACACACTCAGTCACTCACTTACACACACACACTTACACACTCATTCACTCACTCACACACACACACACACTCTCTCTCTCTCTCTCTCTCACTCATTTACTCTCCATGTATGTGTGTGTGTGTGTGTAGATCCTAACCCAGGAGGACTGGAACATAGTCCTGTATAACGCCATGGCCTCCACGTCTCCTCTGGCCGCTCTGTATTTCGTGGCTCTGATTACATTCGGGAACTACGTGCTGTTCAACCTGCTGATGGCCATTATGGTGGAGGGCTTTCAGGCTGAGGTGAGTCATTCAACCCGTTCGGTGCTTCGCTGATTAGACTCTCTGATTCAGTTCAAAGCTTCGCTGATTAGACTCTCTGATTCAGTTCAAAGCTTCGCTGATTAGACTCTCTGATTCAGTTCAAAGCTTCGCTGATTAGACTCTCTGATTATTAGTTAATGTTAATAAATGGATTAACTAACGTGAGACCTTGTTGTAAAATGTTACCAAGTTTAATCCTGACAGAAATTAAACCCGTGGATTGGAAGGTGGTCTGTACTGTATGTGTGTGTGAGAGAGTGTGCGAGTGAGTATGTGCATTTGAGTGAGTGTGCGTGTGTGTGACTGTGTGTGTGAGAGAGAGTGAGTGTCAGTGTCTGTGTGTATCTGTGTGAGTGTTTGTGTGGGTGTGTGTAATTGAGTGTTTGTGCGTGTGCATTTTCAGTACTTTTCAGCAGTGCTGGTCTGAAACAGATCGCTGTTTACCATCGGTGCCATAGCTATAGACTGGCGTTGGTCACTCTGGGTTATAAAACTTCATAATGAAGGTCTGAATTCTGTCTGTCTTTCAGGGCAATGCCAGTCACTCTTAATAAATCAAGGTTCCCTGCAGCAGCTGTCACTTCCCACTCGTCATGGTCCGATGATGCTCTGGACGACTCTGTCTTGGTGGATGACCTCGTCACCTTTGAGAGCCATGGGGAGCTCTTACCCATCTCCACCAGCCAGCCTGTGTCCGCCGGGGGTCCCGAACAGCCGCCGCTCTCCACCAGTGTGCCAGCAACTGCAGAGCGTCCCGATCTGTCTCCTCTGTCAACCAGCAAGAAGGCAAAGCGAAGCAAGCAGCAGAAGCCCCTGCTGTCCTCGATGCCCTCCACTAGCAAGGCTGCCTCTAGTGAGCGTCCCGAGCAGCCAAAGCACCGTCCTTAGCGCCTGGTCAGTCTCCCTCTGATGCTCGCCCCGAGGAGCCACCGTCGACCTCCAACAGCCAGTCTGCATCTGCCACCAACTTGCCGCAGAGTGAGTCTCCTGTAAGTGTAAAATCACAACATGCACAAAATCCCTTGGTTACTAACCCCCACCACATTATGGAATATAAATTACTAAACGTGTTGTATGTCTTGTGTCTTGCAGGTGGAACTGGAAGGTTGGGTGCGGCTGTGGAAAGACTCCCATGGCATCCCATCTGCAGACATCTCCTGGCTGAAGGAGGACAGCGAGAGAGGTCTCTTTACGCCAGTCCAAATGTACAAAGACAACAAGGGCGTCATTAGAAAAAAAACACATTATGCAAAACTAAACTGTTTTGTATTTGTTTGTTTGTTTTTTGTTTGTTTTGTTGTAGGTGGTGAAGAAATTGTCTGGGGAGGGCAAGGGCTCGGCCGAGTGGTTCACCAGCATCGGCAACGAGTTCTCCCAGATCGTGTCCTTTGTCCTCACCTGCGAGGAGTCTGTGGAAAAGCTGGGGCCCATGTGCTGTGGCGTGGTGGAGCGGTTCCGGGTCGCCAATCAACCTGTACCCAAGATCCTATATATTGACTGGGGATGCTGCAAGGCACAGGGTTCAACGGCCATCGAGACGCTCTTCCAGCCTTGGGTGGACGACGGGATGGTGGTGAGGCTGGATATTTTCCACTGGATCCATCACTTCGATGCTGCTCTGCGGACCGAGGCCCACTCGAAGTACGCCGCCTTCAAGTCTGCGCTGGTCGGGGCATTGTTGGCCTATAACCGCGAGGACCTCCAGCTCCTCATCAAGGCTGTCAGGGCCAGAGACCCGGCCACAATGGAGGTGGTGACGGACGAGGATGTGGTCCGACGTTACATCTCCCGGGACCAGCTCCAACATCATGTCCGCCGTCTCACCCTCTGTGCCCAGGAGACATTCCGTCTTGTCCACCTGGTCATTGAAGAGCTCAAGGGTCCAGCAGGGCTCGACGAGAGCAGTGTCAGCCTCAAGTCCCCTGGTAAGAAAAAACACCTCACACGCTCGCACATGCATACATACGCATACACACACGGGCACACACACACAATATCAATATGTGCAAAATGCTCATCATTGCATGTTTGTGTGTTTTTGTGTTTACAGCAGCCATTGATGAGATGTGGGCCAGCCAGCAGCGACACCTGGAATGCATCCAGGACCCACCAGGCATGGCCATGTACCGGGTTGCCCGCACCACGACCATCAACGGTGTGGACCTGCCGTATTACAAGGGCCTGCGTGGGAGCAACAGCCTGGAGGGGTTCCACAAGTCGCTGCCCCATATGATTCCAGGTAATCTAAGGGGGAAAAATACTTGTTTAACAGCAAAACAGGCAACACGTATCCCTTTTGTATCATTCTGATAATACCTATTGTTGTGATGTTCAGGTCCCCACTGTGCGGCACGGCCTTACCAGGTCTACCTCATCCGTGGAATCGCCAGGTGGAACTCCGACCGCAGCTCGGACGCCGTGTTTGGGGGCAGAGGCCGGCACAACCAAGTCTACTCTGCGCCACTTATTGACCGCCTCAACTCCCGCTGCCAGCAGCTGTTTGGTGAGATGGTGGAAGAGAACTTCAGGGCCCCGGCCAACGTCCAGTCAGACGAGCTGCTTGGGCTCGAATATCTGTTCAGCCAGAGCACGGGGGAGTCCTTCTCTTTTGTGGGCATCGTCAACGACGGTCCTGGGCCGGAGCAAGAGGTCATCCAGTCTGGCCAGTCCGACCCAGATGCCGAAGCAGACGAGACCAGAGCGATGAGGGCCATCCTGCTGTTGAGCCCCGCATCACATTAACCAGCAGTGAGACTGCTACAGTCAACCCTCCTGCCTTTGTGAGTAGAGTACCTACTTGTCTGATAGAAGAGAATACAGTGATAAATGTGACCGTTGAAAAACAAGACATTGTATGCATTGGAACTTACCTACTTACCTACTCTGTGTATGTGTGTGTCTCTTTCTGTGTATGTTTTACAGGAGGATGTCTGCAGTGACAATCCTCTCCCTGGGTTTCAGAAGCTAGAGGCATTCTGTACTGCGCTGGTGGAGGTCTGCTTGACAGAACAGAAGCTGCTCCTCGACACTGCGCAAAGGAACAGGGTCCTCGATGCCTGGAATGCAGTGGAGGAGCACGACAAGCAGCCACAGAAATACCACCAGCTGTACCGCAGACGCTGCCATGGTCCAGAAAGTGAAGATGCAGGAGAACCACATTGAGGACTACTATCAGAGGAAGGACCTCTACACCACACTCCTCATGGCCTTGGTGGAACCCGGAGGCATTGTCTCTGCGTTGGGCCACGGGGAGTTCCAGGCGGCACCTCTTCCTAGAGAGCTACCCTGCGCGCGGCTCCTGAGGCACGCCTTCCTTCTGGCCGAGGCGGACAATGTTCAGGACTACCGGAGCCAGATACTCTCCACGTTCGGCACCGTCCTGAAAATGGACTCCACAAAGAAGGCAAGTGTGTTGACATACAAGTACTCACAGGGAAACACCACATTATGCAAAACTAAACTGTTTTGTATTTGTTTGTTTGTTTTTTGTTTGTTTTGTTGTAGGTGGTGAAGAAATTGTCTGGGGAGGGCAAGGGCTCGGCCGAGTGGTTCACCAGCATCGGCAACGAGTTCTCCCAGATCGTGTCCTTTGTCCTCACCTGCGAGGAGTCTGTGGAAAAGCTGGGGCCCATGTGCTGTGGCGTGGTGGAGCGGTTCCGGGTCGCCAATCAACCTGTACCCAAGATCCTATATATTGACTGTGGATGCTGCAAGGCACAGGGTCCAACGGCCATCGAGACGCTCTTCCAGCCTTGGGTGGACGACGGGATGGTGGTGAGGCTGGATATTTTCCACTGGATCCATCACTTCGATGCTGCTCTGCGGACCGAGGCCCACTCGAAGTACGCCGCCTTCAAGTCTGCGCTGGTCGGGGCATTGTTGGCCTATAACCGCGAGGACCTCCAGCTCCTCATCAAGGCTGTCAGGGTCAGAGACCCGGCCACAATGGAGGTGGTGACGGACGAGGATGTGGTCCGGCGTTACATCTCCCGGGACCAGCTCCAACATCATGTCCGCCGTCTCACCCTCTGTGCCCAGGAGACATTCCGTCTTGTCCACCTGGTCATTGAAGAGCTCAAGGGTCCAGCAGGGCTCGACGAGAGCAGTGTCAGCCTCTTCAAGTCCCCTGGTAAGAAAAAACACCTCACACGCTCGCACATGCATACATACGCATACACACACGGGCACACACACACAATATCAATATGTGCAAAATGCTCATCATTGCATGTTTGTGTGTTTTTGTGTTTACAGCAGCCATTGATGAGATGTGGGCCAGCCAGCAGCGACACCTGGAATGCATCCAGGACCCACCAGGCATGGCCATGTACCGGGTTGCCCGCACCACGACCATCAACGGTGTGGACCTGCCGTATTACAAGGGCCTGCGTGGGAGCAACAGCCTGGAGGGGTTCCACAAGTCGCTGCCCCATATGATTCCAGGTAATCTAAGGGGGAAAAATACTTGTTTAACAGCAAAACGGGCAACACGTATCCCTTTTGTATCATTCTGATAATACCTATTGTTGTGATGTTCAGGTCCCCACTGTGCGGCACGGCCTTACCAGGTCTACCTCATCCGTGGAATCGCCAGGTGGACCGCAGCTCGGACGCCGTGTTTGGGGGCAGAGGCCGGCACAACCAAGTCTACTCTGCGCCACTTATTGACCGCCTCAACTCCCGCTGCCAGCAGCTGTTTGGCGAGATGGTGGAAGAGAACTTCAGGGCCCCGGCCAACGTCCAGTCAGACGAGCTGCTTGGGCTCGAATATCTGTTCAGCCAGAGCACGGGGGAGTCCTTCTCTTTTGTGGGCATCGTCAACGACGGTCCTGGGCCGGAGCAAGAGGTCATCCAGTCTGGCCAGTCCGACCCAGATGCCGAAGCAGACGAGACCAGAGCGATGAGGGCCATCCTGCTGTTGAGCCCCGCATCACATTAACCAGCAGTGAGACTGCTACAGTCAACCCTCCTGCCTTTGTGAGTAGAGTACCTACTTGTCTGATAGAAGAGAATACAGTGATAAATGTGACCGTTGAAAAACAAGACATTGTATGCATTGGAACTTACCTACTTACCTACTCTGTGTATGTGTGTGTCTCTTTCTGTGTATGTTTTACAGGAGGATGTCTGCAGTGACAATCCTCTCCCTGGGTTTCAGAAGCTAGAGGCATTCTGTACTGCGCTGGTGGAGGTCTGCTTGACAGAACAGAAGCTGCTCCTCGACACTGCGCAAAGGAACAGGGTCCTCGATGCCTGGAATGCAGTGGAGGAGCACGACAAGCAGCCACAGAAATACCACCAGCTGTACCGCAGACGCTGCCATGGTCCATAAAGTGAAGATGCAGGAGAACCACATTGAGGACTACTATCAGAGGAAGGACCTCTACACCACACTCCTCATGGCCTTGGTGGAACCCGGAGGCATTGTCTCTGCGTTGGGCCACGGGGAGTTCCAGGCGGCACCTCTTCCTAGAGAGCTACCCTGCGCGCGGCTCCTGAGGCACGCCTTCCTTCTGGCCGAGGCGGACAATGTTCAGGACTACCGGAGCCAGATACTCTCCACGTTCGGCACCGTCCTGAAAATGGACTCCACAAAGAAGGCAAGTGTGTTGACATACAAGTACTCACAGGGAAACACCACATTATGCAAAACTAAACTGTTTTGTATTTGTTTGTTTGTTTTTTGTTTGTTTTGTTGTAGGTGGTGAAGAAATTGTCTGGGGAGGGCAAGGGCTCGGCCGAGTGGTTCACCAGCATCGGCAACGAGTTCTCCCAGATCGTTTCCTTTGTCCTCACCTGCGAGGAGTCTGTGGAAAAGCTGGGGCCCATGTGCTGTGGCGTGGTGGAGCGGTTCCGGGTCGCCAATCAACCTGTACCCAAGATCCTATATATTGACTGGGGATGCTGCAAGACACAGGGTCCAACGGCCATCGAGACGCTCTTCCAGCCTTGGGTGGACGACGGGATGGTGGTGAGGCTGGATATTTTCCACTGGATCCATCACTTCGATGCTGCTCTGCGGACCGAGGCCCACTCGAAGTACGCCGCCTTCAAGTCTGCGCTGGTCGGGGCATTGTTGGCCTATAACCGCGAGGACCTCCAGCTCCTCATCAAGGCTGTCAGGGCCAGAGACCCGGCCACAATGGAGGTGGTGACGGACGAGGATGTGGTCCGGCGTTACATCTCCCGGGACCAGCTCCAACATCATGTCCGCTGTCTCACCCTCTGTGCCCAGGAGACATTCCGTCTTGTCCACCTGGTCATTGAAGAGCTCAAGGGTCCAGCAGGGCTCGACGAGAGCAGTGTCAGCCTCTTCAAGTCCCCTGGTAAGAAAAAACACCTCACACGCTCGCACATGCATACATACGCATACACACACGGGCACACACACACACAATATCAATATGTGCAAAATGCTCATCATTGCATGTTTGTGTGTTTTTGTGTTTACAGCAGCCATTGATGAGATGTGGGCCAGCCAGCAGCGACACCTGGAATGCATCCAGGACCCACCAGGCATGACCATGTACCGGGTTGCCCGCACCACGACCATCAACGGTGTGGACCTGCCGTATTACAAGGGCCTGCATGGGAGCAACAGCCTGGAGGGGTTCCACAAGTCGCTGCCCCATATGATTCCAGGTAATCTAAGGGGCAATAATACTTGTTTAACAGCAAAACAGGCAACACGTATCCCTTTTGTATCATTCTGATAATACCTATTGTTGTGATGTTCAGAAAGGGAACATCAACACCAATAGGCTCAATCCCAGTTCCTGAACGACCATTTAAGCATTTGGTTTTAGATTACGTTGATATGATAAAATCAGTAAGAGGAAAATGATACATGTTAGTAGTCATTGATCGATTTAGCAGGTGGGTAGAGGCAGAACCCTCAGCGGATCAGGGAGCTCAAACAGTCATCAAGTTTTTGACCAGAGAAGTAATTCCAAGATTCGGTATACCATCTCAAATCAGTTCTGACAATGGCTCAGCATTCATCCAAAGGGCAGTAAAGACAGCATATGAACCCGACCCAAATGTAAAGATTGATGCAATTGGGCAACCAAGAGGAATACCTCATGAGTTTAAGGCAAGAGATGAGATAAATTCTGGGTTTGAGTCCATATTTGTATGGATAACACCGAATAAGAATGCAGAATGGATAAATTACATATACTACAATCAGCAGAGGTTTATTAACCATACAGATCAAGCCCTGGATGCATTGGGGCATCAACTCAAATATACAGAAAGGGGGGGTATGTGTAATGTTTGGAGCTGACTGTTGTACTTTCATTCCAAACAATACAGCTCCAGATGGATCATTCACTAGGGCCATGAAGAAGCTAAAGGAGCTCAAACAAGAAGTCTCTGAAAACGCAGGCAGCCAAAGAAAAGTGGGAGAATGGTTTGACTCACTGTTTGGTTCATGGAAAGACTGGTTGATGAAGGTGGGAATGGTGATAGCAATTGCACTTGGAATTTTTGCTTTGGTGTTTTGTTGTGTTATGCCTTTCCTTAGATCGGTGATGGCCAATGTTGCTGCCAAACAAATGGTCAATGTATCAGTGAGAAAAACGTTGGTGCCAGTTCTGAGATCTACAAAATAGGTCCAAGAGTGAATGAATTGGGTGAGTTCTAAATTTGGGAAAAACAAGGGAAGGGGTACTATGGTGTTTTATTTTGTCTTTCTTATTTTCTATTCTTCACTATGTTTTTGCAGAAGAAGGGAGTTAGCACTACTGTGTATTTTGATTTGGGAAAGATAGAAACTACTTTTAGAAGGTGGTTAAGAGTAGGCAGCAGATTAGGGAAAGGTTTTGTTTATTACTTTACTTTATACAAGCCCCTTTCCCGCATTATATACTTTGTTTTTACTCATTATACTCATTACTTTTCATTTATTACAATTACTATATTCTTAAAATGAAATTGAGAGGGAATGATTAAAGGTCTGAAGCAGGTCATTATCCGTGTTACGAGGTAATGCAACAAGAATTAAAGGGAATGATTTGAAAAAAAAAAAAAGAAGTGCATTATAATCTACTGTATTTTGTAATATGCTGTGAAGTCCTGTGAGAATTAGAAAAGGGGAATCGACGAGCACCTCAGTGCTTAGCAACTGGGCTAGACTCAACTGGTGGTTTAAAAACCCGCTGTCAGCCCCAACACCAGGTAGCACTCTAGGCAGGACCAGAGTACACCTGGCAACGGTGGAGTCAACCCAGATAGCGCTCCAGACCACCGGAAGCGTCTGAGAGTTCCTCTGGCATCGTGGGACGATATATAATCAACTACTTATGAAGTAATCACTGATGAATGATAATCTACTGAAAAATGATTTACTGAAATGTTAATCTGCTGAAATAAGTACATTACACTGATTTGTTGAAGTGATTTAATACCATGATGCCCCCTTGATTGATGTATTAGTTAGAGAGGTAAGGTCTTTTACTTCCTTCTAGCCAAAAGAGAGGGGAGATGTTTGGCCTTATTCTCTAGCTGGAGTGTGTCCACATGAGGAAGGTCAGTGAGATAAGATGGATGGCTAGGATTTTGGCCATAGATAGATTAAGAGAAAGATGACCAACCTTGTGGGGACTTACTCTAGTGGAAGGGTATAGGTGTGGGACTTGAATTAGTCCCAAAGGGGGGATGTGTGGAAGAAATTCATTTTTAGTAGTCCTCAGCTGTGTACCAGAAAACCAAGGTCTGTTGCCCATCAAAAGATGGAAGACATGGGAAAGTTGTGTTTGTTGTATGGGAAACTGGTGTGAAGCGCTTGGAAACTGTCAACTGTCAAGTGTTATATAAGGCCTTTTTAAAAAATCAGAAAGCTGGGGATTTTCCACCAATAAATTTAATACGTGCAGAAGATGATATCTAATCTCTGGAACTTCGACTCTGAGAGATTTCTTCTTTGCTGAATTGAAAGGATATTTTGGACTTAGATTGTGCCACGACATGATCAAAGCTGAATTTATCATCATTACTCCAGTCTTCAGTGTCACATGATCCTTCACACACCATTCTGATGTGTGTGTGTGTGTGTGTGTGCGCAGTGTGTGTGAGATCGCCGGTCAGTCGGACAGTGGTCTGTCGGTGCTCCGGACGTCCCGGTTGCTGCGGGTTTTGAAGCTGGTCCAGTTGATACAGGGTCTCTTACAGAACTAAAGCATGTTTCCTACATATCAAGCACATTATGGTATTTTTGTGCTTTAGTACGGTCATAACTTACACCCAGCACCTTTAAAATAATGTTCTTGAAATGTTCCAAATAAACATTCTTTAAATTGTTGTATTGTTAATAAAATTTAAACTCATAATTAAACTATACCCATCCCTAATGATGATGCACTTTTTCAATAAAAACAATAAAACATTTTAATCATTGGTAATTCGTTATTTGATTATATTGTTTAATTTATGACTTAATGTGCTCAGTTTTCTGTACTCATGACTTGGAAACACTTTACAATCGATAATGTTCAAAATGTGTGTGAGACTGAATAAATGCTGATTAATAAACGACTGCAGTGTGTTTTTGGCCATAAAAACAACACAATTCACTATAATGTTAGCATTTACAGGGTTAGTGTGTTTGTTTTACAGCGGAGAATAAAAGCCTCGCTTCAATCTGCTCGTCATACAGTAAATGATGACACTTTATTTCGTGTTTGGGTGGAAAAACTCTTGAAATGTGTTTGCAAGTATTCGCGCGAGCTCCTGCACTGGCCGCGTGACGTCACAGTCGGAGTTGACGTCACAGGCGGAGTTGTTGAGTTAATTCCAGCGATTATCAAACTCAGAGCGATCGAAGCAGACAAAGTGTTACAACAGTGTTCACACAGCTCGTTGAGGTTCACACAGCTCTGGCGCACATCATGTCTGCACACACACCCGTGGAGCCGGACAGCTGCTTCGAGGCCCCGAGAGTCGCGTGCGAGGACAACACCTCAGGTAACTCATGGCCTCACCACATCAACACAAATCAACAACTGACACCGCTCAGAAATAAACGAGAGCACTTCTATGCAGCAGCGCATATCAGCAGTATTTACTGTGAGGAGAAACTGATATATGAAACTTGGCTAGATATAATGAATAAAGAGAAGATTGTGTTCGGACTACGAGCCTCATCAAGATCTAATGTTTGCTGTTGTCAAGGAGAACAGTAAATGTGAAATGTGTGCGGACACTATTGATGTAGGGAAGAGAGATTATGAGCAAATATAGTGTGGAGATCAATTGCAAACGGGATATTTTATGCACACAACTCTCTAATCCTGGTTATTCCTGTAGTTTTCAAGCTTTCATTTGAGTTCTCAGGGAAGCACAACACAGATGTTTCTGATCCAAGCTTCCAGTGCATAGGTATAATCATTGTAAGATGTGTTTATAGTTCAAATGTTGCACAAGTGCATGTAATAAGAATATTTTCAAGAAATCAAATATTTCTTGATAGGTGTAGATGCGTAGCTGACTGATGGGTCTGAATCATGTCTTTAACACAAACTGCTTTGCTATACTTTATTTTTAAATGTAGTTATATTTACAGTTCTGGGCATAATTGTTCTGAGAATAATGAGTCGGGACAGTAACAGGGCTGGTGTTGGCACGGGCCTCACGATACGACACATATCTCTAAAATATATACGGCTGCAAATCCTTAAATGAAATGCACCACCGTTGGCTGTATCGATATTTTTGCACAGTAAAGTGGATTTCATTTCTGACTCAAACATGCGTGCGTTTCAAACGTTTTCTAGTGAATCATCAGCTGTAATCTGAGCTAATAAAACATGTTTCTAATCAATATGTGTTGTTTGCAGAAAAACGCACAAAATGGAAGAACATTTGCAGAAAGTTTAACCCTTTCAAGCGTCCCACCCAAACCCATGAAACCGAAGTGTGTGCTTTTGAGCCGGAGCAGGAGCTTCCACAAACATCCAGTGCAGAGCCGACAGCCGGTGAGTGTCCAGTTATTCCCGCTCTGATTCATGTCCGTTTCTGATGTTAGTTTCAGTTCTTCAGCTTCTTCCAGAACATGAACTTCAATGCCAAACCTGCTAATAATTTACATGAACTAGCAACATAAAGCAGCTCCACATTGGTTTTAATACTGAAGCATTCAACTGTAATCTGAGCTAATAAAACATGTTTCTAATCAATATTTGTTTCAGAAAAACACTCAAAATGGAGTAAAGCCTGTGCTTGCATCCGGAGATGTTTGACGGCTGTGAAACCCACCCAAATGCCCAAAAACAAAGTGTGTCCTCTTGAGCCAACAGCCGGTGAGTATCCAGTTATTCCCGCTCTGATTCATGTCCGTTTCTGATGTTAGTTTCAGTTCTTCAGCTTCTTCCAGGAACATGAACTTCAATGCCAAATCTGCTAATAATTCACATGAACTAGCAACATAAAGCAGCTCCACATTAGTTTTAATAGTGAATCATCAGCTGTAATCTGAGCTAATAAAACATGTTTCTTATCAATATGTGTTTCAGAAAAACGTACAAAAGGAAAGAAAATCTGCAGAAAGTTGAACCCTTTCAAGCGTCCCACCCAAACCCATGAAACCGAAGTGTGTGCTTTTGAGCCGGAGCAGGAGCTTCCACACACATCCAGTGCAGAGCCGACAGCCGGTGAGTGTCCAGTTATTCCCGCTCTGATTCATGTCCGTTTCTGATGTTAGTTTCACTTCTTCAGCTTCTTCCAGAACATGAACTTCAATGCCAAACCTGCTAATAATTCACATGAACTAGCAACATAAAGCAGCTCCACATTAGTTTTAATACTGAAGCATTCAACTGTAATCTGAGCTAATAAAACATGTTTCTAATCAATATTTGTTTCAGAAAAACACTCAAAATGGAGTAAAGCCTGTGCTTGCATCCGGAGATGTTTGACGGCTGTGAAACCCACCCAAATGCCCAAAAACAAAGTGTGTCCTCTTGAGCCGACAGCCGGTGAGTATCCAGTTATTCCCGCTCTGACTCATGTCCGTTTCTGATGTTTCTGCTGTTAGTTTGAGCTCCTCACCTGATCTCCTCAGGTGTGTTCAGACTTCAGTCTCATGCTGGATATTAACATGCTGTTGTGTGTTTCAGAAACATTTCACTCTCTTTATGATGTTGGAAAGGAAATCAAATCGAGTCGCAATGACAGGATTCATTGGGGATTTCGAAACTCGGATCACAAACTAGTATGTTGCTCTTTCTGTACACCACACTCTTTGCCTCTCGTTTCTCTCTCAGTCCTGACATAAACATCAGTGTTTACAGTTTTGATGTACAGATTGTAGATTACCATGAACACAAACTAAAACAGACCAGTTTACTTACGTTTGCAAAACATTTTCTTCATTTTTTTTAGGTGTTCATCAAATTTGTTCGGAAGCGCCCGTCTGACAGGCTGGTGGAGTTGGTAAATTGACAACTTTATTCTTCATGAAATTCTCTAAGAGTCGTTTTATTCAATTCTAATCTGGTAATTGATAAACCTGTATGTAGACAGTACAAGATATAATTGACATAGCTTAGAAACATCAGTTGTAAAGTACATCGCTTCCCTCACTCTTTAAGCTCAAAGTGTGTGGTTTAATATTCCCAGGTAAGTAATGAAATGAATATAAACATGTGATTAGTCGACTAGTGGCTTGAATGAATGACTCCTCTTTAGTCGGGGCAGCCCTAGAGTTTAAAGACGCTGAAAGTGAAGTAAACCCGGCCTTTAGTTAGGAGATGTGAGATTAGTCAGGGCTCAACTAACCTTTTGTCAATCTCTTTTCTTTAGCCCGGCTGCTCCAGACCTCTTAGTCCAGACGCAGCTTCAATTATACGGCTACAAAAGAAGTATAACAAAAATATCATACAGCTCTATGACCTGTTTTCGGCGGAAGATGAAGACGTCCTGGTCCTGGAGAATCCACGTCATTACGTGTCGTTGCTTACGTTCTTACTAAACAATATGTGTAGAGTTAAAGAGTATATAGCAAGACTCATCATTCGGCAGCTCATTGCTATTCTGAAGTACTGCATGGATTGTGGAGTTTATCCTAAAATGCATATGAGGGACGTTCTCATCCACCCAGAAACCCTACATGTGAAGCTGGTGCACTTCAGAGACCCACTGATCACTGAAGGAAGACGTGAGTTGGCTTTCTGAACACCCTTCACTGTTGATGTGTTTGATGACTGATGATGGTTTACTGAACGCTGAACATGTGTTGCTCACAGGAGAAGATGAACCGGTTTTAACTAAAGAGTTCATTGATCAGACAGTGACTGACTACTTGTGTCAACTGCTGGAAACGCTGGTCAAAAGAATACATCCTCTGTCCAAAGGTGAGACCAATAACAAAACAAAATGGAAATAACAAACAATTTCATGGTAAAATTACCTTCTCAAAATCTGTTTCTGAGTGTCAATAACTATAAACTTGACTAATCGGTTCTCTACTGTAAACTTTTACAGAATGCCAGGTTTTTCTCAGAACACTTCGTAACAAGCAGTCACAGATCACCTTAGATGCCATTTTAGGTCTTGACTGGTTTAAAGAAAAGTAGAAAAAAGGGATTTTTTGGCTGGTAGATCTGCATCTCCACCACCGGGGCCTGTAGCTCAGCTGCAGGGGGACCCTCTCACCGTTGATCCCGGGACGTCTCTCTTCCACTCCTGCAGCTAAGCCTCACTTCTCCTTTCTCCTCATCCAGAGCCAAAAGCTGCTCTTTTCAGCCTCTTCAGCCGGGACTCTGACCACTGACCAACCAAACCACACTGCTCTCAGACTTTAACTCACCACGGCACATGTGCTGTTGCTGATGTGACAATAAAAGTCATTTGATTCAAAAACACCCGTCCAAGTTGATGTTTTCTAACAACTACCAAATACAAAGGAACAACCTACATCAACAAAAACACAATAATTATATTATTGTATTATCGTTTTTTAAATTACTACAGTGTAAAACTGAACTTGAAATGTTTGTATGATACAGCAAAACACACACACACACACACACACACATACCATTTCTGTCCACTAATTGATAAAGATAAATAATAAAGAGGTAAATATAATCTCAAGAGAGTACCGTTTGTTTTTATATACTTATTTTACTCCATTAGAATTTCAGGTTCAGCTCTTTTGATAAATAAATGGTTTTTATGACTTAATATGCAATAATGAACAATATACATATATTTTGTATATAAAAAGTAGGCTAGCCTATATCTACTATAAGATTTAATTGAATAATTTTAAATCTTAATCACAATTAGGCTATTATTCATACGATCATTATTTGCCTTATTGAGAGAGAAAAGTCAAATTTACAGTCACTCGATCCTCAGCCTTTGTGTTTGAATCACCCTCACAAATGTTTTTTTTTTTTTTTTTTCTTTTCTTTTGTAATTTAATGCCATTCTTATATAACAAAGAATAGCATTTAAACGTGCATCAAATAAAAATAAATTAAATATAAAAAATGGCTAGATTTACGACGCTCATCGCTGCGTCATTTGCGCGCGCGGGCTTTTGTAGTTCTGCGCATGCGCATTATTTTGTTCTCTAACTACCAGAGGGACTTCTCAGGAGAAAAGGGAAGAGCTATAAATGTAGTTTTAGTCATCATTTTGTGCATATGTAACGTTAATTGTCACTTTATATGTTTGGCTCCTCTCCAGTGAGGCGTATGTAACACTGAGGTCAAATCTGAGATATAGTTTTAGTTATTTTTCATTTGGACACTTGGCAAAAACATATTTTTCAATGTCTCGATTGGTTTAATATATTGTTTATAATAGATGTGGAGCAGAAGGCCTATAATCACTGTAAACCACGGCTTCACGGGGCTCATTGCTCTTATAAACCACACAATACAAATATTAAAGCCAAAATATGTGCATCAATGCAACTTTCATGAAGTAAAACCAGTAAAATCCTTAATAGTCAGAAACCGCAGATCTATGTTCCAGTGCCAGCAGCAGAAGTTACATTATTACGCCATTAGATGGTCTTTTTTAAGATTTAAGACTTTTATTTCATTTTTTATTGTTCAACAGTCAAAACTTCAAAGTACATTCAGCCACTAGTGACCATCAGTGGAATACAATCATAACAAAAGCACATGGAAATTAAACAGTTGTTAATCAGTCCTACTTATTCAAACCATTTTTATATGTTGCCAAAAATGATCCCATGTTTTTTTTTCATTTCTCCCTCACTATGCAGTCTCCCTAACATGTTCTCATATGAAGCAATTTCCATCATCCCATCAATCCAGTCTTTCAAGTCTGGGGCTTTGGGACATTTCCAATTGCGTAAAATCATCCTGGCAGCTGTAATACAACCAATCTTAATTAGGGTAAATACATTTTTTGTTATGTTGGGTACCACTGATTTATCTCCAAGAAGGCATAGACGTGGTATCACAGGTAAATTACATCCCATCCACTCTTCCATTACTCCCAGAATGGGTGAACTACGGAACATTCCCAAATCATATGTACCCTCTTCTTCCTTACATTTCCAGCATAGATTATTTCTAGCTATACCCATTCTGTAAAGCCTAGATGGTGTATAATAATATCTATGTACTACTTTGTAATGAATGAATTTCCCCCTAGCTTCCCTTATATTCTTACCCACATTAGAAATGATATACAGCCAGTCGTTTTCAAATCTGTCCCCAAATCCTTCTGCCGTACAGTTTTCAGATTATTACAGGTATCTGCAGTTACATTAAGCATTGATTTGTAGTACATAGAAGCAGTCTGAGCTTCACGTGGCAACTGAAGATAGGCACAAACAGGGTTATCACTTGTATCTACAGTGTCTAATCTGCAGATATTTCCAAAAATATTTCCCGATATTATATTTTTTCGCCAATTCAGAGTATGACATAAAAATTCCAATCTCATACAGACCACCAATTACAGTTATTCCTTTAAGATGCCATTGCTTCCAAAACACCCCTGATTTCCCTATGCAAATTTCAGGATTCTCCCACAATGATGCATATGACTGCCTATAATGTGATGTCCTACACACTTTATGAATTTTGCTCCAAACATGTCTTGAGTGTATTGTCACTGGATTTGAGTCCCATTTAGCTCCAGAGCATTGTGAAAGAATGTTAATGGGATGAAATGGTGAGGCCAGTTTCTGTTCTATCTTGATCTAGTCCAGCTCAGAATCTGTCTCATCCCAATGTTTAGCCAGTTTGGCCATTTCAAAAGAGAGATTGTGCATCCTCACATCGGGTAATCCAAGGCCCCCCTTGTCCCTTGGGGAGGTCAATTTACTCATTTTAATCCTCTGTCTTTTCTTTCCCATAAAAGTCCTTGATCATTTTGTCATATCTTTTAAGGATAGAGTCTGGAATGTTTACCGGTATCATCATGGATATATAATTGAACTGTGGAGCAATAACCATTTTGACAATATTGACTTTACCCCACAGAGAGAGTTTCAGCTGCTCCCATTTGTCCACATTACTTTTAGTCTTTGACAGCAGTGGTTCATAATTCAACATCATTATATCCTCCAAGTTCTGCGTTAGTTTAACCCCAAGGTACTTCATACCTTCTGGAATCCATTTAAAGCCGAATTGTGTCACCGTATGGGAATGACATGTTCTAGATACTGGCATAGCCTCAGATTTCTCCCAATTTATTTTGTATCCTGATTAGGGATGTCAATTTACATAAATTCCCATGATCGATCGTCGTTTAAATGAATGATCAATTAATTGATTAATCGCTAGCCTTAATACTGCAATATTATATTATATAGGGTGTGCAAATGCTGCTCAAAACACCTCAAAACATGTTCCTCACCAAATGAATGAGAAGTCCCAATCACAGTCATTATTAGCTGTGCAGTGCTGTTTGAGTTGAGCTGATCACCGGCATGCTTTACTACCACGTTAATTCTTAACCAAATGCATCCTATGAGATAAAGATGATTTTTTTAGATTTAGATTCAACTTTATTGTCATTACACAAGTACAGGTACGAGGCAACGAAATGCAGTTTGGGTCTAACCAGAAGTGCAATAGCAGCAAGTGCAGGACATGAATATGTACTGAATAAATATAAAGATGGCTATTACTATAAATAGAATTTACAGATAGATATGTACAGAATATAATATACAGATGGATGTTGCTATAAACAGTTTGCAGATAGATATATACTGAACAGAATTTACAGATAGATATGTACTGAATATATATATACAGATGGCTATTATTGTAAACAGAATTTACAGATAGATAGATATATACTGAATGTAATATACGGATGGATATTACTATAAACAGAATTTACAGGGTAGATATGTACTGAATATATATACACATGGATATTACTATAAACAGAATTTACAGATAGATGTATATAATGATATGTTAGCTAAGATGGGCAGTATAGCAATGAACGATATAGTGCAAATGAGCATATTCCAGTTAGGTAGTAGTGCAAGATGCATATATGAACAGGTGTTACTGTAGTAACAGTCGATAGTGCAAATGAGCATATTCCAGTTAGGTAAGTAGTGCAAGATGCATATATGTACAGGGGTTACTGTAATAAACAGTCGATAGTGCAAATGAGCATCCAGTAGTGCAAATAACAAGTGAAGGCAGATGTGAGGGGGAGAGGAGGGTTATCAGTATATAGGGGGAGTGGGATCAACGAGGGTTAGAGTTCAATATGGAGACAGTTCTGGGAAAAAAACTGTTCTTTAGTCTGCTGGTCCTGGTCCGGAGGCACCTGAAACGCCTACCAGAGGGCAGGAGAGAAAACAGTTTGTGGGCTGGGTGAGAGGAGTCCTTAAGGATGCTGCGAGCTCGATGCAGACAGCGTTTCCTCTGGATGTGGTCGCTGGCAGGTAGTGGAGTCCCTGTGATGCGCTGGGCGGTTTTCACCACCCGCTGTAGTGCCTTGCGCTCTGCAGCAGAGCAGCTCCCATGCCATACTGTAACACAGTTGGTCAGGATGCTTTCTATTGCGCAGCGATAGAAGTTCACCAGTATAGCCGAGGATAGCTGATTCTTCCTCAGTGTCCTCAGGAAGAAAAGACGCTGGTGAGCCTTCTTGACCAGGCTGGAGGTGTTGGTTGTCCAGGACATGTCCGCCGAGATGTGGATCCCCAGGAACTTGAAACTGGAGACACGCTCAACAGCCGTTCCATTGATGTGGATGGTGTCGTGTGTGCCTCTTGCCTCTTTCCTGAAGTCCACGATGAGTTCTTTTGTTTTGGTGGTGTTGAGGAGCAGATTATTTTCAGTGCACCATGTGGCCAGGTGCTGGATCTCCTCCCTATAGGCGGTCTCATCGTTGTTGCTGATGAGTCCAATCACCGTAGTGTCGTCCACAAACTTGATGATGGAATTAGATCCATACACAGGCTTGCAATCGGAGGTAAATCAGATATAGACAGGCCCACACAAAATAAACTTAAATAAATCTTCCTGAAACAAAACACGCTGAACATGGCAACTAAACCCAATGAATTCACAACGATTTATTCAAATAGTGTTCTCATTAATGTTATGTAATATGACAGCCCCAATCAAAGTTATTATTAGTCGTGCGTTGCTGTGCGCGCTGAATGAACACCGGTACACTTAAGCTCTTTGCTAGCACGATATTTAGCTCAAAGAAATGCATTCTATATGAGATTAATCAGATATATACAAAATAAACATAATATTACAAATGATATCTGCACAAAATGATGCAAATGCACAAGTGAACTTGAATTAAGCTATTCAGAATGCACGACTCATGTTGTGGACGCGCTCTTCCTGGAGCAACGCGATGAAACGACAAACTAAACCCGAATAATTCACAATGTGTTATTACAATAGTGTTCTCATTATAATGTTATGTAATATGACAGTCCCAATCACAGTCATTATTAGCTGTGCAGTGCTGTTTGAGTTGAGCTGATCACCGGCATGCTTTACTACCACGTTAACTCTTAACCAAATGCATCCTATGAGATAAATCAGATATAGACAGGCCCACACAAAATAAACACAATATTGATGTGATGACGATGACGAAGAGAGTGGACAAAGTGTGAAAACCTACACTGACTCCCACCCTCAGGCGTTTCATGTGATGATGTGAGAGTAAAGGTGTGTGAAGGTGCCATTATGAGGGTCAGTGATTAAGGTCACTCACATGTATTCCCAGCAGTATCTTGGCATGACTTTGCTTTGCAGAAGGTAATGAGGTGTGGCTCTGTTTCCTCTCACAGCCCGATGTGCTGACAACTATTCTGGAGATCAGCAACATCGTCTTCACTAGCATGTTTGTCCTGGAAATGCTTTTCAAACTGCTGGATCTGGTACCTTCAGCTACATCAAGAACCCCTACAACATCTTTGATGGGATTATTGTAGTCATAAGGTAAGATCTGTTATAAATCTATATCTATACCCCTGCTGAAAAATGAATTTCATGCTGGTCCAGGCTGGTCTAGCTGGCGGACCTGCATATTCAAGCTGTTCTCAAGCTAAACTGAGCTGGTGTCGCTGGTCCTTCTGCTTTCTGTGCTGGTGACCAGCAACCAGCATCCCATGCAAGTCCCAGCATTCAAAACATACCTTTTGCTGGTGACCGGCAATGCTGGATTTTTCAGCAGGGAATTATATTATATATTAAATATATTATATTGTAACATTTAATAGATTAAAATTGATATAATACTTATCAAATATACACTACGTTTTTTAACTTGATTTATTTGAAATTTGAAATGTATTACATTTTTGTAACATTATAAAAGTCTTTATTGTCATTTGATCAGTTGAATGCATTAATAATATTTTTTTAAATAAAATAATACAATTATTATTAAAGATTTTGCGATGATAAAATGAAACATAATAAAAGTTAATTTAAATAAATGACATTAAAATGACCTAAACTTTTACTCATTGAATTTTTTTTCATTCTTGGACGCGTCAGCTACCCAGACGCTATCGTGAGAGATAGTAGTCATTTTAGCAGGGCTTCTTGTTAAAATACATATTGTACAGACTTTTAAGTGCTTAAGTACATAAGCAAAGTTGAGCTTGTGTTTTTTCATCTGAACTATAAAAAATATAAACTCCTTAAATATAACCATGTTGTTACATGTCTAGTCTGTTTTTGCTTGTCTTCGAGTTTGTTCCTTTGTTAAGTTTTCCCACCTTTGTCTTCATGAGTTCATTCCATCACCTGTGTCCAGTTAATTAGTAATGTCTAGCACCTGTGTCTTGTCAATTACCTCGTTTGCCCTGTGTATTTAGTTCTCAGTGTTTCTTCAGTGTTTGTCCGTCGTCGTTCATGTATACTGATGTTTCCTGTGAGTTTCTGCATTAAAGTTCCTGTTCCAAGTTCTCCTTCGCCTTTGTGAGTTTTGAGTTACACCTAGTATTGTAACAGAACGACGGACCAAAACTATTTTTTTGTGGCGTTTTCCCCCTTTTTTTTGAGTTTTCCCCGTTTTCCCATGGCCCTTCCCGCTGTTCGCCTTCTCTGTCTGGAGCAGGAAGACCGTTCCCTGGAAGCGCATACACAGGACTTCCTCGACCTTGCGTGGCAGACGTACTTCCCAGACCGCTCGCTCTGTGTCTTTTACCATGCCAGCCTGAGCGAGCGGTCGAAGACACGCGTTCCAGCAAACGGTCCCAAGGAGGATTTCGCCGCATTTGTGGAGTGGGTACTGGTAAATAACCACTCGCCATGTACCATCGGCCCAGCTGAGGAGGACAGCGTTACCAGTCCCACTCCACCACCGCCAGAGACCAGCCATCCACCACCGACCACGACCGGCATGAGGGAGTTGCCAGTGCCCGCCGCAGACTGTGGAGACCGGCCTGCCGCGATTGACGAGCCCGAACCCAGGCAGAGGTTGAAAGGAGTCATTGCCCCGGAGCCCGGACCACAGCGAGGGTCTGACCATGTGCGTGAGCCGGCAACATCATGCGTCGTGGAGGGAGTCCTTGTGGAGCTTGAGGGCTGGGAAAGGAGCCCTGCCCACCACCCCGCCGCGGTGGATGCAATGAGGACCTCTGGCGGCTACATGGAGGAACTGAGAGACATTGAGGTGGACAATTTAATTGACTTATAGGCAATAGATGTGTTACCCAGTTCCCCTGTCTCTCCAGCGTCTCCTTGTCAGGAGTTCCCGCCCAGCCTCCCTCTCCCACCTCCTCAGTCAGCCAGTTCCTCAGCCCCACCATCACTGCTGTCCTTCAGCCCCTCTGCTCGTCCCACATGCTGTGGGGACCCGCTCCGTGTCCTCAGTCCATCAGCTCCAGCCAGCGCAGAGGATCCCCTGTCGTCGCCGGCAGTCTCTGCACCCTGCACTCCACTGTGGCCCGTCGACACTTCGGCTACGCCCTGGCTCCTCCCTCCCTCGGCTCCACCGGAAACCTCCGGCCATACGGCTTCTCCAGGCTTCCTCGTCTCTCCGGCTCCGCATTGGTCAGTCGTCGACCTGCCTGCACCTTCGGCTTCGTCTGGCTCCGTCTTCCCCTCTGCGTCGCCTTTGTCCTCAGTCCCACCGGCTCAGCCTCTGTCCTGCGGTCATCCAGCTCCACCTCAGACGCTCGTCGCCGCGGCTTCTCCTCGGCCTCCTGGACCTCCGGTCTCGTGCAGGCTCATCAACCCAGCAGCTCCTCCAGTGTCTCCATCAGTGGCTGCTTCCTCGTCGGTCGTCCCCAGGGTGTCTTCCACCGAGTCGTCGACACCATTGCTCCTCCCTCCTCTGACTCCGCCCTGGGGCCTCATCTTGGCTGGCCTCTGGCTTGTCATCTGGCTTCTCCTGCTCCAGGCCCCTCACTGGCTCCTCCCACCTTCAACTCCCCCATTGACTGGTTTTCTTTGTTTTTCTTGTTTGTTTCCTCGCCCTCCTCCAGAGCCCCCACCTTCCCTCCTCAGATGTTCCTTGTACGGCGCGAGGACGCGCCTACTCAGAGGGGGCGTGATGTTACATGTCTAGTCTGTTTTTGCTGGTCTTCGAGTTTGTTCCTTTGTTCAGTTTTCCTGCCTTTGTCTTCATGAGTTCATTCCATCACCTGTGTCCAGTTAGTTAGTAATGTCTAGCACCTGTGTCTTGTCAATTACCTCGTTTGCCCTGTGTATTTAGTTCTCAGTGTTTCTTCAGTGTTTGTCCGTCGTCGTTCATGTATACTGGTGTTTCCTGTGAGTTTCTGCACTAAAGTTCCTGTTCCAAGTTCTCCTTCGCCTTCGTGAGTTACACCTAGTATTGTAACACATGTGTTTCAATGGCAGTGTGTGGGAGATCATAGGCCAATTCAGTGAATTACTGAAACAATCACAACAAACTGGCCAAAGTAAAGGGTTATAAATGTTTGATTCATAAACAGGGTTCCCACGGGGTCTTAAGTCTAAAATTTCAAAATCAATATTTTAGGCCTTAAGTCTTAAATGAGTTCATAAATCTTAATTTTAAACCTGTCTTAATTTTCCTACGTCCATGTGACACTACCTCTGATGCTCGTGTGTGTGTTCTGGGGTGTTGTAGCTCTTTCTTTCTCTAGTCCAACTATAGTTCGATGTATTACAACTACAAATGAGACCAACACACATCTTATATTGCAGCCAATCAGCTTTCGTGTTATTGGCACGAGTCTCTTTCGGATTGTACCACAGACACATAAAACAGATTTTATTCTTCAGCAACAGTTCTGCAGTTCTTCCAGCTCCACGCTCGTGAAAGCAAAGGTGAATCTTTCTCACCTGCCATCTCACATAATGACCAAATAAAAGATAGCACTAAAAAAGAGTTAATAAAAGCGCTGTAAATAGGGATGCCTAGTAAAAAATGTAAACGACTAGTATTTTCCAAGTTGACTAGCAGCAGCACTTATGGCAATACATTATTAAGAGTTAATAAAAGCGCTGTAAATAGGGATGCACCGATACCAGTACTCGGGTGTCGGTCCCATACTGTGCTCATGTACTCTTAAACTACGCCACATGGAAAGTTACTAAACTCGCCATGCACACCAGCAAGTGAAAAGGGGTCTCGTTCTCTCAACACGTATGGCCGCGATGACATCATTTTTGCCGTGCGAAACCTTCACACTAGTGCGGACAGTGTACAAGCTTAACCTCCCGTCACGCAGATACCTCTCAGCACCGTGCAGTAGTGTTGAGAGTGAAAGACGAGACCCGAAATGCATTATGGGTGGAGCCGCCATTTGTAAGGCTGGGGGGTTCTGTTGTTAGAGAGTTGTGTTTTTGATTCATTTCTTTTCAGTGATAAAATGGTACGTTCTTGTTGTGTGATATGACAGAAAGGGTCAAAAACTAAACAACGGGAAAAGGTTTTTTAGCTTTCCCAACGGACATGGACAGCATGTAGCGGACGTCACAACGAGGCGTTGGATGGCCTGGGTTGCAGCGGTGCGACGCAAACATATCTCCGAATGTACTATAGTAAAATACACTTAAATTCAACATACATTGATTTACTTCAGTAATGTCATGACTTGTTTTATTGGAACAATGTTTCTGTTTTATGATGAACCGTCTGAAGCAGTGCTTTGAAATCGCCATCACTAAATGGTCGTTCTCATCAGTTGGTCAATGTGGTGGCGGCACCAGCGCGACCTCTAACAAAATGTAGTTGTAGTTGCTGAGAACAGCAACCCTCCGTGCAGATAAACGCGTGCCCCTCATGGTGTTTCCAGCGTCTGCCGTCTCACAATATGAGGAGTGAACACAGTAACATCTCCAGAGCTGCTCTGAGGAAGTCCTGACATCAGAAAACAATCAGACGATAATAGGGATGCACGATCTGGCGGTAGCACTTTTAGCATAGCTTAGCATAGATCATTGAATCGGATTAGACCGTTAGCATCTCGCTCAAAAATGACTAAAGAGTTTCGATATTTTTCCTATTTAAAACTTGACTCTTCTGTAGTTACATTGTATACTAAGACCGGCGGAAAATGAAAAGTTGTGATTTTCTAGGCCGAAATGGCTAGGAACTATACTCTCACAATTCATTTAAGCCTATGTGAGTTACACCCTTAGTGTAAATTATTGTTTCATTATTTTTCCCTGTACAGGAAGATGACGTTATGGTATTTTTGAGAAGGAGATTCAAGGGAAAGGTGAAACATGAGGAAGTCTGGGAAGGACTGAAGGAGGCGGCAGTGAGGGAAGAAATCATACACATGTAAGTTCTTTGAGAATATCTGCACTAGGGCTGCACAATATATCGTTTTATCATCGAACAGGATGTGCGATGTTAAGTATAGGGATCGTAGTTGATCCGTGATGCGTACGGGCAGCTGCACCCCGGTTCAGAACACATGATCGCGGATTAATTGCAAAGTTTAACCATCATAGAGTGAAAGTTTTTAGGTCGAGTCAAGCATCAAACACAAGAGTCGCCGCACGCACAGAGCTATGGAGCCGGATCAGCCTCAAAAATAATACATTTACAAAACAAAATTTACATTTTCACATTTACAAAATCTGATTCGTAAATTCAAAACAAAATTCATAAATGCACAAGTAAAAGCATAAATATTTCTCCAAATGCATCTTACCTAAATAAATGTAAAATCTTAACACATATGTATATCAAGTTAAAGTTTGTTACATGTCAAGTCTGTTTTTGCTTGTCATCGAGTTTGTTCCTTTGTTCAGTTTTCCCGCCTTTGTCTTAATTAGTTCATTCCTTCACCTGTTTCCAGTTAATTAGTAATGTCACCTGTGTCTTGTCAATTACCTCGTTTGCCCTGTGTATTTAGTTCTCAGTGTTTCTTCAGTGTTTGTCCGTCGTCGTTCATGTTTACTAGTGTTTCTGAGTGTTCCCTGTGAGTTTCGTGATTAAAGTTTCCTGTTCCAAGTTCCCCTTCGTGAGTTTCATCTACACCTAGTATTGTAACAAAGTTCAAGTCAACTTGAATTAATTTCCATCACACATTTATGAAAGATGTTACATGTATTTATGGATCGTTGAATCTGCATTTGCAAATCGTCACGCGTGTGTGGCCTGCTTTGCATTTGTGTGTGGTATTTTTGAGACCTTCCTGGCAGGTTAAGATTCATAAATATCTTTTTTGGAGGATGTTCTGTTTAGCCAATCACGGTGAGCTTTTAATCAACCAATCAAAACGCTCCTTACTGAAGAGACTCAAGAAGCTCAATGCTGTGCTTGTACTGTGCATTGTTCCATGATCGGGTCCTTTATGTAAAGACATTTTAATGGGTACTCTTTTACAAAATCACATTATGATTTATATTGATCACACAAAATACAGCTACCCGTGCAGGGTTTAATTTACATGGTGGATTTTTTGGTTTGATCAGTTCATGAAAAGGTTTATCCCACGCCTCTCAAACTGATTACAATTTCATTCGGATTGGATTTTTAAACCGATTACAGTGCTCCATGTAAACGCACCTAATGTTACGGACGTGACAGTTCTGAAAGCAGAATGAGGGCAGACTAGCGAATACCAATATGGCGGCGCGTGGCTTGAGTTGTGACGTCATGAGCAATGCAGTCATTTATATGGGTCAGTTATCAATACACACTTTGGAAGACTATAAATTTAAAAGATGATAGAATTGCTTATGAGTTCCTGTGCACGTGTTTATAAATTATGACAATTGGTGCACATGCATATTTAATAAAAAAAAAAAAAAAGACTGAATCAATTTGTTTAATTTACTGTGTAATGGGTATTTTAAATACAAAAAATAAATGAATACATGGATAATAAATGCTGTATTTTGTCATTTGTAGAGACGCAGAGAAACACGAGCACAGCTATGAGGGAAGCACAGGCCGTTTACAACTTCAGGACGTTCAGTAAAAACATCCGTGTGTGAATCTCATCTTTGCACAAGGCTTTTCTCAGTTGCTGACGGACTGGACATCAGAGCTTTAGTTATGGAGCCCAAGACTAAACGTCTGTCGTCATCTCCATTTGCAGTGCTTATTTAACTTACTGCCTTTGAAACAACTTTGGCATAATGTCCAGTTTCTCTGCCTACTATGTGCTTCTTGCATCGTGTCTGACGGGTCCTTTTGATTACATTGATCTACTAGTTATGGGCAGTGAGAAAATTCCACTGCTGGCTGACCAGTCCATCAAAAGAAAAAATGGCAGAGCTCTCTGATAAGAACCACACCACACTATATCAGAGGATCCACAGTCACAGGATGGGACTAGGCTTGAGCTGAAACTGGCCTCTTTGGGAGGAACATCTGGCAGCTGCTGCTACGCTCCATCAGGGACGACAGGAATGGTTTTAAACCAGACATTACCTAAAATGGCATCTAAGGTGATGTGTTTTTCGAGCAATGTTATTTCCATTTCGCTCTTGTTATTGGTCTCAACTTAGGACACGCGTGATCAAAAGGAACATCATATTGTTTTGTCCAGCACATCCAGCAGTTGCCGTATGTCGTCAGTCACTGCCCACTCAGCGTACTTTCTGACCTCTGTGGTTAAACAGGTTAATCTTCTCCTGTGAGTTAAGTGTTTAGTAAAACATCAAACACATCAACAGAAAGCCAATTCACGTCGTCTTTCAAAGATCAGTGGCCCTCTGAAGTCCATCAGCTTGACCTGCAGGGTGTCTGGGTGGATGAGAACATAAACTCCACAATCCATGCAGTACTTCAGAATAGCAATGAGCTGCCGAATGATGCGTCTTACTATATCCTCTGTAACGTGACAGCTGTTGTTTAGGTAGAACGTAAGCAAGGACGTGGATACTCCAGAACCAGGATTATGTAATTTTGTTCTCGCAGCCCTGGGAGCAAGAACATTTTTCTCTGTTCTTGTGGAGTATGTAACAGCCTTAAGTTCTCTCTTATGTGGCTGCTAATCTGTGTTGGCGCTGTCCTTGGTCCTGAACTTCACTGTGCAGCCCTGACCTTATGTCCTCGTCTGGTGGTGCTCTCCATGGTGCTGCAGGTGACTGTGCTGTGAGGGGCCATGTTTCCTTCTTGCCACCACAATATACAAACATTTAGAAAAACATCAATAACCCTAACCTGACAAAAATAAGTAATTTAAGTAATTTAAAATAAGTAACACACTTTATATTTTGATATGTCAATACTTCATGTATGAGTATGAAAAAATGTTATTCATAACTGCAGAATTACGTTCAATAAAAACATTTTGTTTTCTAAATGAAACTGTCAGGATTAGCTATAGTGTTGGTGGCACTGTTTCTAACTGGTTGAATGAGGGTGTGGTCTGCACCTGAACGTGTAGATGAAAAGCACGAACAGCATGCAGAATGTTGCCACATTGTCCATGGTCTTCATCAGCACCACCAGCTGTCTGCGCAGTGAAGGGAAGAAGCACACCAGTTTGAGAACACGCAGGAGACGAAATGTCCTCAGCACTGAAAGACCACCATCCGTCTGCCCTATGATCTCCCACACACTGCCATCGAAGCTTTCCTGAAAATGGTCTGAGTGCAAAGCTACAAATTCCCAATGCTGCTGCATCAAGAACATTTGCTGGACAGAGCAATGGAAAAGCAATGACAGGGAAAATGCATGTCGGGACACTGGGCTTTCAGTGGCGGCAACATGGCAGACTAAAGGAGGCTGATGTTAGCAGAGGACGGCTGCACTTCTCCAAAGGGAGTCGGCTGCTGCAACCTTTTATTGCCCTCTTCCTCCATCATATCCCATGATGCATAGCACACATTCCCCACTTCTTTATGCTCCTCTGGGTGCAGAAAAACTCAAAGAAAATGCAAAAGGAATGAAAAACAACAACACTGTTACTTTTGTGGCTATTTGAGATAATGCTCATTATTTTGCAGGTCTAAACCAATCAGTGACCAGCACAATCTCAAGATAAACATGGCATGATAAGACTGATACATGTGTGATGATGATGATGATGAGATTCTGGGTGAAGCTAAGTAGATTATGCATAATGATGTCTATGGGCATATTTGTTAGTATGAATTTGTATGCAGCGCAACATCTAGAAGCTATCCACAAGTGAACGAGATATTTTCACCAAACTCAGCACATCCGTAAGAGCTCATTCTGTGGTCGCGTGAAAAAGGACACAGCGACTGGCCACTTGGTAGCGCTATAACTGTTAAAAAGGTGTAAAATGATGTATTTCTATGGCAAATCCCATTAAATGACTGAAAGCGGCCCTCTTCTTGCCTGATTTGCATACAACTTCACAAAATCGGGCGTGCGCATGCGTCACTTGAAACTTTTATGGACGTCGGGCCATTGGTGGCGTGCTTTAACTGTTATAAAGGTGAAAAATGCTCTATATTCTATTTAAATGACAGAAAAACGGTCTGATCTGCGCAGAACTTCACCAAATTAGCTGCGCATATGCGCCAAATTATTCATATAATAATATATCGCCATATATTATAGCGTGCAAACTTTTATGGAGATCGGGCCATCAGTAGAGGTATTACAATTTTAAAAGGCAAAAAAAAAAAAAAACATATTTCCATGATAAATGAGCTGGAAATGCAAAAAGCAACCTTTTTTTCGAACCCCTCACCTACGAATGACATCAGCCGACAAATTAAAACAAATTATAACAAATAACAAAAACAGGAAATATAATAAAAATGATTTCCATTCTGGTGTAACAACATATCCCTGCTACATCAGCTGTCAATCATTACGTCACCCCCCCTAACATTGACTAGTAAAATTTGGTCTACAAAAACCAACACTTGAAATGAAATCATCGTGATAAAAACTGATTTGATTGTTTAGTTTGTCTCGTGTCCATTAGAATACACGGAGGGGTGGGGGTTATGACCTATACTGGGACCAATCACCAGACGCTTTGGCTTCAGTTTTTAACACGAGTGCGGCAGGCTAGACTTATCCATTTCGTTGTGAATGCGCGAGAGAGCCCGCCCACACACTCTTCTGATTGGCTGTGATTTTTTGATTGTTTTTGTCACCACTCTGGTTAGGTCTTTTTCTCGTTTGGTTAGGGAAATAGATGCATCCCAAGTGCAGGGCTTTGCAGGAAATGCAAAACATTTTGCTTTTCTGCACGTCTCCTATTGAAAATGAACTAGACACTCGTGACTGCCACGCCCCGCGTTAAGGGCCTTTAGGCTGTTTAAATTTGATTTTAAAAGCAACAGAACTAACGAACAGCATCATGAGCTGTTTATTTCCCCTGTTTTGTCTGAATGTCGGGGTATGGCAATTGCCAAATCTTCCCGTTACTGAATAAATACATAAATCCGCTGCTATCCATCAAGTTCCTTAGTGGTCTGGTGGTAGAGTTTTTGTAATATTTTATTTTCTTCATTAAAATCAAAGATGTTCAATCATTGTATATTAAGAGCATGGGCACATTTTGTTTTGTGATTTCACCGGAAAGAATAGAGTCCCTGCAACGGCATTAAGCGATAGATTGACACGCTCGTCTGTGTGAAGACCGTCAACGAGCCAAAAGAGAACGTAAACCCCGCCTACTTTGATTTGATGATTGGCCATCTCAATCATTTTGAGCAGAGCCATAGAAAAAGTACCACTACCACTTCTATCAATATTCCTGAGAATAGTAATTTATCAATTTGCCAGCGAGTGTGCTTGAGATGCACTGAAATGAATGGGGTTCAATGCTGGAACTATTGGTCGCTCCGTGACATGCTTTACTTCCGCATTTCTCAGTTCCTATGGAAGACTACGGGAGTGTCGTAACGGCTCTGGGCATACTGTTTTTCATGTACTATATAGTAGGGAATTATTTGATTTTGGATGCTAATCAAACACATCTGAATGAACTCATCAGCTTGTTAGAAGAGACTCCAAGACCAGAAATATAAGGGTCAGATAAGAAAGACATTCAAATTGTGTAATGTTAGTGTGCCTCCAGGAACAGGGTTGGGAAACACTGCTATTGTGTGAGAAATGTTGAACACAAAGCCAAAACAATTATTACATGTCAACTAAAGTACATTTATTCATCCGAAAGTGCAATCAATACATTACACATAACATTTACGATGCACAATAAATGTCATCTTCATTAAACCCCATTCCCTGATTCCCTGAAAAAAATTGTTCAACAATTAATATTCTAATGGCACAGAACAAATTATGAACATCTCTGAGTGATTCACAGATTCACATAACTAGATTTACATAATATACATGAATGTATATGGAGCGTGATAAAAAAGGGTGACCTTGAAATTGTGGCGTTAAAGGTGACGCGAGCTGGGGAAAAATTTGGGTGCACCTAAATAAAAAATCAAACGCAGTATTAGTATGGTGTTCCTAATAATCCTTTAGGTGAGTGTATATATATATATATCAAACATCTGAGTCGCTACTTGCATTTCCTAAACTGAATGCTGTACCATCCATAAAGCCTCACAACAATTTATGGTTCTAAAACGCAGGTCCTCTTAGAAAAGTTTTGGCCGTGAAGTGAAGGAAAAAATTTTTTTCCATTAAACTATAATAATAGAGATTGTACTTGATGTGCTATTTGTTGGCCAAAATTCTGAAAATGACCTAATGTATGAGGAACTGTGAACTCTAACCAGTGACATTTAATTGTCCTGTGGTAAAACATGGTTTATATAGATAAACTGTAATTACCGTAATGTTCTACAAATGTCATTTACCTTTTATTATTGTATTTTTAGTATGTTTTAAAAAGTAGAACTTTTACTCAGTATGCACAATCTTGCCTTTTTTTTTGTCTGTCATAAAATATTTTTAAAGTATATTGTAACTCAAAAAGTAATATTTCTTATATATATATATATAATTATTATAACAATCATGCTGATTTATTAATGTTGGAAACAGTTGAGCTGCTTATTTTTTATTTATTTTTTATTTTTTTAATCTGTGACACTTTTTCAGGATTTTTTTATGAATAAAAATGTTAAAAAGAACAGCATCTTTTGTAACAGTACAATATTTTTTCCCCTTTTTTTGAAAAAATGCATCTTATCACTAGCCAAGTTTCCATCCACTTTTTCCACTGTTTTGTTATCGACAAAGTGAATATGCCCTAAAAAACAGACCTTCCTGGCAGGTTAAGATTCATAAATATCTTTTTTGGAGGATGTTCTGTTTAGCCAATCACGGTGAGCTTTTAATCAACCAATCAAAACGCTCCTTACTGAAGAGACTCAAGAAGCTCAACGCTGCGAATACATTGAATATATTTGTTGTGTCCCCATTTGCTCAAATAGCAAAAGAAAAACTCCTCAGTAGTGATTTCACAACGTTCAAAAAGAGGGAAAAAATAGAGTGAGATTGATAACGGCAGTGAAAAGAGAGAAAGATGTTATTTTTCCCATCACTCCCATAGACGCTGTATTAGAAACACCCTCACAGCAGCGGTAAGTTGTTTTTTGTAATTTGATGCAAAAGTAATATCATACGAACTATTAGTGTTATAAATGTACATACAATTTTTAAAAAATGAAAATACAAGAAACGTCGCAGGATGTACGATATCCGCGTCATCACAGTCTGTGAGAAGGGTCTGGGCTTCAGTGTTTAGATTTGAATTTTCAGTTTGAAAATCTGAACGTACCGTCAGTGAAAGAGTGAGAGTTTTCCCGAGTTTATTCACATTTAGCTAAGAAGAAAAATACGTTTAGTAGGATTTAAGTTAGCGCTCACAAGCCAACTTAATTATATAAAGCGATCGTGTCTCTTCAGAGGACTTGGAGGACGCGAAGAGATGAATGCACTGCCTGCAGAAGTTGCTGGTAAGTTTTAGTTGCTGTCTGCATGAATAAATAGCTCACTGTTTAGTTTTTTCCTGGGTGGATAGGGCTGGAATACTGACATTAACCGCTGTAACATGACTAGATATAGCAACTTCAGTACTGAGTATATAGTCATATAAAGTCCCTTTCTAAAGACTTTGATGAATCTGTTTAAAATCTACGTGGAGAAATGTGTCTGTCTTCAAACAACTATAAAACATTGTTCAATGTATCGGCAGAAAACATAATTAAGCCCCGTCCCCCTTAGTTACTGTTGCTAACTCGTAAAAACAAACGGCCTGTCTTACAGTGGCAGCTGTCAGTGTGAAACCCTTATCCCAAGATGTTTTTGGACACAGAATGTAGCAGACCCCGTCCGAATGATGGCCAAACTTTACTGATGGTTTATGAAGTGTATTACATCGTGTTCACTTTCCAAAAAAATCACCGAACAAACAAAGCACAAGAAGTGCGCGTTCACGAACTCTCTCATTAACATACACAGCAAATTACACAAAAACACGCACACAACGAGCAGTAAACAAACATATACAGACCGTATGTAATAAACTGTCAACTTTATTATCTGCAAAACAACTGCGAGCTCTCCCTTTCACTGCCCGTAGACTATAATACCCATCAAAACCGCAGTCCCTCCTTAGTAAGACAGATAATGCAGATCTAAACTCACAGAAATATCAAAAATGTATACAAAAACAAATGAGAATAAAGTCTGTGACACAGAAGGACCACCTCTCGTAGAGGAGCATTCAAGTGGGACTTGTGCCCATCTATAAAAAAGCAATTATGCCTTTAAAATGCATAAATGGAAACATAATCTTGTTAGTCACCATCCCAGGGTAAAAAAAAAGTACACTTCCATAATGTACTTAAAGTCCTCTATTTCCGTGCACTAATTTTATACTTAATATACTAAAAAAAGGTAATCTTAAGAACATCTCAGTGTACTCAACTGTGCTATTTTGAGACACCATGAATATGAACTAAAATGTGTTTTTAACATACTATGGATTAAAACAAAAAATGTAGTTACCACTTGTAGTACACTTGAACCTGTGTATGAAAATAAAGTGTTGAAAAGATGGGTTCAAGTGTACTTGCAGTTGAGTACACTTAGATGTTCTTAAAGGAGAAGTTCACTTTCAAATTAAAAAGGAATAAAAGACTAAAAAGGGTCTAGAACCGCCCCTGCTTGCGGATTGTGGGTCAGGTGGTAAAGTACTTAAAGCTGTACTTAAAATCTTAAAAGTATACTTTTTAAAAAGTGCACTTGCAGATAATATGATATCATTTAAATTAAAGGCCACTTAAGTGAATACACTTTCATGACAGTATTTCTAAACACACTTAAGTGCACTATTTTAAAAGTGTCTGGAGCTTGTGTTCATCACAGGCCTTATTTCAGCCATTTAACCAAAATCCCATTCAAAAAACCCATTGACTTCGGTACGAGGGAACCGGAAGTGCTAAAATGCTTCGCCGTTCAGTAACGTGAAAACATCACGCTCTTATTTGAATATTTATAAGCAGTCGTCATTACTATGCACATATCCAAAAAGGAAATCATGATATCTGCAATAACAACTTTTACTAGTGAAAATTTTAATTTTAACATGTAAGAATTAAATTACAGATATCAAGAAGTATGTTTCTTACTAGTTGTAATTTCATTTGTGATATCATAAATGTATTTCTGCGAATAATGACGTAATTTTTGATATCAAGAATTCATATCCTACATGTGTTTAAATGTTAAAATGGCGACAAAACTATTACAGATATCAAAAATGCATTTCTTACTAGTTACAATTCCAAATACAGATATCAGCTTTGTACTTCTTACTAGTAGAAATATATTTTTTGATATCAATAATTACATTGTTACTAGTAAAAATGTGGATTTCTGATATCAAGAGTTCAATTGTCACTAGTTGAAATGTCTATTCTTGATATCAACAATTGAATTGCTACTAGTAAAAATGTTCATTTTTTATATCTGAAAATGTATTTGTGATATCAATATAATTTCAGATATCTAAAATGGCTTTCTTACAAGTAACAATCACATTCATGATATCAGAAATTAACATTTTTACTAGTGACAATCGAATTATTGATATCAGAAATTCACATTGTTACTAGTAGCAATTCAATTGTTGATATCAAGAACAGATATTTGCACTAATAACAATGTAATTATTGATATCAGAAATCGTCTCGGTTACGTATGTAACCCTCGTTCCCTGAAGGAGGGAACGGAGACGCCACGTCGGAGTACCGACGAATAGGAATCTCGCTCGCGAGAGCCAATCTACTTCGAGTAAAACTAAACGAGCCAATGCACATTGGCATGCAATGATTGCACCAGGTGCTCATGCCACGCAGCGCGGGTATAAATGAGACACAGGTGTTTGCATCAAGTTAGCTTTTTGCTGAGGAGCCGAGTAGGTAGACGGCACCCCAGCAGGGTGCAGAGGGCATGGCGACGGGACGTGGCGTCTCCGTTCCCTCCTTCAGGGAACGAGGGTTACATACGTAACCGAGACGTTCCCATTCAGTCGGTCACTCTCGACGCCACGTCGGAGTACCGACGAATAGGAATCCCTACCAAAGCGCCATGGCCTCTGGCCCCCGTCCAGTGCCCTGTGTGAGCCTCCTGAGCTCTCTTACCTGATGAGACGGGGCTCACACAGAGAAGTCCATCACTGCTGTTCCGCATGACCCGTTCAGTGACTATTGGATAACACTGGGAAAGCGTGCCCTAGTGAGGGGAACGCTGCGGAGCCCACATCGTACCCCGAAGGAGTTATGTGGAGTACAATGCTGAGCCGTAGCCCGCAAAGGAGAGAGGGGGCTCAGTCCCAGTGACGGGAAGGCTCTCCCAAGGGAAAGACACGGGCTTCCCGTAGGAGCGACCGTGGAAAAATATATGGGATCCCCGCAGGGTCACTCATATATCCCCAGCCCAGTACCGGTTCTCAAGGATTCAGCGGTAAGGGGCCTGATGCCAGACGTTCCGCCACGTCCGGCACCGAGGGAGATGGAGGACTCGACAGAGTTTGCTTCTGGAGAAAAAAGCGCCGGGGCGCAGCAAGCCGACAAGAGCCAGGGCCTCTCAGTGCTTCTACCCGTTTGAGGTGAGAACACAGGAGGACACTGGCTCTACACGTAGGCTATAGAATCTAGCGAACGTGTTGGGTGTCGCCCAGCCCGCAGCTCTACAGATGTCTGACAGCGAGGCGCCACGTGCCAGCGCCCAGGAGGATGCAACACTTCTAGTAGAGTGTGCTCGCACCCTGAGCGGACAGGGCACACCTTGTGCTTGGTAAGCCAAGGTGATGGCATCCACTATCCAGTGGGCCATCCTCTGCTTGGAGACAGCCTTTCCCTTCTGCTGGCCTCCGTGACAGACAAAGAGCTGATCTGAGGTTCTGAAGCTTTGAGTTCTATCCACGTAGATCCGCAGAGCGCGGACGGGACAGAGCAAAGCTAGGGCTGGGTCTGCCTCCTCCAGGGGCAGCGCTTGCAGGTTCACCACCTGGTCCCTGAAGGGAGTGGTAGGAACCTTGGGCACATAGCCAGGCCGGGGTCTCAGTACCACGTGGGTGTCACCCGGCCCGAACTCTAGGCACGATTCGTCGACCGAAAATGCCTGCAGGTCCCCTACCCTCTTGATGGAGGCCAGTGCGGCCAACAGCAAAGTCTTCATAGACAGAATCTTAAGCTCTGCTGACCGCAAGGGCTCAAATGGGGCATTCTGAAGTGCTCGGAGCACCAGAGCAAGATCCCAAGAGGGTATGGAGGGGGGGGAGGAGGATTTAACCGTCTCGCCCCCCTGAGGAACCTGACGACCAGGTCGTGCTTCCCAACTGTCTTACCTTCTACGTGGTCGTGATAGGCAGATATTGCAGCAACATAGACCTTGAGGGTGGAGGGCGACAGCCTACGCTCCAACCCTCGTTGCAGGAAGGAAAGCACAGACGCGATCGAACATCTTCGGGGGTCTTCTCGGCGAGAAGAACACCACTCGACGAACAGGTTCCACTTCAAAGCATAAGCCTGTCTTGTAGACGGTGCACGTGCCGAAGTGATGGTGTTAACTACCTCTTGGGGTAAGTCACCTAGAACCTCCGCGTCCCGTCCAGGGGCCAAACATGAAGCTTCCACAGATCTGGACGCGGGTGCCACAGGGTGCCCCGTCTCTGAGTCAGAAGGTCCTTCCTCAGAGGAATCGGCCAAGGAGGGGCTGTCGCCAGGAGCATAAGTTCTGGGAACCAGGACCGGTTGGGCCAGTAAGGCGCCACCAACAGGACCTGCTCCTCGTCCTCCCTGACCTTGCACAGTGTCTGTGCAAGTAGGCTCACTGGGGGAAACGCATATTTGCGCAGCCCCTGGGGCCAGCTGTGCGCAAGTGCATCCGTGCCGAGTGTACCCTCGGTCAGCGAATAGAACCACTGGCAGTGGGACGTTTCTGGGGAGGCAAACAGGTCGACCTGTGCCGCCCCGAACTGTCTCCAAATCAGCTGAACCACCTGGGGGTGGAGTCGCCATTCCCCTGGGAGCGCAGCTCGTGAAAGCTCGTCGGCCACACGGTTGTACACACCAGGGACATGAATGGCCCGAAGCGACCTCAGACACTTCTGACTCCAGAGGAGGAGATGGCGGGCGAGTTGCGACATGCGACGGGAGCGTAGACCACCTTGTCGGTTGATATACGCAACGGTCGCGGTGTTGTCCGTGCGGACCAGTACATCTTTGCCCCGTAGCAGCCTTTTGAGGCGGCTCAGAGCGAGATGCACCGCTAGCAACTCGAGGCAGTTGATGTGCCAATGCAGGTGCGGGCCCGTCCAAACCCCTGACACTGCATGCCCGTTGTACGTGGCTCCCCAGCCCATGGCAGAGGCATCCGTGAAGACCACAGCATGCCTGGACACCTGTTCCAGAGGCACTCCGGCCCGAAGGAACGAGGGGTCTGACCATGGGCTGAAGGATTGGCGGCAGGCCGGTGTGATGCTCACCCGGTGAGTGCCGCGTTGCCACGCCCATCTCGGGACTCGGCCGTGTAGCCAATGCTGAAGCGGTCTCATATGAAGCAAGCCTAGCGGTGTTACTGCCGCTGCGGCTGCCATATGCCCCAGGAGCCTCTGAAATTGTTTCAGTGGAACCGCCATCCTGCCTTGAAACGTGTTCAGGCAGTTCAGCATCGACTGGACGCGCTCCTCTGTGAGGCGCGCTGTCCGTCCGACCGAATCTAACTCCATACCGAGAAAAGAGATCCTCTGCACGGGGGCGAGTTTGCTCTTCTCCCAGTTGACCCGAAGACCCAACTGGCTGAGGTGTCTGAGCACCCGGTCCCTGTGTTCGCACAACTGATCCCTGGACTGTGCTAGAATGAGCCAGTCGTCGAGATAGTTGAGGATGCGAACGCCCTGTTCTCTCATGGGCACAAGGGCCCCCTCCGTGACTTTCGTGAAGACACGGGGGGACAGGGACAGCCCGAAGGGCAGGACTTTGTACTGATATGCTCGACCCTCGAACGCAAAGCGCAGAAACGGCCTGTGTCGAGGAAGAATCGAAACATGAAAGTACGCGTCCTTCAGGTCGATCGCTGCAAACCAATCTTGGGGACGGATGCATTCGAAGATGCGTTTCTGCGTGAGCATCTTGAACGGTAGCTTGTGAAGGCTCCGATTCAAGACTCGCAGGTCCAAGATTGGCCGTAACCCACCGGTCTTCTTGGGTACAATGAAGTACGGGCTGTAGAAGCCTGTCTTCATATCGGCTGGAGGGACCGGCTCTATCGCGTCCTTCGCCAGTAGGACTGCGATCTCCGCACGCAGGACATGGGCGTCTGCGGCGTTCACCGAAGTGAAGCGGACGCCCTTGAACCTGGGGGGACGCCGGGCGAACTGAATCGCATAGCCGAGCCTGATGGTCCGAATGAGCCAGCGAGACGGACTGGGGAGCGCTAGCCAGGCTCGCAGAGACCGAGCAAGCGGGACCAAAGGGACCACCGGCGTACCCACCGTGGGGCAGCAAGGTGGAATGCAGGTACCGGGCTGAGGCGGCTGTCTCGTGGAGGCGGCCCGCAGCGGGGTGTGAGTGTGCATTGCAACACTTACCTGATTCCACAGGAGGGCAGAAGGACCGTGAGGGGATCGTCCACTGCTGCCCGCTGGCGAAGGGGGAGGATGAGTGTGGTCCGGGGTTTGACCGGCCACAACCCTCCGAGCCCCCTGGGGACCCGGAGATAGGGGAAACTGCTCTTTTGGCTGGCCCCAGCGGCGGAAACAGAAACAAAACGGAACACAAGATTCTCCACCCGGCCCTCCTCCGGGGGATGGAGCGGTGCGGTCACCGTCTCCAGAAGAGCAGTCCTCCCCATCTCCAGGTCGCCCGTCTCAGGGCCGCTTGCCCTTGCTCTTGCCACCCCTCTTGGCAGCGGCCTGGACGGGCGGGGCGGCCTGCTTACGCCCGGCTCCACGACGTCGCTTGGGTGGAGGCTGCTGCTGCGACGCGGGAGCGGAGGCAGACGCAGGCGGCCGCCCTCGGCGACGAGCAGGCTGAGGCGCTGCCGGCGGCGGGGTGGAGACAGCAGCTGACCGCCGTGGCAGGATGTGACTGATCGCCTCAGTCTGCTTCTGTGCGGCCGTGAACTGCTGGGCGAAGTTCTGGACCGCGTCGCCGAAGAGGCCGGTCTGGGACACGGGGGAATTAAGGAACCTGATCTTGTCGGTTTCCCTCATGTCAGCCAGACACAGCCAGAGATGGCGTTCCTGGACCACCATAGTGGACATCGCACGACCCACTGCCCGCGCCGTAACCTTCGTCGCACGAAGCGCGAGGTCCGTTGCGGTTCTCAGTTCCTGGAGAACTGCGGGATCGTGACCACCCTCGTGCAAGGTCCTCAGTGCCTGGGCCTGATGGACCTACAACAACGCCATAGCGTGTAAGGAGGAGGCAGCATCCCCACAAGCCTGGTAGGCCTTACCGATCAGATCGGACGAGTACCTACAGGCCCGGGAGGGGAGACACGGGTTCCCCCTAGAAGTGGAGTTAGGGCACAGTTGCATGGCAACGGCCCGTTCCACGGGAGGAACCTGCGTGTAACCCTTCTGCTCTCCCCCATCGAGGGTGGTGAGGGAGGAGGAGCCACTGGGCCGGTTTCGGGCAGTGAAAGGTGCCGTCCATGACCTAGTGAGCTCGTCATGCACCTCCGGAAAGAAAGGAACCGGGGTGGGGCGCTGAGAACCAGCACGGGCCACCCCGAGAAACCAATCGTCCAGCCTTGAGGGTTCGGGACACGGTGGAGGGTTCCACACGAGCCCGACTCTCTCAGCGGCCCGGGAAAGCATGGCCATCATTTCTGGATCCGTATCGGGCACAGCGGATCTTCCCGAAGGAGCCCCCTGCGCCGACACGTCATCTCCAGAAACTTCTGACCCACCCTCCGATGCAGCGATGGACATCCGATCGTCAAGAGGAGCCCCGAAGGATACGGATGGTACACACCTCGTGGGTGGCCCACCGCGTTCCAACGGCAGCTCTACTGGCTGCGAAGTGCGGGAGGAGTGAGGGTTCCCCGGGGGTTGGTTCCCTGGGGGAAGCGCGCTCACCGTAACCCTCAGATCACCCGTGCTACTGCCTGAAGTAACCCTCTGTGGAGGATTAGATCGAGGCAGAGGCACGGGGACTCCACCCCTTACGAGATGGAGTCTCGACCGCAACTCCGAGATGGTCATGTTCCCGCAGTGAGAACATGAGTCATCCACGAGCGCTGCCTCAGCGTGCTGAACGCCCAAACACGAGATACAGCGCTTGTGACCATCCCTCGGTGACAGATAACCACCGCATCCAGAAACACACAGATAGAATGTCATCCTGAAAAGGACGCAAGCTCTATCTGTGTTGCTCTAATAGAAGGACGCTCTCCTTGGTGCTGAAGCACGCAGGGGGAGGGGTCGCGGCGACACAGTCAGGGGATAGTGCAGCCTGACGTGCGCGCTCTCTCTCACACGAAGGCGCTCTCTTACCAGCCGTAAGAACGGCTTTTCAGCGCTCTCCACCTAGCGCACCGAACCAGCTGTGAGAACAGCCTTTGTGTTTGCTCAGAAAAGAGGAAGAGAGATGATCACAGAACCACACGACCCGCTGCAGTGCCGTCACACCAACACCGACTGAAGAGATCGCTTCCAAAAGGGCAGGCTTCTTTCCAGTCAGGACTGCGAAGTAGAGAGTGATATCTGGCTGAACCATCTACCACTCGGCTCCGAAGCAAAAAGCTAACTTGATGCAAACACCTGTGTCTCATTTATACCCGCGCTGCGTGGCATGAGCACCTGGTGCAATCATTGCATGCCAATGTGCATTGGCTCGTTTAGTTTTACTCGAAGTAGATTGGCTCTCGCGAGCGAGATTCCTATTCGTCGGTACTCCGACGTGGCGTCGAGAGTGACCGACTGAATGGGAACCACATTGTTACTAGTAAGGATTGTATTTCTGATATCTGAAATTGGAATTTCAACTAGTAAGAAATCAATTCTTGATATCAACAATTGAATTTGAATGGCAGCCTATGGTGACGTTTAACTAGTGGAAATACAATTACTGATATCAAGAATTAACGTTGTTGATATGAAGAATTCACATCCTGCGAATTAATAAAAGTCAAAACGGCTTGCCATGCGTTAAAGCCAGCGTTCACCTAGAACACAAAAGGAGATGTTTTAAAGAACATCAACAACAATTTGGACCCCATTGACTTTCACTGTACGGAGAGAAAACACTGAAATTGGATTCTTTAAAATATCTCCATCAACATGAGGGAGAATAAACGATGATTTCTGACTGAATTATCTCTTTAAACCATCAGAACCGAAATATGAAGAGCAGAATGTTACTTTAGACCTTATTCAGAGCAGCTTGCTCTTTATGTGCAGATACAGGAGTATTTATAACCAACCCGGTTATTTACCTTTACCAACTCATTTGTTTCTGTGCAGGATTAACTCTTCCAAGCTATGAAAGAGCTTGTTGTTAACTTCATTAATGGGCTCTTTCGTTGCAGGCGGGTCCAAAGCCATGACGTCAGAGGAGGAGGGGCCTGCTGTGATGGGGGTGGAGCCACACGTGGACCTGCGTGCCTCTCCTGGGCTTGTTGAAGAAGAGGCGGAGCCTGTTGCGCAGGCGCAGGAAATAGCTGATGATGTCAGCATTGACTTGAGCGATCTGGTCGCCCCGTACCCTGACTTGGCGTGCTTCTTCCTCAAACAGATCACATGGCCTCGCAGCTGGTGCATCCGCATGGTGTCCAGCTCATATCCTTTAACCTGAACGCTGTTAACCGGCACAATGTGATAAAACGTTTTGTGTGTGATATTTAATTTTGTCAATCATGTAGATAATATTGCAGATACTGTTTGACAACCCGTCAAAATAAAAGTTTGCTATAACTTGAAGAAATGATGGCATATATATATATATATATATATATTACTATTGTAATGTACAATGTATTTCTCAAAATAATAATAATAAAAATAATAAATAAATAAAATAAAATAAAAAATGAAATGAAATAATTAAATTAAATTAAATAAAAAAAAATTATAAATTGAAATAAAATAAAATGATGGAATAAAATAAAATGAAATAATGAAATTAAATTAAATAAAGAATAAAATACAAAAACATTAATTAAAAAATTAAATTAAAAATAAAAATTAAATTAAATTAAATAAATAGAAAATAAATACCTTTTTTTGATAAAACATTTTGTATTACATCATAAATCCAGAAACAATTTAAACCAACAACAGAAAAAAATCCTGAAAACAGAAAACATAGGGCTCTATTATTGTAAAATGTATTAGGAATTCAATGGATTAGACCTGCCTTTTGATTATTAAAAATTGAATTTACTGAATTTAGGAAAAATAAAATGGGCCCTAAAAATATACTTTGTTATTTTTAATAAATTGATGTTAAATTCTATACATTTCATCTTTAAATTGTGAGTGTGTGTGTGTGTGTGTGAGAGAGTGGGTGTGTGTGTCAGTGAGAGTGTGTGTGTGAGAATTAATGTGATATTCATATATAAGCATGTACTCAACCTCCATATCATTCTCTCTCTCTGTTGGTTCAGTGTGTTTGATCGATGCTTTACTGCATATTTTGTGTGATGTTGAGCACTAGTGTGTATCTCCTTGACTCCGGTGTGTGTACGTGGTTCGAGCGTGTCAGCATGATGGTCATCCTTTTGAACTGTGTGACGTTGGGAATGTACCAGCCCTGCGAGAGCATCGACTGCTCCTCTGACCGCTGCCAGATCCTGCAGGTCAGTCGGATACGATCCGGATTCTCCAGCACATCCAGCCTGTTAATAAACCACTCACTCCGTCTAATCGCTCATCTCGTGAGATTTCAGAACATTAACCAACCCATTAAACACATATATTCAAACACACACTCGATGATTCGTCATCTTGAGACTCGTCATCAGAGCTCTGTGTTAATTAGCTGGTCATTAACTCTGCTGTCGTCACATGATTTAATTACACAGCTGATTTTCTCTCCGGTCAGGTTTATTTCTACAACACACACTGTTTCACAGTAATAAACAGGAAAATAACAGAATTAATGATGCAAACTTCATCAAATATGAGACAAATTCTGTTCCAGCTCATTATTCAGATCAAGTTTTTGTTCTCATCTGATGGTGATGGTGTGTTTTAAACCCCAGGTCTTGGACGCCATTATCTACGCCTTCTTTGTGCTGGAGATGGTGGTGAAGATGCTGGCTCGGGGGATCTTCGGCCGACGCTGCTATCTGGACGACACCTGGAACAGACTGGACTTCTTCATCGTGATGGCCGGGTGAGTCGCTGAGAAGTTTGTTCAGTGTTCAGTGTTTAAACACACACACGTCATACGGGCTTGATTCCTGAACACCTGAGCTGAGGAAGTCTGATGATGTGGGTTTGTTACTCAACGCTTCTCTGCTCAGGTTAGGAGTGATTCATGATGCTGAGACTCTCATAGAAAAAGGGGGAAAAATATATATATCATGCATAACATTATGACAGGTGAAGTGAATAACACTGATGATCTCTTCATCACGGCTCCTGTTAGTGGGTGGGATATATTAGGCAGCAAGTGAACATTTTGTCCTCAAAGTTGATGTGTTAGAAGCAGGAAAAATGGGCAAGCGTAAGGATTTGAGCGAGTTTGACAAGGGCCAAACTGTGATGGCTAGACGACTGGGTCAGAGCATCTCCAAAATTGCAGCTCTTGTGGGGTGTTCCCGGTCTGCAGTGGTCAGGATCTATCAAAAGTGCTCCAAAGAAGGAACAGTGGAGAACCAGCGACAGGGTCATGGGTGGCTCATTGATGCACGTGGGGAGCGAAGGCTGGCCCGTGTGGTCCGATCAAACAGACGAGCTACTGGAGCTCAGATTGCTCAAGAAGTTAATGCTGGTTCTGATAGAAGGGTGTCAGAATACACAGTGCATCTCAGTTTGTTGCGTATTGAGGTGTCGACTTGGCCTCCAAATTCCCCAGATCGCAATCCAATCGAGCATCTGTGGGATGTGCTGAACAAACAAGTCCGATCCACTTACAGGACTTAAAGGATCTGCTGCTAACATCTTCTAGTGGAGTCCATGCCTCGACGGGTCAGCAAGAGGGACCAACACAATATTAGGACATTAGGTCATAATGTTATGCTTGATCAGTATATATATAGAAAATATATATAGATAGAAATATATATATATATTGTTTTTGTTTTGTGCATTTTTGAGTTTTACTTGCTTCCAAAAGTTGAGAGAATTGAAATGTTGTCAATTCAAATACATTGGGCAAATCAATAACACGGTAAATGAAGTTTAGTTTACTTAACCCTCTGAGCCTCTTCATTTTTGGGTCACACTTGGTACCTTCATGGTCAAAAGTGACCGAAGCCTTAAAAATGTAACTTTTCTTTCAGGAAAATCAATGTAATATATTTTTGTTTAATAATATTTTGGGATTATTATTACAAATTTTGAGGGGATTTTATGATACTATGCAATATTTTTTATAATTTTATGGTGGGGTTTTTTTCATTTAAAAAAATCTATTTTTAAATAAATGCAATATTTCAAATTAAAATAAATGTTTTGAAGTGAGAATAGCGTCATCTGGAGGTGTTATAAATGAAAAACTTGTGTAATCTCATGGTTTAGCCACCTATAGCTCCCTGATATATAGAGAGGCTTTTGGATTCCCCAGTGGGTTTTTTAGACGTAATGTCTTACTTTGATTAGGTTTTGCATTTAGACATATATTTAGACATTCTAAAAGACGCCAAGATAAGTATCAGGTTTTGAATTATTAAAATCAAACATTAAACATTTAGTAGAAAGGGAACACATTTTTGATTGGCAATTAAAAAATCTAACAAACTAAGGAATAGATAGTGATAATTCAAAACACTTTATACAAACATTTTGCAGTTAAAGTGTAATTTTGGTCTGTGCATTCTGCGTTAGGGTTGAAATCTTGCTCTGTTACAATTACACTAGTTTATGTGCTTCAATTTTTTTAAGTGTTCTGTCATGATTTTACAGCATTGATGTATTTGCCGTTGGAGGTGTGCATGCGATCCGCTTATGTGTTGGCTAACTTCTGTTACACTGACGTGTGTGTACAGCCTGATCAGCCTGTAAATCAGTGTGTGAAAGCAGGACAGATGGAGATCTTTAATAAACGCATGTATGTGAATATGTTGAGCACAGGATCAGATGCCAGAGATCATCACAACAGCTGTGTGTGTTTGAGAAGCTTCTGCTTGGAGATTCAGGCCGAAGACTGCTGTGTTAGACGCATGAAATGTGTGTTTTTAATGTGTGTGTGTGTGTTTAGGGTGGTGGAGTATTCGCTGGACCTGCTGAACATCAACCTGACGGCCATCCGGACGGTGCGAGTCCTGCGGCCGCTCAAAGCCATCAACAGAGTCCCCAGTAAGTCCTGAATCTGTGTGAATCAAACACGACTCAAATCACATGAACATTATGAGCATTAGACTATATACAGCTAGTTATAAATACTCTCACCTAACCCTAACATAAAACTTTCTGCATTTTAATAATTAAAAATACAAATGAGGAACGTTCTGGCAAGGTTCTCTCAACGTTATGAACAAACTTCCAGTAACGTTAATAGAACGTTCGTTCAGAGTTCCTCAAAACGTTCTCAAAACATTAGCACAAAATACATCGTTCATGGAACTTTTTTTAAATGTTACCCCACGTAGGAGGGGACGTTCTCACGATGCCTTAGTCACATTTATCAGATTAGAGCTCAATGATAATATAGTTACAGTTTGTGATGATATAAACACTCAAGCAGTTGAAATTGCTATATAGTGTATATATTGCTGAACTGTATATACAGTCAAAGCAGAAATGATTCAGGCACAGATGTAATGTTTCTCTAGTGTGTGCAGGACACTATAGTTAATTTATGATGGGAGGAGAGCAAAATAAAGTCAACTGTGACTATTATACACAAAAACTCTTCACTGCCAGTAAAACTGATGATCCCACACTTTGAGCTGAGCATGTTTTGCTGAAGTGTTTGTTCTTTAATTGCTGATGTGACTGATGTGAATAAACTGATGATGATGTGAGAAAATGTCTGAATAAATGTTTGGTTTAACTGTATCTGGCTAATTATGAATTTGTTTTCTGGTGATAATGAGAATTATGAAACCTGTTTTGAATGTCAGATTGTTATTGTGTCTTGCTTATGGTGGTGTATTGTGTGTGTGTGTGTGTGTGTGTCAGGCATGAGGACCCTGGTGAACCTGCTGTTGGACACACTGCCGATGTTGGGGAACGTGTTGCTGCTCTGCTTCTTCGTCTTTTTTATCTTTGGCATCATCGGCGTTCAGCTGTGGGCGGGGCTTCTGCGCAACCGGTGCTATCTGGAGGAGAACTTCACCCTGTGAGTCCAAACACTGACCTGCTATAAGTGCCCTATTATGCTTTTTCAGATGTGACCTTTCATGCAGTGTGTAATAAAGCTGTGTGTGAATGTAAAAGCTCTCCAAAGTTTCAAAGATCAAAGATGAATGGAGTTATTATGCGATTCTGAACTAAAACGGGTCGTCAGTAATTCAGTCTCAATTCCTGCTGAACCTGCGCAGGTCTTTAACTAATTTGCATAATGCCCGGCTCTGGTATGTATTGGCTGAACAGCGTCTCTTTGCCCCGCCCTCAAACACTGTAGGTAATTTGCATAATGCATGCCTCTGGTCTTGATTGGCTGAACAGCCTCTCTTTGCCTCGCCCTCAAACACTGTCGTTAATTTGCATAATCCCTGCCTCTGGTCTTGATTGGCTGAACAGCATCTCTTTGCCCCGCCTTCAAACACTGTAGTTAATTTGCATAATGCCACCTCTGGTCTTGATTGGCTGAACAGCGTCTCTTTGCCCCGCCCTCAAACACTGTCGTTAATTTGCAAAATGCCTGGCTCTGGTCTTGATTGGCTGAACGTGTTGTTCATGTGGAGAAGACGCTGTTTTCTGCTGCCAAAGGAAATCCACTTTAATGAGATTGATATGGTAAAACCGTGTCAAGAGCTGAGATTCAGATATGATAATGAACGTTTGCTTTCTGACCAATCACAGCAGAGCAGCTCTCAGAGAGGCGGGGCTTAGAGAGACTGAATCTTTGATGGAAGCGTTTCAGACACTGAGAGAAAAGAGCTAATGCTGCATTAAAGAATTAAAGTGTTTTTGATCTTGGATGCATGAGAACCTGTGGAGGAGACACCAGAACAACATTAGAAGCCTTTAAAATAGCATAATAGGTGCTGGTTTTCATCTCCTGATCGTGGTCTGGTTCTTCTTTTTGGTTTCTGATGGAATGTGAGTTTCTATTCTGGTTGACATTCCCATCACTGAACGCTGGGGTTTGAGGGTTGTGTGGCTCTTGTCCAGCGTAAACTCAGAGCCTTTATTGAGCCTCACGGGGGTTGAAGACATCTGTGAAGCTGTCGTGATGATCCCTCATTAGAGCGCACTGCAGATCCCTCACTTCAGTGAACATTGAATGATTCAGAATCATTATCATATGCAGTTTAACTGTCATCTTTCTGTGTCTCTAGAATCAGCGACATATGAAAGGAGCAATTGCTCATTGGGTTAAAAATATTCATAAAATAATTTTTCACACAATGGTTTAAAATCCTCTGTAATGGAATGGAAGCAGCGACTGATCTTTTCTTTTGTATTTTGATGTACATTGAAGTGTAATCGATTACCACAAAAAAAGAAAGTGGGACGGGGCTTGATTGGATGGGGGCAGGGCTTGTGTTCAATTATAATAAAGGGGTGGGGTTTATCAGAATAAGTAATTGGAGAAGTCATATGTCACCATACATCATTTCACTGGAGGATCTGCATGACGTTTTGACTAAAAACTGAGGTGAACAAACAAGTCATTCACAATAAAATTAACAATATGCATTTACAAAATAGATACGGTTATCTTTTTTCTAAATGCATGTATTGTGAACGCTTCATTTATGTAGGTGTAGTTTCTTTAAAATGGTTTTGACCTCATCATTTTTAATCAAAAAGCGTGCATTTGTCAATTTTCATTTCATGCCAACTTAAAATGTTGTATTATGTTATCACACAGCTCTAATCTGCTTTGAGCTCTAATTACAGCTTTGAGCTTGTTATGTCACACATGTGGCGGCTGTGATAATGGAGGGTGTGTGTTTCAGCGCTTAGGAAAGCAGTGTACACAGATTCACCAGAAGAAACACTTCAGTCTCACACATGGGAACTGATGGAGACGTGTTGTGTTTCTCATCCCAGGAAGAACATGAATCTAGAATGAACAGCTCCTTGAGTTTTTGTTCTTTGCAGAACTTTAAAGTCTGTTTTATTGTGAATGATTTTTTTGTGCATATGTTTCCTTTACAGTACGAATCCAATAAGAATAGTTAACTACTTTAGTTTAAGTCATCATGAAAGGGAAGTCACGCTGGTCTTTTCTTCTCTATTGTGCCGTATATCCGAGTGAAACGCTTAAGGAACAAGAACAAATGGAGGGCGGGGCTTGATTTTGTCTGTGGGGAATCGATTGGATGGTTGTGGTATGCTATTGTTTGATCTCATGTGAGTGACAGGTTGCCCCGCCCTCGTCATCAGAGAAGAGATGAAGTTATTCTATTCATTTTGTGCTCAAAGTTGATGTGTTATAAGCAGGAAAAATGGGCAAGCGTAAGGACTTGAGCGAGTTTGACAAGGGCCAAATTGTGATGGTGACTGGGTCAGAGCATCTACAAAACTGCAGCTCTTGTGAGGTGTTCAAAAGTTATCAAAAGTGCTGCAAGGAAGTAACAGTGGAGAACCGGCGACAGGGTCATGGGCGGCCAAGGCTCATTGATGCACGTGGGGAGCGAAGGCTGGCCCGTGTGGTCCAAATCAAACAGACGAGCTACTGGAGCTCAAATCACTCAAGAAGTTAATGCTGGTTCTGATAGAAAGGTGTCAGAATACACAGTGCATGGGTCACTCTGGAAACCTTGGGTCCTGCCATCCATGTGGATGTTACTTTGACACGTTCCACCTACCTAAGCATTGTTGCAGACCATGTACACCTTTCATGGAAACGGTATTCCCTGGTGGCTGTGGCTCTTTCACCAGGATAATGCTCCTGCCACAAAGCAAAAATGGTTCAGGAATGGTTTGAGGAGCACAACAACTAGTTTGAGGTGTTGACTTGGCCTCCAAATTCCCCAGATCTCAATCCAATCGAGCATCTGTGGGATGTACTGAACAAAAAAGTCCGATCCATGGAGGCCCCACCTCGCAACTTATAGGACTTAAAGGATCTGCTGCTAACATCTTGGTGCCAGATACTACAGCACACCTTCAGGGGTCTAGTGGAGTCCAGGGGAACCAACACAATATTAGGATATTGTCATAATGTTATGTCTGATCTCTGGATCTTCGGGTGAAACGGTTTCCCTCTGGTGACGTATGCAGATTCTCCAACCGTTTTTTGTGCTTAAACCCCGCCCCTTTCTTATGATTGACCACAAACTAGCATTCAGATCCGCCTCTATTTTTGAGTTCCACTCCCACATCTCAACATCCAATCAACAACTGATTTCAATGAACTGATTTGAATCAAGTCTCCGCCCTACATTTCTCCTCTTTTTCGATATACCGTTTCACTTGAATGTACAGCACAATGTCTTTACTTCTGTTACATATTAATATTATTGTTTATTCAGCTCTATTGTTTGAGACGTCTTGAACTTACTCCATCTCACCGTAGCATTGTGTTCCCACGTTCCCACAATCCCAGCCTTCCATGCAGGAGATTTCCAATCTCCTGTCTTACTTCTGCTCTATTTTTAACACATCTCTGTCCCATCGGTCTTTATCGGAGCCCACTGAACCCAAGACGCTCAAGAACAGCAGCTTTAATAACCACCGACTGTCTTGATTTATCACAACTCCAACCAGATCAGAGCTTTGAGTAGAAAATCTGATAAATACACTAGCGTTCGTGAAAGAGTCTCGTCTGCTCCCCAAAGCTGCATTTAATTGATCATTGTGAAATATTATTGCAGTGTAAAACAGCTGTTCTCTGTGTGAATATCTAGTAAAGTGTAATTTATTCCTGTGATCAAAGCTGAATTTTCAGCATTATTACTCCAACATTGAACATTAACGTTCTGTTCCATTGACATCCGCTGTCGAGCTGTCTCTGTCTGAAGATGCTGACGGCTAACTGCAGAGAGATGAATGAGCGCTCGGCATCTCTTTCATGATGTTTGTCCTCTGTAATTTTCTGAAATATCATTTATTTTGCTCTGAGTGTTTGATCTGTGCGTTTGCAGTGATGTGCTCTCGAGTTTATTAAAAGCACCTCAATGGCACCTTTGTGATCATAGAGAAGGAGCGCTAATAAAACCTTTGACCCTCTCGGATCTGTTAAACCATCTGTGTGTGTTTCTGCTCTCCTGGATGCTGGTCTCTATACTCCACAGAAATACTCTAAATCAGTGTGTAAACGATTGTGATGAAGGCTGGGGCTCCGTTCCAAAACCTATTGAACAGCCTAAGTAGGGAGCATCTTTAGTCTCCTAAATCCTCAGTCGAGTCTTCACATGACGCTCCCTATGTAGAGTATTCAGATCAGTCATTTTTGATGGCCTATGTTGTCTAGTTTTGGACACGTTCCATGTTTGACCATTTGTTCTTTCTCTCAGCTCTACAGGTGTGGCACTTCCTGCTCCATATTACTCTCTCGATGAGAAAGACGAGAGGCCCTTCATCTGCTCTCTGCCGCAAGATAATGGGATCATGACGTGCGGTGACGTGCCGGCGCGGCGTGTGGCGGGACATCAATGCCGTCTGAACGTGGATGATCTCCTGCACCATCAGGTGATCGAGCCCTTCATCAACGCCAGCGCCTGCGTGAACTGGAACCAGTACTACAACCGCTGCCACACTGGACACAGGAACCCGCACAAAGGAGCCATCAATTTTGACAACATTGGATACGCCTGGATCACCATTTTTCAGGTACGTGTTGGGAGACTCGTTTCCACTGCAGAGCTTTCCAGCTCATGTGATGTGATTGATGTTCTTTGTGCTTAATTTGAATTTATTGGAAGAGAAATCCAATCCCAGAGAAGTGTTTTTTTGCTAATGATGGTGTGTTTAGGTTATTACTCTGGAGGGCTGGGTGGAAATCATGTATTTTGTCATGGATGCTCACTCATTCTACAGCTTCGTCTATTTTATTCTGCTGATTATAGTAAGTACACACACACACACACACACACACACACACTCAATCTCACACAGATTTATGAGTCTGTTATAAAAGAGCAATATACAGTGTTTTATTTGACGTGCTGATGATTCATTTTTATAGTATTGCCTTTTTGATATTCTTAACTAACTGAGCCAGTTCACCTGTTTGTGGACGCTTTTATTATCAATAGATGCATATATTCCTGTGAAATTTAGTTTATAATATCTCTTCAACGTAATGTGGGCATTCCATAATAACTTGGCAGGGGTTTCTTCTGTCAAGTGTGAGACAGGAGTGTGTGTTTACAGTGAGACAGGTGTGAGTGTTTGCAGTGAGACAGGTGTGAGTGTTTGCAGTGAGACAGGAGTGTGTTTGCAGTGAGACAGGAGTGTGTTTGCAGTGAGACAGGTGTGTGTTTGCAGTGAGACAGGAGTGTGTTTGCAGTGAGGCAGGTGTGTGTCTGCAGTGAGACAGGTGTGCGTTTTCACTGTTTTTCTTTCTCTGAATCTTTGCGTATCTTCACAGATGGGCTCTTTCCTCATGGTAAACCTGTGCTTGGTCGTCATAGCGTCTAAGTTTTCGGAGATCAAACAGCACGAGCATCAGCTGATGCAGGAGCTCCGACCCATCTCTCTGTCCTCCAGCACGCTGGCTGAACCTGGAGTTAGCTATGAGGCGTTCTTTCAGTTCATCTGCCACATCCTCCGCGAGGCGCGCAGACGCAGTGCTGCGTTCTTCAGAATGCACCGCCGCATAACACCGGAGCAGATGCAACAACATGGTGAGGAGAAGAGGGATGGGGATTAAACAGTCAAATGATGGAGGGTTTGTAAGGATGAATGCAGCTCTGAGCACTTCTTTCACTGCACCGTAGATGAAGCCACACCTGCCGCATCAGCAGCCAATCAAGACACAGCAGAAGAGACAGACAGGTGTCAGAGGAAGAAGCTGTCAGGGGCGTGTCAGGGGCAGAGCCGAGAGCTGTGGATGGAGATGAGGGTCAAACTGGGGGCCATCGTGGAGAGCAAATGCTTTAACAGAGGCATCATGGTGGCCGTCCTCATCAATACCATCAGCATGGACATGGAACACCATGAGCAGGTCACACACACATACACACACTGGTGTTTATATACACTATATTGCCAAAAGTATTGTGACGCCCCTCCAAATCACTGAATTCAGGTGTTCAATCACTTCCGTGGCCACAGGTGTATAAATCAAGCACTAGGCATGCAGACGCTTCTACAAACATTTGTGAAAGTATGGGTCGCTCTCAGGAGCTCGGTGAACTCAAGCGTGGTACCGTGGTACCGTTGCCACCTGTGCACCTGTGCGCTTCTAGAAGAATGGTCAAACATTCCCATAAACGCACTCCTAAACCTTGTGGAAAGCCTTCCCAGAAAAGTTGAAGCTGTTATTATTATTAGCTTTGTATTAAGAATGGGATGGCATTACAGTTCATGTGCATGTAAAGGCAGGCGTCACAAAACTTTTGGCAGTATAGTGTAGATGTAATGATGTTAGCTAAAGCCCAACTCAGAACCAGCACTAACCCTCACACAAACCTGCTGCTGTTCTCTCAGTTGATGAGAATCTCTCCGTCTCTTTATTGGTTCTGTTCATTACTGCAGTTAATGGTGTGTTTCATGTTCTCATTCTGTGTGTTTGTGTCTCCAGCCAGAGGAGCTCACTAATGTTCTGGAGATCTCAAACATCGTTTTCACCAGTATGTTTGCTCTGGAGATGATCCTCAAGCTCACGGCGTTCGGCGGCTTTAATTACCTGCGCAGTCCCTACAACATCTTTGATGGAATCATCGTTATCATCAGGTAATGAGCAGAGAAGCGTCTGCTGTCGCTGCATTTATTTAATCACAGCATTTATTTGAAATAGAAATAGACATTATAAATGTCTTTACTGTCACTTTTGGTCAATGTAATGTTTCCTTGCTGAATAAAAGTATTAATTTCTTTTTAAAAATTTTACTGACTAATATCAACAATCAAAAATAAAACGTTTTTTAGTAATGTTTGTACAGAAGAATAGAAGTGCTTGAACCAAAACACAAGCATCACATTCACTTCCATCTGCCTCTCTCTCTCTCTGTGTGTGTGCGCAGTGTGTGTGAGATCGTCGGTCAGTCGGACGGTGGTCTGTCGGTGCTCCGGATGTTCCGGTTGCTGCGGGTTTTGAAGATGGTCCAGTTCATGCCGGCTCTGCGCAGACAACTGGCGGTTCTAATGAAAGCTATGGAAAATGTGGCCTCATTCCACATGCTACTGATGCTCTTCATCTTCATCTTCAGGTGTGTTTGTGTGTTTCCCTCTTCAAGGGCATTTTGAGATATGCAACTGAAGAGACATAATTTACATACAATATTTAGGCAATATTGCACGTAAACTTTACATCATATAAACACAATACTTTGATTAAATTAATGCAATTAAGCTCATAATCATGTCAACCATAATGAGTGGGTTTGATGACTTCATCCACTATAATCAGGCATGTAAAGACTTTAACGGCTTATTGTGTGCTAATTACTTATAAAGCACTAAATGGTTTAGCTCCCCAGTACTTGAGCGAGCTCTTAACGCATTATACTCCATCACGTGTATTGCGGTCTCAAAACTCTGGCCAGTTGATAATACCTAGAATATCAAAATCAACTGCAGGTGGTCGTTCCTTTTCCTATTTAGCTCCTAAATTCTGGAACAGCCTTCCTAGCATTGTTCAGGAAGCAGACACACTCTGTCAGTTTAAATCTAGACTAAAAACGCATCTCTTTACTATGGCATACACTTAAAACATTTTTATTTGTCCTCATAATGATAGGTTCACCAACATTAATTTATATTCAAAATGACTGAAGATATTAAGTCTGTAAATGTGTGTTGATGTAAGAATGATTAGATATTTGTGCTGGAAAACAAGACAGAAACACTGAGGAAAAGCATCATGTTTTGCAGTGTGGGGACTATCCTGAAATCTGTCTTTCTGAATATCTCTCTCTGTGTGTGTGTGTGTGTCTGCAGTATTCTGGGGATGCATATATTCGGCTGTAAGTTCAGTCTGAAGACGGACACTGGAGACACGGTCCCAGACAGGATGAACTTTGACTCTCTGCTGTGGGCGATCGTCACTGTTTTTCAGGTAGAGAGAGATCATACACACATACAACACACACACACACTCACTTACTCACACTCACTTACTCACACTCACTGACTCGCACTGACTGACTGACTGACTGACTGACTGACTGACTGACTCACACACTCACTCACACACTCACTCACACACTCACTCACTCACTCACTCACTCACTCACTCACTCACTCACTCACTCACTCACTCACTCACTCACTCACTCACTCACTCACACACACACACACACACACACACACACACACACACACACACACACACACACACACACACACACACACGTTGGTGCACCTATCATTATGAGGACATTCCATAGAGGTAATGGTTTTTATACTGTACAAACTGTACATTCTGTCCCCCCTACACTACCCCTAAACCTATCCATCACACACACACGACCCCTAAACCTACCCATCACAGGAAACATTCTGCATTTTTAAATTTTTAATAAAACATTGTTTAGTATGTTTTTAAAGCTATTTGAAATATGAGGATATTTGAAATGTCCTCATAAACCACGTTTACGTTGTAATACCAGTGTAATACCAATGTCATTATACAAATTTGTGTTCTCATAAATCACATAAACAAGCACACAAAACACACACACTCACTCACACACACTCAGTCACTCACTTACACACACACACTTACACACTCATTCACTCACTCACACACACACACACACTCACTCACTCACACACACTCAGTCACTCACTTACACACACACACTCTCTTACACACACACACACACACTTACACACTCATTCACTCACTCACACACACACACACACTCTCTCTCTCTCTCACTCATTTACTCTCCATGTATGTGTGTGTGTGTGTGTAGATCCTAACCCAGGAGGACTGGAACATAGTCCTGTATAACGCCATGGCCTCCACGTCTCCTCTGGCCGCTCTGTATTTTGTGGCTCTGATTACATTCGGGAACTACGTGCTGTTCAACCTGCTGATGGCCATTATGGTGGAGGGCTTTCAGGCTGAGGTGAGTCATTCAACCCGTTCGGTGCTTCGCTGATTAGACTCTCTGATTCAGTTCAAAGCTTCGCTGATTAGACTCTCTGATTCAGTTCAAAGCTTCGCTGATTAGACTCTCTGATTATTAGTTCATGTTAATAAATGGATTAACTAACGTGAGACCTTGTTGTAAAATGTTACCAAGTTTAATCCTGACAGAAATTAAACCCGTGGATTGGAAGGTGGTCTGTACTGTGTGTGTGTGAGAGAGAGTGTGTGCGAGTGAGTATGTGCATTTGAGTGAGTGTGCGTGTGTGTGAGAGAGAGTGAGTGTCAGTGTCTGTGTGTATCTGTGTGAGTGTTTGTGTGGGTGTGTGTAATTGAGTGTTTGTGCGTGTGCATTTTCAGTACTTTTCAGCAGTGCTGGTCTGAAACAGATCGCTGTTTACCATCGGTGCCATAGACTGGCGTTGGTCACTCTGGGTTATAAAACTTCATAATGAAGGTCTGAATTCTGTCTGTCTTTCAGGGCAATGCCAGTCACTCTTAATAAATCAAGGTTCCCTGCAGCAGCTGTCACTTCCCACTCGTCATGGTCCGATGATGCTCTGGACGACTCTGTCTTGGTGGATGACCTCGTCACCTTTGAGAGCCATGGGGAGCTCTTACCCATCTCCACCAGCCAGCCTGTGTCCGCCGGGGGTCCCGAACAGCCGCCGCTCTCCACCAGTGTGCCAGCAACTGCAGAGCGTCCCGATCTGTCTCCTCTGTCAACCAGCAAGAAGGCAAAGCGAAGCAAGCAGCAGAAGCCCCTGCTGTCCTCGATGCCCTCCACTAGCAAGGCTGCCTCTAGTGAGCGTCCCGAGCAGCCAAAGCACCGTCCTTAGCGCCTGGTCAGTCTCCCTCTGATGCTCGCCCCGAGGAGCCACCGTCGACCTCCAACAGCCAGTCTGCATCTGCCACCAACTTGCCGCAGAGTGAGTCTCCTGTAAGTGTAAAATCACAACATGCACAAAATCCCTTGGTTACTAACTCCCACCACATTATGGAAAATAAATTACTAAACGTGTTGTATGTCTTGTGTCTTGCAGGTGGAACTGGAAGGTTGGGTGCGGCTGTGGAAAGACTACCATGGCATCCCATCTGCAGACATCTCCTGGCTGAAGGAGGACAGCGAGAGAGGTCTCTTTACGCCAGTCCAAATGTACAAAGACATCAAGGGCGTCATTAGAAAAAAAACACATTATGCAAAACTAAACTGTTTTGTATTTGTTTGTTTGTTTTTTGTTTGTTTTGTTGTAGGTGGTGAAGAGATTGTCTGGGGAGGGCAAGGGCTCAGCCGAATGGTTCACCAGCATCGGCAACGAGTTCTCCCAGATCGTGTCCTTTGTCCTCACCTGCGAGGAGTCTGTGGAAAAGCTGGGGCCCATGTGCTGTGGCGTGGTGGAGCGGTTCCGGGCACACACACACAATATCAATATGTGCAAAATGCTCATCATTGCATGTTTGTGTGTTTTTGTGTTTACAGCAGCCATTGATGAGATGTGGGCCAGCCAGCAGCGACACCTGGAATGCATCCAGGACCCACCAGGCATGGCCATGTACCGGGTTGCCCGCACCACGACCATCAACGGTGTGGACCTGCCGTATTACAAGGGCCTGCGTGGGAGCAACAGCCTAGAGGGGTTCCACAAGTCGCTGCCCCATATGATTCCAGGTAATCTAAGGGGGAAAAATACTTGTTTAACAGCAAAACAGGCAACACGTATCCCTTTTGTATCATTCTGATAATACCTATTGTTGTGATGTTCAGGTCCCCACTGTGCGGCACGGCCTTACCAGGTCTACCTCATCCGTGGAATCGCCAGGTGGAACTCCGACCGCAGCTCGGACGCCGTGTTTGGGGGCAGAGGCCGGCACAACCAAGTCTACTCGGCGCCACTTATTGACCACCTCAACTCCCGCTGCCAGCAGCTGTTTGGCGAGATGGTGGAAGAGAACTTCAGGGCCCCGGCCAACGTCCAGTCAGACGAGCTGCTTGGGCTCGAATATCTGTTCAGCCAGAGCACGGGGGAGTCCTTCTCTTTTGTGGGCATCGTCAACGACGGTCCTGGGCCGGAGCAAGAGGTCATCCAGTCTGGCCAGTCCGACCCAGATGCCGAAGCAGACGAGACCAGAGCGATGAGGGCCATCCTGCTGTTGAGCCCCGCATCACATTAACCAGCAGTGAGACTGCTACAGTCAACCCTCCTGCCTTTGTGAGTAGAGTACCTACTTGTCTGATAGAAGAGAATACAGTGATAAATGTGACCGTTGAAAAACAAGACATTGTATGCATTGGAACTTACCTACTTACCTACTCTGTGTATGTGTGTGTCTCTTTCTGTGTATGTTTTACAGGAGGATGTCTGCAGTGACAATCCTCTCCCTGGGTTTCAGAAGCTAGAGGCATTCTGTACTGCGCTGGTGGAGGTCTGCTTGACAGAACAGAAGCTGCTCCTCGACACTGCGCAAAGGAACAGGGTCCTCGATGCCTGGAATGCAGTGGAGGAGCACGACAAGCAGCCACAGAAATACCACCAGCTGTACCGCAGACGCTGCCATGGTCCAGAAAGTGAAGATGCAGGAGAACCACATTGAGGACTACTATCAGAGGAAGGACCTCTACACCACACTCCTCATGGCCTTGGTGGAACCCGGAGGCATTGTCTCTGCGTTGGGCCACGGGGAGTTCCAGGCGGCACCTCTTCCTAGAGAGGTACCCTGCGCGCGGCTCCTGAGGCACGCCTTCCTTCTGGCCGAGGCGGACAATGTTCAGGACTACCGGAGCCAGATACTCTCCACGTTCGGCACCGTCCTGAAAATGGACTCCACAAAGAAGGCAAGTGTGTTGACATACAAGTACACACAGGGAAACACCACATTACGCAAAACTAAACTGTTTTGTATTTGTTTGTTTGTTTTTTGTTTGTTTTGTTGTAGGTGGTGAAGAAATTGTCTGGGGAGGGCAAGGGCTCGGCCGAGTGGTTCACCAGCATCGGCAACGAATTCTCCCAGATCGTGTCCTTTGTCCTCACCTGCGAGGAGTCTGTGGAAAAGCTGGGGCCCATGTGCTGTGGCGTGGTGGAGCGGTTCCGGGTCGCCAATCAACCTGTACCCAAGATCCTATATATTGACTGGGGATGCTGCAAGGCACAGGGTCCAGCGGCCATCGAGACGCTCTTCCAGCCTTGGGTGGACGACGGGATGGTGGTGAGGCTGGATATTTTCCACTGGATCCATCACTTCGATGCTGCTCTGCGGACCAAGGCCCACTCGAAGTACGCCGCCTTCAAGTCTGCGCTGGTCGGGGCATTGTTGGCCTATAACCGCGAGGACCTCCAGCTCCTCATCAAGGCTGTCAGGGCCAGAGACCCGGCCACAATGGAGGTGGTGACGGACGAGGATGTGGTCCGGCGTTACATCTCCCGGGACCAGCTCCAACATCATGTCCGCCGTCTCACCCTCTGTGCCCAGGAGACATTCCGTCTTGTCCACCTGGTCATTGAAGAGCTCAAGGGTCCAGCAGGGCTCGACGAGAGCAGTGTCAGCCTCTTCAAGTCCCCTGGTAAGAAAAAACACCTCACACGCTCGCACATGCATACATACGCATACACACACGGGCACACACACACAATATCAATATGTGCAAAATGCTCATCATTGCATGTTTGTGTGTTTTTGTGTTTACAGCAGCCATTGATGAGATGTGGGCCAGCCAGCAGCGACACCTGGAATGCATCCAGGACCCACCAGGCATGGCCATGTACCGGGTTGCCCGCACCACGACCATCAACGGTGTGGACCTGCCGTATTACAAGGGCCTGCGTGGGAGCAACAGCCTGGAGGGGTTCCACAAGTCGCTGCCCCATATGATTCCAGGTAATCTAAGGGGGAATAATACTTGTTTAACAGCAAAACAGGCAACACGTATCCCTTTTGTATCATTCTGATAATACCTATTGTTGTGATGTTCAGAAAGGGAACATCAACACCAATAGGCTCAATCCCAGTTCCTGAACGACCATTTAAGCATTTGGTTTTAGATTACGTTGATATGATAAAATCAGTAAGAGGAAAATGATACATGTTAGTAGTCATTGATCGATTTAGCAGGTGGGTAGAGGCAGAACCCTCAGCGGATCAGGGAGCTCAAACAGTCATCAAGTTTTTGACCAGAGAAGTAATTCCAAGATTCGGTATACCATCTCAAATCAGTTCTGACAATGGCTCCGCATTCATCCAAAGGGCAGTAAAGACAGCATATGAACCCGACCCAAATGTAAAGATTGATGCAATTGGGCAACCAAGAGGAATACCTCATGAGTTTAAGGCAAGAGATGAGATAAATTCTGGGTTTGAGTCCATATTTGTATGGATAACACCGAATAAGAATGCAGAATGGATAAATTACATATACTACAATCAGCAGAGGTTTATTAACCATACAGATCAAGCCCTGGATGCATTGGGGCATCAACTCAAATATACAAGCAAAATGAAGTGGGAAAACAGACAGGCACTGAATTGGTTATTGGCCGAGAAAGAGCTGACTGCAAATGTTTGGAGCTGACTGTTGTACTTTCATTCCAAACAATACAGCTCCAGATGGATCATTCACTAGGGCCATGAAGAAGCTAAAGGAGCTCAAACAAGAAGTCTCTGAAAACGCAGGCAGCCAAAGAAAAGTGGGAGAATGGTTTGACTCACTGTTTGGTTCATGGAAAGACTGGTTGATGAAGGTGGGAATGGTGATAGCAATTGCACTTGGAATTTTTGCTTTGGTGTTTTGTTGTGTTATGCCTTTCCTTAGATCGGTGATGGCCAATGTTGCTGCCAAACAAATGGTCAATGTATCAGTGAGAAAAACGTTGGTGCCAGTTCTGAGATCTGCAAAATAGGTCCAAGAGTGAATGAATTGGGTGAGTTCTAAATTTGGGAAAAACAAGGGAAGGGGTACTATGGTGTTTTATTTTGTCTTTCTTATTTTCTATTCTTCACTATGTTTTTGCAGAAGAAGGGAGTTAGCACTACTGTGTATTTTGATTTGGGAAAGATAGAAACTACTTTTAGAAGGTGGTTAAGAGTAGGCAGCAGATTAGGGAAAGGTTTTGTTTATTACTTTACTTTATAGAAGCCCCTTTCCCGCATTATATACTTTGTTTTTACTCATTATACTCATTACTTTTCATTTATTACAATTACTATATTCTTAAAATGAAATTGAGAGGGAATGATTAAAGGTCTGAAGCAGGTCATTATCCGTGTTACGAGGTAATGCAACAAGAATTAAAGGGAATGATTTGAAAAAAAAAAAAAGAAGTGCATTATAATCTACTGTATTTTGTAATATGCTGTGAAGTCCTGTGAGAATTAGAAAAGGGGAATCGACGAGCACCTCAGTGCTTAGCAACTGGGCTAGACTCAACTGGTGGTTTAAAAACCCGCTGTCAGCCCCAACACCAGGTAGCACTCTAGGCAGGACCAGAGTACACCTGGCAACGGTGGAGTCAACCCAGATAGCGCTCCAGACCACCGGAAGCGTCTGAGAGTTCCTCTGGCATCGTGGGACGATATATAATCAACTACTTATGAAGTAATCACTGATGAATGATAATCTACTGAAATAAGTACATTACACTGATTTGTTGAAGTGATTTAATACCATGATGCCCCCTTGATTGATGTATTAGTTAGAGAGGTAAGGTCTTTTACTTCCTTCTAGCCAAAAGAGAGGGGAGATGTTTGGCCTTATTCTCTAGCTGGAGTGTGTCCACATGAGGAAGGTCAGTGAGATAAGATGGATGGCTAGGATTTTGGCCATAGATAGATTAAGAGAAAGATGACCAACCTTGTGGGGACTTACTCTAGTGGAAGGGTATAGGTGTGGGACTTGAATTAGTCCCAAAGGGGGGATGTGTGGAAGAAATTCATTTTTAGTAGTCCTCAGCTGTGTACCAGAAAACCAAGGTCTGTTGCCCATCAAAAGATGGAAGACATGGGAAAGTTGTGTTTGTTGTATGGGAAACTGGTGTGAAGCGCTTGGAAACTGTCAACTGTCAAGTGTTATATAAGGCCTTTTTAAAAAATCAGAAAGCTGGGGATTTTCCACCAATAAATTTAATACGTGCAGAAGATGATATCTAATCTCTGGAACTTCGACTCTGAGAGATTTCTTCTTTGCTGAATTGAAAGGATATTTTGGACTTAGATTGTGCCACGACATGATCAAAGCTGAATTTATCATCATTACTCCAGTCTTCAGTGTCACATGATCCTTCACACACCATTCTGATAAAACATTTATGATTATTATAGTTTTGGAAACAGGTCATATTTCTGTGGAAACCGTCATACATTTTATTTCTCAGGATTCTTTGATGCATAAAAAGTTCAAAAGAACAGCATTATTATAGCTGTATAAAAGTATTATTATTTTTTTTAATTTACTGACTGTATCAACAAGCAAAAATAATGTTTTTAGTAATGTTTGTACAGAAGAATAGAAGTGCTTGAACCAAAACACAAGCATCACAATCACTTCCATCTGCCTCTCTCTGTGTGTGTGTGTGTGTGTGTGTGTGAGATCGCCGGTCAGTCGGACAGTGGTCTGTCGGTGCTCCGGATGTCCCGGTTGCTGCAGGTTTTGAAGCTGGTCCAGTTGATACAGGGTCTCTTACAGAACTAAAGCATGTTTCCTACATATCAAGCACATTATGGTATTTTTCTGCTTTAGTACGGTCATAACTTACACCCAGCACCTTTAAAATAATGTTCTTGAAATGTTCCAAATAAACGTTCTTTAAAATGTTGTATTGTTAATAAAATTTAAACTCATTATTAAACTATACCCATCCCTAATGATGATGCACAATAAAACCTTCAATAAAAACAATAAAACATTTTAATCATTGGTAATTTGTTATTTGATTATATTGTTTAATTTATGACTTAATGTGCTCAGTTTTCTGTACTCATGACTTGGAAACACTTTACAATCGATAATGCTCAAAATGTGTGTGAGACTGAATAAATGCTGATTAATAAACGACTGCAGTGTGTTTTTGGCCATAAAAACAACACAATTCACTATAATGTTAGCATTTACAGGGTTAGTGTGTTTGTTTTACAGCGGAGAATAAAAGCCTCGCTTCAATCTGCTCGTCATACAGTAAATGATGACACTTTATTTCGTGTTTGGGTGGAAAAACTCTTGAAATGTGTTTGCAAGTATTCGCGCGAGCTCCTGCACTGGCCGCGTGACGTCACAGTCGGAGTTGACGTCACAGGCGGAGTTGACGTCACAGGCGGAGTTGTTGAGTTAATTCCAGCGATTATCAAACTCAGAGCGATCGAAGCAGACAAAGTGTTACAACAGTGTTCACACAGCTCGTTGAGGTTCACACAGCTCTGGCGCACATCATGTCTGCACACACACCCGTGGAGCCGGACAGCTGCTTCGAGGCCCCGAGAGTCGCGTGCGAGGACAACACCTCAGGTAACTCATGGCCTCACCACATCAACACAAATCAACAACTGACACCGCTCAGAAATAAACGAGAGCACTTCTATGCAGCAGCGCATATCAGCAGTATTTACTGTGAGGAGAAACTGATATATGAAACTTGGCTAGATATAATGAATAAAGAGAAGATTGTGTTCGGACTACGAGCCTCATCAAGATCTAATGTTTGCTGTTGTCAAGGAGAACAGTAAATGTGAAATGTGTGCGGACACTATTGATGTAGGGAAGAGAGATTATGAGCAAATATAGTGTGGAGATCAATTGCAAACGGGATATTTTATGCACACAACTCTCTAATCCTGGTTATTCCTGTAGTTTTCAAGCTTTCATTTGAGTTCTCAGGGAAGCACAACACAGATGTTTCTGATCCAAGCTTCCAGTGCATAGGTATAATCATTGTAAGATGTGTTTATAGTTCAAATGTTGCACAAGTGCATGTAATAAGAATATTTTCAAGAAATCAAATATTTCTTGATAGGTGTAGATGCGTAGCTGACTGATGGGTCTGAATCATGTCTTTAACACAAACTGCTTTGCTATACTTTATTTTTAAATGTAGTTATATTTACAGTTCTGGGCATAATTGTTCTGAGAATAATGAGTCGGGACAGTAACAGGGCTGGTGTTGGCACGGGCCTCACGATACGACACATATCTCTAAAATATATACGGCTGCAAATCCTTAAATGAAATGCACCACCGTTGGCTGTATCGATATTTTTGCACAGTAAAGTGGATTTCATTTCTGACTCAAACATGCGTGCGTTTCAAACGTTTTCTAGTGAATCATCAGCTGTAATCTGAGCTAATAAAACATGTTTCTAATCAATATGTGTTGTTTGCAGAAAAACGTACAAAACGGTGGAAAATCTGGAGAAAGTTGAACCCTTTCAAGCGTCCCACCCAAACCCATGAAACTGAAGTGTGTGCTTTTGAGCCGGAGCAGGAGCTTCCACAAACATCCAGTGCAGAGCCGACAGCCGGTGAGTGTCCAGTTATTCCCGCTCTGATTCATGTCCGTTTCTGATGTTAGTTTCAGTTCTTCAGCTTCTTCCAGAACATGAACTTCAATGCCAAACCTGCTAATAATTCACATGAACTAGCAACATAAAGCAGCTCCACATTAGTTTTAATAGTGAATCATCAGCTGTAATCTGAGCTAATAAAACATGTTTCTAATCAATATTTGTTTCAGAAAAACACTCAAAATGGAGTAAAGCCTGTGCTTGCATCCGGAGATGTTTGACGGCTGTGAAACCCACCCAAATGCCCAAAAACAAAGTGTGTCCTCTTGAGCCGACAGCCGGTGAGTATCCAGTTATTCCCGCTCTGACTCATGTCCGTTTCTGATGTTAGTTTCAGTTCTTCAGCTTCTTCCAGGAACATGAACTTCAATGCCAAACCTGCTAATAATTCACATGAACTAGCAACATAAAGCAGCTCCACATTAGTTTTAATAGTGAATCATCAGCTGTAATCTGAGCTAATAAAACATGTTTCTTATCAATATGTGTTTCAGAAAAACGTACAAAAGGAAAGAAAATCTGCAGAAAGTTGAACCCTTTCAAGCGTCCCACCCAAACCCATGAAACCGAAGTGTGTGCTTTTGAGCCGGAGCAGGAGCTTCCACACACATCCAGTGCAGAGCCGACAGCCGGTGAGTGTCCAGTTATTCCCGCTCTGACTCATGTCCGTTTCTGATGTTAGTTTCAGTTCTTCAGCTTCTTCCAGAACATGAACTTCAATGCCAAACCTGCTAATAATTCACATGAACTAGCAACATAAAGCAGCTCCACATTAGTTTATATGCTGAAGCATTCCACTGTAATCTGAGCTAATAAAACATGTTTCTAATCAATATTTGTTTCAGAAAAACACTCAAACTGGAGTAAAGCCTGTGCTTGCATCCGGAGATGTTTGACGGCTGTGAAACCCACCCAAATGCCCAAAAACAAAGTGTGTCCTCTTGAGCCGACAGCCGGTGAGTGTCCAGTTATTCCCGCTCTGACTCATGTCCGTTTCTGATGTTTCTGCTGTTAGTTTGAGCTCCTCACCTGATCTCCTCAGGTGTGTTCAGACTTCAGTCTCATGCTGGATATTAACATGCTGTTGTGTGTTTCAGAAACATTTCACTCTCTTTATGATGTTGGAAAGGAAATCAAATCGAGTCGCAATGACAGGATTCATTGGGGATTTCGAAACTCGGATCACAAACTAGTATGTTGCTCTTTCTGTACACCACACTCTTTGCCTCTCGTTTCTCTCTCAGTCCTGACATAAACATCAGTGTTTACAGTTTTGATGTACAGATTGTAGATTACCATGAACACAAACTAAAACAGACCAGTTTACTTACGTTTGCAAAACATTTTCTTCATTTTTTTTAGGTGTTCATCAAATTTGTTCGGAAGCGCCCGTCTGACAGGCTGGTGGAGTTGGTAAATTGACAACTTTATTCTTCATGAAATTCTCTAAGAGTCGTTTTATTCAATTCTAATCTGGTAATTGATAAACCTGTATGTAGACAGTACAAGATATAATTGACATAGCTTAGAAACATCAGTTGTAAAGTACATCGCTTCCCTCACTCTTTAAGCTCAAAGTGTGTGGTTTAATATTCCCAGGTAAGTAATGAAATGAATATAAACATGTGATTAGTCGACTAGTGGCTTGAATGAATGACTCCTCTTTAGTCGGGGCAGCCCTAGAGTTTAAAGACGCTGAAAGTGAAGTAAACCCGGCCTTTAGTTAGGAGATGTGAGATTAGTCAGGGCTCAACTAACCTTTTGTCAATCTCTTTTCTTTAGCCCGGCTGCTCCAGACCTCTTAGTCCAGACGCAGCTTCAATTATACGGCTACAAAAGAAGTATAACAAAAATATCATACAGCTCTATGACCTGTTTTCGGCGGAAGATGAAGACGTCCTGGTCCTGGAGAATCCACGTCATTACGTGTCGTTGCTTACGTTCTTACTAAACAATATGTGTAGAGTTAAAGAGTATATAGCAAGACTCATCATTCGGCAGCTCATTGCTATTCTGAAGTACTGCATGGATTGTGGAGTTTATCCTAAAATGCATATGAGGGACGTTCTCATCCACCCAGAAACCCTACATGTGAAGCTGGTGCACTTCAGAGACCCACTGATCACTGAAGGAAGACGTGAGTTGGCTTTCTGAACACCCTTCACTGTTGATGTGTTTGATGACTGATGATGGTTTACTGAACGCTGAACATGTGTTGCTCACAGGAGAAGATGAACCGGTTTTAACTAAAGAGTTCATTGATCAGACAGTGACTGACTACTTGTGTCAACTGCTGGAAACGCTGGTCAAAAGAATACATCCTCTGTCCAAAGGTGAGACCAATAACAAAACAAAATGGAAATAACAAACAATTTCATGGTAAAATTACCTTCTCAAAATCTGTTTCTGAGTGTCAATAACTATAAACTTGACTAATCGGTTCTCTACTGTAAACTTTTACAGAATGCCAGGTTTTTCTCAGAACACTTCGTAACAAGCAGTCACAGATCACCTTAGATGCCATTTTAGGTCTTGACTGGTTTAAAGAAAAGTAGAAAAAAGGGATTTTTTGGCTGGTAGATCTGCATCTCCACCACCGGGGCCTGTAGCTCAGCTGCAGGGGGACCCTCTCACCGTTGATCCCGGGACGTCTCTCTTCCACTCCTGCAGCTAAGCCTCACTTCTCCTTTCTCCTCATCCAGAGCCAAAAGCTGCTCTTTTCAGCCTCTTCAGCCGGGACTCTGACCACTGACCAACCAAACCACACTGCTCTCAGACTTTAACTCACCACGGCACATGTGCTGTTGCTGATGTGACAATAAAAGTCATTTGATTCAAAAACACCCGTCCAAGTTGATGTTTTCTAACAACTACCAAATACAAAGGAACAACCTACATCAACAAAAACACAATAATTATATTATTGTATTGTATTATATATGACTTAATATGCAATAATGAACAATATACATATATTTTGTATATAAAAAGTAGGCTAGCCTATATCTAGTATAAGATTTAATTGAATAATTTTAAATCTTAATCACAATTAGGCTATTATTCATACGATCATTATTTGAGAAAAGTCAAATTTACAGTCACTGGATCCTCAGCCTTTGTGTTTGAATCACCCTCACAAATGATTTTTTTTTTTATTATTTGTGTATTTTTTGGTAATTTAATGCCATTCTTATATAACAAAGAATACAGTTTAAACGTGCATCAAATAAAAATAAATTAAATATAAAAAATGGCTAGATTTACGACGCTCATCGCTGCGTCATTTGCGCGCGCGGGCTTTTGTAGTTCTGCGCATGCGCATTATTTTGTTCTCTAATTACCAGAGGGACTTCTCAGGAGAAAAGGGAAGAGCTATAAATGTAGTTTTAGTCATCATTTTGTGCATATGTAACGTTAATTGTCACTTTATATGTTTGGCTCCTCTCCAGTGAGGCGTATGTAACACTGAGGTAAAATCTGAGATATATTTTTAGTTCATTTCATTTGGACACTTGGCAAAAACATATGGGTGAACTACAGAACATTCCCAAATCATATGTAAATAAGTACCCTCTTCTTCCTTACATTTCCAGCATAGATTATTTCTAGCTATACCCATTCTGTAAAGCCTAGATGGTGTATAATAATATCTATGTACTACTTTGTAATGAATGAATTTCCCCCTAGCTTCCCTTATATTCTTACCCACATTAGAAATTATATACAGCCAGTCGTTTTCAAATCTGTCCCCAAATCCTTCTGCCGTACAGTTTTCAGATTATTACAGGTATCTGCAGTTACATTAAGCATTGATTTGTAGCACATAGAAGCAGTCTGAGCTTCACGTGGCAACTGAAGATAGGCACAAACAGGGTTATCACTTGTATCTACAGTGTCTAATCTGCAGATATTTCCAAAAATATTTCCCGATATTATATTTTTTCACCAATTCAGAGTATGACATAAAAATTCCAATCTCATACAGACCACCAATTACAGTTATTCCTTTAAGATGCCATTGCTTCCAAAACACCCCTGATTTCCCTATGCAAATTTCAGGATTCTCCCACAATGATGCATATGACTGCCTATAATGTGACGTCCTACACACTTTATGAATTTTGCTCCAAACATGTCTTGAGTGTATTGTCACTGGATTTGAGTCCCATTTAGCTCCAGAGCATTGTGAAAGAATGTTAATGGGATGAAATGGTGAGGCCAGTTTCTGTTCTATCTTGATCCAGTCCAGCTCAGAATCTGTCTCATCCCAATGTTTAGCCAGTTTGGCCATTTCAAAAGAGAGATTGTACATCCTCACATCGGGTAATCCAAGGCCCCCCTTGTCCCTTGGGGAGGTCAATTTACTCCTCTGTCTTTTTCTTTCCCATAAAAGTCCTTGATCATTTTGTCATATCTTTTAAGGATAGAGTCTGGAATGTTTACCGGTATCATCATGGATATATAATTGAACTGTGGAGCAATAACCATTTTGACAATATTGACTTTACCCCACAGAGAGAGTTTCAGCTGCTCCCATTTGTCCACATTACTTTTAGTCTTTGACAGCAGTGGTTCATAATTCAACATCATTATATCCTCCAAGTTCTGCGTTAGTTTAACCCCAAGGTACTTCATACCTTCTGGAATCCAATTAAAGCCGAATTGTGTCACCGTATGGGAATGACATGTTCTAGATACTGGCATAGCCTCAGATTTCTCCCAATTTATTTTGTATCCTGATTAGGGATATCAATTTACATAAATTCCCATGATCGATCGTCGTTTAAATGAATGATCAATTAATCGATTAATCGAATGAGAAGTCCCAATCACAGTCATTATTAGCTGTGCAGTGCTGTTTGAGTTGAGCTGATCACCGGCATGCTTTACTACCACGTTAACTCTTAACCAAATGCATCCTATGAGATAAATCAGATATAGACAGGCCCACACAAAATAAACACAACATTACAACTTACATTTGCACAAAACAAAAGGCTGCAAATGCACAAAAATTATGAAGCCAAAATGTTACTGGATAACAGGAATGACCCGTGTATCCAAGAGTGTGCACACAGACAACATGTAAAGTGAGAAATTTCCTTTTACATAAAAAAAAAAATCAACTAACCTCCTGGAAGTCAAACCCCAAACCTGTCACAATGCACAGGGTATACCGCGATAGAAAAGACGGAAAACATTTTATTCACAATGTTGACAGAAACTAAACTGAGACTTTACCATAAGCATGAAATTCCTGCAGTCATTTCCACAGTTCTGGCGGGGCAATCCCTAAAAGCAACAACAAAGGTAACATACATGTCAAATAGATGAAAGCCATTGCCATCTCGGTTACATTAGGACATCTACATGATATGCAGAATATGGGATATAATATTATTTGTTTGGAGTAGCTAAATATGCATTTATTAATCACTGCAATATCATGCCCAGTCTTTTCAGTCCAGCTCCCAGGATCAATTTTTCGTGCAAGATAAAACACGCTAATTATTTTTAAATTAAAAATAATTAAAAAAAATAAAAAGGATAAGAATGCAGCCAAAATATAAATTGCTATATGAACATGTCAAACAGTATGCCTCATTTGTAACAAACTATTAAAACTACCAAACATGATTGCAAAACGACAGGCTAATAACACATACTGTAGTGCAACCAGGCAGTCGGCGCAGTTTAATTATGAAAGATGTTTTATACTTAACTAATATGGTAAAAGAATGAGTATTAGGCAAGTTTTCCCAGTAAGCTGCAGGTAAATCTTACACACCTCACATCAACATGCTTTTGTCATCTTTATAAGTTAAATTAATGTGCTGGCTAGATTTACTTATTATCACATCACGTTTACATTATTAAAATTTTTTGATAGCTATGTGTGTCCCTTACAGGATGGAATACCTTCACGGCCAGTGTCTGAACAATTCATCTACCCATAATTACTATTTTTAGTCCCTGAGCTTGACCAATATGTATTCCTAATAGTTAAACATGGTAGAATGCTAAAAACAAGCCAAAATGTTACTGGATAACAGGAATGACCCATGTATCCAAGAGTGTGCACACAGACAACATGTGAAGTGAGAAATTTCCTTTTACATAAAAAAAAAAATCAACTAACCTCCTGGAAGTCAAACCCCAAACCTGTCACAATGCACAGGGTATACCGCGATAGAAAAGACGGAAAACATTTTATTCACAATGTTGACAGAAACTAAACTGAGACTTTACCATAAGCATGAAATTCCTGCAGTCATTTCCACAGTTCTGGCGGAATTGAATATCGGTACTCACAGTCTGATCGGTGTCCATGTCGTCCATCTTAAATTAGTGTTTTTGGTGATCCAAATCGGTAGGTGGCGCTGTCACAAAAACACTGCGGTCCTGAAACTGCAGCCTCCGGTTGTGCAGGAATACCCTTCTCGTGTTATCGTGAATAAAACAGTTATTGACCAATCAGAATCAAGGACTGGAACTGACCGTTTTATAACGTGTAATTCGCGACTTTTAAAATAAAATTTACTTTTCATTTTCAGTAGCAGAAGCGACAGAGACAGTTTGAGGATGATCATGAGACACACTTTAACAAGTAGAACAAAACATATGAGTTTACTTTATGAATTATGTTCTCTGCGCTAATGTCTTGGTTACGATCTGTCTCTGTTTCTGCCTCTGTCTGGGACAGTTGCGGGTCCCGACCCATCTGCCAACACAAGACGCATCTCTGTCCACATGCGGCCGCTGACCTCTGACCTGAAGGTACAGTATGTATAATGTTCATAGTCAACTTTATACATTACAGATACGTTCAAAACAGATCCATGCTAATAAATAAGACAATTCAAAAGTTTAAAGTGAAATGTTAAGATTTTAAGTAAGATATTTATTGTGCATTGTTAGCAGCTTCATTGAACTTTGTGAGATCGCGATGAACTGACATAGCGACAGCGTTTAGTGATTGTAAATGGAGCGGTCTTGGCTCGCTTTCGAGTCTACAGTCTGTATAATCCACTGAATAAAACTATTGTTTTTCATGTTGCAAAAAGGATTAATGGCCAATTGCACGCTGCACATTTTTGGAAGTGACATAGTAACGCATTAAAGCAATGTGAAGGCAGACTAATAGATTAATAGAAAAATATTTTTGAAATTGGAAATAATCTTAAACGTGTCACTGTACACTCACTGCTGTGGTGGAGCCGTTGCTTAGCCTACATCTGCACTTTAATAGAGCACCCTCCGTGATTTCAGAAGCAAATTCGCTTTTGTTTTTTGCACTACATTTTAGTCTTGTCTTTTTTTGTCAACGATATTGCCTGTTTATATAGTCACAATAATCGTTTAAGGACGTTTGTGTCATCTTGTCTTGTTTTAGTCATGGAAAAAAAGGCACATTTTAACGAAATTGACACTAGTCAACTTTGAATTAAATTGTTGCGGTATCCTGTTATAGATAAACATCAAGCATGCCTGTTGACAGTTCTGTTCTGTGGGAAGGCTATGAAAAGTGCTCACATCCCCTGCACAGCCTGGAACAGAACATTTATATCCATGATCTGCCGTTTTCACTATATGGTCCTCATCTTCACAATACCTGCAGAACTTCTGATGATTGGGTGCAGGTCCACGTTAATACTGCCTGGCCTTGAACATGGGCTGGTAGGCTATATGCAAATTCGGAGAGGCGTAAATATTAATGATCCCGACTGTTACGTCACAGTCTGTGTTTTATGTTGGGATGTTTGTATACAGTACTCTGACTGTAGGAGCCTAAATGCAGTTAATATTTACAGTAATGCAAGGAGTTAATTGTGTAATTATCTAAAATGTGTGTGGATAATTTAGAGTGCATTTATATTACTTTGGTGATATTTTGGGAATAGAGGACTGCTATCGCATGTTTACCTTTAATTGCTTGGAGTACTCTCGCGAGAAGGGGAGTTGAAGTTAGTTGTGTCGGGCAAGCAGAGAGTGGAGCCACAGTTTTCCAGACCTTTTTTCTCTCTCTCTTATTTTTGTCATTAATTAATCATTTGTATTTGCTGTAATACTCTTGTGATTATGTTTTTTGTTGCTAATCGAGTAAACGGATACATTTTTGCACAAGTGGTTCTGTGGATTTATTGATGTGATGACGAAGAGAGTGGACAAAGTGTCAAGCTAGGGCTTCATTCAGTGTAAACCTACACTGACTCCCACCCTCAGGCGTTTCATGTGATGATGTGAGAGTAAAGGTGTGTGAAGGTGCCATTATGAGGGTCAGTGATTAAGGTCACTCACATGTTGTATTCCCAGCATGACTTTGCTTTGCAGAAGGTAATGAGGTGTGGCTCTGTTTCCTCTCACAGCCCGATGTGCTGACAACTATTCTGGAGATCAGCAACATCGTCTTCACTAGCATGTTTGTCCTGGAAATGCTTTTCAAACTGCTGGATCTGGTACCTTCAGCTACATCAAGAACCCCTACAACATCTTTGATGGGATTATTGTAGTCATAAGGTAAGATCTGTTATGAATCTATATCTATACCCCTGCTGAAAAATGAATTTCATGCTGGTCCAGGCTGGTCTAGCTGGCGGACCTGCATATTCAAGCTGTTCTCAAGCTAAACTGAGCTGGTGTCGCTGGTCCTTCTGCTTTCTGTGCTGGTGACCAGCAACCAGCATCCCATGCAAGTCCCAGCATTCAAAACATACCTTTTGCTGGTGACCGGCAATGCTGGATTTTTCAGCAGGGAATTATATTATATATTAAATATATTATATTGTAACATTCAATAGATTAAAATTGATATAATACTTATCAAATATACACTACGTTTTTTAACTTGATTTATTTGAAATTTGAAATTTATTACATTTTTGCAACATTATAAAAGTCTTTACTGTCATTTGATCAGTTGAATGCATTAATAATATTTTTTTTTATAAAATAATACAATTATTATTAAAGATTTTGTGATGATAAAATGAAACATAATAAAAGCCTTAAATGACATTAAAATGACCTAAACTTTTTTTTTTAATTCATGGACGCGTCAGCTACCCAGATGCTATTGTGAAAGATAGTAGTCATTTTGTCTAAAATGCATGTGCACAGTTAAGTTAAATGACAAAGTTTACTTAAGTGCTTTTGCAAAGAATGTACGAGGCAAAATAACCACAATTAACAACAATGATATAAGAGTGCGCGAGGAAGTTGGGTTCGTTACTATAGCAACAGTAGGCTCTCGGTCATTAATCTGTACTCTAGGCGCATTTTCTTTCAGAATTATCACTGGATTAAACAAAGAAAAAAAAACAGCATTTTATTTAAAATGAAAATAAGACCCTCACATCTGCATATGTTATCGTAGACCAAGCAGCGCTCAAAACAACATAACTGTTTCACGATTTAAGCTAAAAATTATGGAGTTTTTGGGTGCAAAATATAGTAAACTTGTCCACGATGCAGGATCACAGAAGGGAACAATGACAATAAACACCTTTAACAAAAGAACCACTGAATTGTTTTATTTTTTACTGGTTCATTGAAACTAAGGCTGAATCCGAAATTTCCCCCTATACCCTTAAATAGGGCACTATTTGAGGGGACAGCCATTTGTAGTGATGTCCGAAACCACAGTGGACGTTATTGAGTGCACTCATTCTGTCCCACATTGCACCGCAATAACGAGTAGTGTACAGTCTATGAACACACAGCGGCTGTCCGAATTCACTCACTTGTTTTCATTCACTCCTTCAAGTGAACAGTATTAGTGGACTAAAGTAGGGTGATTGTGGGTTTATGGGGCGATTTCGGATTCAGCCTAACTGGCCGAAAGAACCTTTTGCAGAAATTAAATGAACTTCCAATCACTATTAGTGAGCGAGAGACGAATGAATGCTAAACTCTGCAGAACTGAAAAGGGCTTTTAAAGAGGAGTCGATTCCCAGCCCTAGCTTAACCTCTCGTCACACGGATTCACTCTTCTCTCTGGATATGCGCGCATGTTTGTGGGGGGAGAGAAAGATAGAGCAGACGCGCTCTACCAAGTGACATGGGGAAAACGGCACTTTTTAATGCATGGAATAAGACGCTGACGCTTTAAAAAAGTAACGGTATATGTTTTATTACTTTAGTTATCAGTAACGCAATAATGTAACACATATGCTTTTTTTTCTATGGTATGAAGAGAAAGCAGGAAAAAATAATGCGGTTCGCCTTACTGCATGCATATTTATACAGGCCATATAATAACATGTATAACCACCATGAAGAGCTGTGCAAGCGCAAGCAGTGGAATTTTGTGTAGGCTAAACAAGCAGTGCTTGCACACTCTTCACCCCTACCAAAACGCCTGCGATTTGCTGCTTTAGCTACGCGTGTCTCTCTTTGAAAATGAGCCAGACACTTGCGCTTTTCGCGTCCCTTGTGAAACTGCCTTTACGTCAAAGTGCTGCCCCCAATTTAGGGCTCTAAAATTATTTCGCGGACCCCCTGGCAACGGGTAGCGGACCCCACTTTGAGAACCACTGCTGTAGGTCTTAAAGTGAAAGCAACCTAATATAGCCTATTCCCGCTCCTGTCTGTGTCGTTAATGTTTAGCAAACAACAACAACAGGAAAAACAAACCGTAGCCTACCTAAACATAAAGCACCGTCTGAATCATATCGTAATCGCATCGCAGAACTTTTTGGGGTATTGGAAAATATCGCATCGCTTGCATGAATAACGTGGGGTTACATTGTAAAGAGTACATTGGAAGAGGAGGAGCATAACTTTATTAAATTACGGTCCACACCAACATATTTGTGTGGCATAACTATTTACAATCCAGAGTGCCGAACACGTCACTGAGAAACTATACTGTATACACAGGGGCGTTGCTAGGTGGTCCAGTTCCACCCCTGATTGAAGCTTGGCCACCCCAGCTGCACAAGCGTTTAGAGCTGACTTTTCTCTGTTCAAAGAACTGATACTGGCAAACACCAAACGCTGGAGTCACACTCGTCCTAAGCAAGCTTACTACGTCAGCAGATCACATGTATACAATATTAATATACACTCACCTAAAGGATTATTAGGAACACCATACTAATACTGTGTTTGACCCCCTTTCGCCTTCAGAACTGCCTTAATTCTACGTGGCATTGTATCAACAAGGTGCTGAAAGCATTCTTTAGAAATGTTGGCCCATATTGATAGGATAGCATCTTGCAGTTCATGGAGATTTGTGGGATGCACATCCAGGGCACGAAGCTCCCGTTCCACCACATCCCAAAGATGCTCTATTGGGTTGAGATCTGGTGACTGTGGGGGCCATTTTAGTACAGTGAACTCATTGTCATGTTCAAGAAACCAATTTGAAATGATTCGAGCTTTGTGACATGGTGCATTATCCTGCTGGAAGTAGCCATCAGAGGATGGGTACATGGTGGTCATAAAGGGATGGACATGGTCAGAAACAATGCTCAGGTAGGGCGTGGCATTTAAACGATGCCCAATTGGCACTAAGGGGCCTAAAGTGTGCCAAGAAAACATCCCCCACACCATTACACCACCACCACCAGCCTGCACAGTGGTAACAAGGCATGATGGATCCATGTTCTCATTCTGTGTACGCCAAATTCTGACTCTACCATCTGAATGTCTCAACAGAAATCGAGACTCATCAGACCAGGCAACATTTTTCCAGTCTTCAACTGTCCAATTTTGGTGAGCTCATGCAAATTGTAGCCTCTTTTTCCTATTTGTAGTGGAGATGAGTGGTACCCGGTGGGGTCTTCTGCTGTTGTAGCCCATCCGCCTCAAGGTTGTGCGTGTTGTGGCTTCACAAATGCTTTGCTGCATACCTCGGTTGTAACGAGTGGTTATTTCAGTCAAAGTTGCTCTTCTATCAGCTTGAATCAGTCGGCCCATTCTTCTCTGACCTCTAGCATCAACAAGGCATTTTCGCCCACAGGACTGCCGCATACTGGATGTTTTTCCCTTTTCACACCATTCTTTGTAAACTCTAGAAATGGTTGTGCGTGAAAATCCCAGTAACTGAGCAGATTGTGAAATACTCAGACCGGCCCGTCTGGCACCAACAACTATGCCACGCTCAAAATTGCTTAAATCACCTTTCTTTCCCATTCTGACATTCAGTTTGGAATTCAGGAGATTGTCTTGACCAGGACCACACCCCTAAATGCATTGAAGCAACTGCCATGTGATTAGTTGATTAGATAATTGCATTAATGAGAAATTGAACAGGTGTTCCTAATAATCCTTTAGGTGAGTGTATTTCATCAGGTGTTTTGATGTCAAGTGTGTAGGAAGTCTAAGGGCCGTATTCACAAAACATCGCAAGGCTAAAAGTAGCGCCTAACTTGCCGATTTAGGAGAAACTCTTCAAAATAATGAGCGTGTCAGTCCTAATTTTAGGACTCCTAAATTGTTGTATTTCACAAAGCATTTTAGTGTTAAAACCAGTTGGTAAATCTGTGAACCGTTAGGGGTAGTCCCTTTGCAGTGAGTCGAGAGATGGGTGAATGGAGAAGGGAAGTGAGCGGTTCTCGTTGAAGCTGCGCTAATGAGTTTATATGCAGAAGTCTGAGTTTCAGCTGAAAAGCTCTCGTGCTAGATTTGTGTTTGTCTAAGTCAGGGGTTTTCTAACTTTATGATGCCAAGGACCCCCAAATATGATTAATCTTATAAGAGGGACCCCCTTTCTAAAATTCATCTACTGTATATATTTTATGTATGAAAAAAAACATTTAAACTGTTGGATAAATATTAAGTGTGACATTATAAATACAACATATTGTTTCCAAACTTAAATTGGCTATACTTAATGTTGGATGTATAAACCTGAAGAACATTTTCAATAAAAAATTATTTGTATAAGCAACTTTCACAATAAATGTATGTAATCAGCTTACATACTGTGTTAAGAATACTGCCTTACAACCCCAGTGAGCAAGACAAAGGGGACTATAGTGAGAAAAATTCAAAGCAAACATATAAAGCAAACATAAAATTCTGGAAATTACAGGTGCTGGTCATATAATTAGAATATCATCAAAAAGTTGATTTATTTCACTAATTCCATTCAAAAAGTGAAACTTTTATATTATATTCATTCATTACACACAGACTGATATATTTCAAATGTTTATTTCTTTTAATTTTGATGATTATAACTGACAACTAAGGAAAATCCCAAATTCAGAATCTCAGAAAATTAGAATATTGTGAAAATGTTCAATATTGAAGACACCTGGTGCCACACTCTAATCAGCTAATTAACTCAAAACACCTGCAAAGGCCTTTTAATGGTCTTTCAGTCTAGTTCTGTAGGCTACACAATCATGGGGAAGACTGCTACCTTGACAGTTGTCCAAAAGACGATCATTGACACCTTGCACAAGGAGGGCAAGACACAAAAGGTCATTGCAAAAGAGGCTGGCTGTTCACAGAACTCTGTGTCCAAGCACATTAATAGAGAGGCGAAGGGAAGGAAAAGATGTGGTAGAAAAAAGTGTACAAGCAATAGGGATAACCGCACCCTGGAGAGGACTGTGAAACAAAACCCATTCAAAAATGTGGGGGAGATTCACAAAGAGTGGACTGCAGCTGGAGTCAGTGCTTCAAGAACCACTACACACAGACGTATGCAAGACATGGGTTTCAGCTGTCGCATTCCCTGTGTCAAGCCATTCTTGTACAACAGACAGCGTCAGAAGCGTCTCGCCTGGGCTAAAGACAAAAAGGACTGGACTGCTGCTGAGTGGTCCAAAGTTATGTTCTCTGATGAAAGTAAATTTTGAATTTCCTTTGGAAATCAGGGTCCCAGAGTCTGGAGGAAGAGAGGCACACAATCCACGTTGCTTGAGGTCCAGTGTAAAGTTTCCACAGTCAGTGATGGTTTGGGGTGCCATGTCATCTGCTGGTGTTGGTCCACTGTGTTTTCTGAGGTCCAAGGTCAACGCAGCCATATACCAGGACGCTTTAGAGCACTTCATGCTTCCTGCTGCTGACCAACTTTATGGAGATGCAGATTTCATTTTCCAACAGGACTTGGCACCTGCACACAGTGCCAAAGCAACCAGTACCTGGTTTAAGGACCATGGTATCCCTGTTCTTAATTGGCCAGCAAACTCTCCTGACCTATGGGGTATTGTGAAGAGGAAGATGCGATATGCCAGACCCAACAATGCAGAAGAGCTGAAGGCCACTATCAGAGCAACCTGGGCTCTCATAACACCTGAGCAGTGCCACAGACTGATTGACTCCATGCCATGCCGCATTGCTGCAGTAATTCAGGCAAAAGGAGCCACAACTAAGTATTGAGTGCTGTACATGCTCATACGTTTCATGTTCATACTTTTCAGTTGGCCAAGATTTCTAAAAATCTTATTGGTCTTAAGTAATATTCTAATCTTCTGAGATACTGAATTTGGGATATTCCTTAGTTGTCAGTTATAATCATCAAAATTAAAAGAAATAAACATTTGAAATATATCAGTCTGTGTGTAATGAATGAATATAATATACAAGTTTCACTTTTTGAATGGAATTAGTGAAATAAATCAACTTTTTGATGATATTCTAATTATATGACCAGCACCTGTACATAGCAAAATGCCCCTTAAATAAATAACGTAAAACATAGCAGTTTCAATAAATAAGCTAAAGTAAACCTAAAAAAAAAAGCATTGTATTTACTTGGAAATGTGGTACCCAACAGTATGCAGATTTAAGACCATAATTAATAAAAACTTGATCATTTTCAGCTGTGTACAACTGTAACACCACTGCTCCGAGACACAAAGGTTGAGGATCCAAACACAGTTTTATTGGGGGGCATTCCAGAATCGTACTCGAGACAAGGCAAAAGGTCATACACAAGAAAGCAGTTCAAACAGGCGAACAGGGCAGAAGAGACAGGCAAAAGGGTAATCCAAAAGGCAGGCAAATAATCCAAGATGACGAGACAAGACGCGAGAAACTAGGATAAGCGCTCAGAATTGCAGTGAGTACACAAAACAAGACTTCGCAACGAATGACAGGGAGAACAGGTTATATATAGGCAGGGATAACAAGGCACACGAGGCACAGGTGCAAACAATGAATGATGAGTCCGGGCAAAGGGTTATGGGTAATGTAGTCTTTGATGGATTGAGAGTCCGGGTTGGAGTGCCCTCTGGTGGGCACTCTCACTGGTGATTGTGACAACAACCATTTTCCTTAGAACAAATATATGAATTCTACAAGCTCATAGCTATTGGCAAGAGTGGTTTTATTTATAATTATTATAGGCTTAAATGAAAATATTCTGACAGTGAGACCACAGATGATCTTATGAATCGATATGTTATATATAATAAACGCTTAAACACAGGTAAAACTATACACAGCTTCACAAAGAAACTGACATAAAAAACAAATTTGTGAAAAACAAATTTTTAAAATGAATATATTCCCCTATGCACCTAATAAATCTAATGCAATGTACAATACAAAATGACTAGAAATATAAATATTCCACATTTCAGCCCAAACCATTACTACAGTAGACTGGGCAAACCCAGCCCGATCTGCCGGCGATTTGATTTTGCCCTGCAGCTCAGGCTGGAAACCTGTACATATTTTTAATCCTGCTTCTGTTGGCAAATTTGCAAGGACCAATCACAAACCGGCTTATCCACCTGGCGCGCTATTGGCGGGTTTAACACAATGACGGATAGAGAAGCGATGGATCGTTGGTCTGATTGTTTGAAGAACTATCCAGTTGCGTACAGAGTCATTTGAACTATGCCTGTTGATCACGCTTCTTGTGCAGTAGAAAATACAGAGCAGACTCCTCAGACCAATGTTCAGTCTTAAAAGATTGAGCTTGGTCTGGTGATAACAATTACTACAGTACATTAATGGTAAATGTTTGTAAGGGTGGCGCTTTGGGGATTGTAAAGTCTTCTAACATTGTTCATGGCAGTGTTTTCCTCATCAGTCTTGTTGGGAATGTTGAGGCTGTTTCATCATTTAAAACTAGTTTAATCAGAGTGATTTGTAGTTTGTAACAGAGGTGTGTGTCGAATTGAAACGCTTCCCACTGGATGTCACAATGCTGTTTAATAATGGTGGGACCGGGAGTAAAGGCGACTCCTTTATGCGTGCGCTTCGTTATCCACTGGGCCGTGCTGCGCAGTTCAAAGTAAACTAAACAGTGAAACAGCGCTGTTTGTTCTCTGTTTGTTGTTACTGACCGAGAAATCACTTCAGATGATTCAGTGACAGAGCCGTCCAAACAAATCCGAATGTTATGCAAGCGCGTTTGGCCAATTCACGGAAAAGAAAGAATGAAGTGAAAATAATGATTTAGGGTGTTTTCACACTTGGTCCTTTTCAGGGGTCTGAGCGCAGTACGTGGGATTTTTGGCCCATATGTGAACACTCTAAACGATCCCAGAGTCCTTTAAAGCGAACCAAAACGAGACCATCTCAGGAGGTGGTCTGGGTACAGTTTGATCTCATCTTACTTTGCGTTCACACCGATAAACACCGACCACATAGATAAATAGCCCGCACGTGACCAATCTTCTTTCTATCGTGCCAACATGGTCGTTGTCCTGACACGAGTCTCGAGCTGATACTTGTAGCGGTCAGTCAGTGTCTTCTCCGTAGTGTCTACTGCTGCAGGATGGATATAAAATATGATTTCTATACTTACAACACTATTCATATATTTAAAGTTTAACTATGGTTAAACAAAAGGACAGTTTAAATCCCTACATTAAAATGATGTTAAAGAAAACAAAAAATCACAAACTCAGTATTAGCAGATAAGAGGAATGCTCTGCAGGAACACACACACACACACACACACACACAAAGTAACCTGTTGCTGCCATTTCTTAATCCTTTAAATAGGCTATAAGAACGTCTTACGTTTATATCTAATTACACGCTGTTATCCCTTTACAGTTACTACTGTCATAAAATACTTGAATTACATGTTGACTTTTAAACCTTAATTTAGCGTCCAACCACAGATATTTCAGCTAAATGAATGTTTTTGCGCTAAATATTAACCGTCTCCCTCTCGACTGCGTTCTGTCTGTTTGACGCGCATGCGCGGCCGCCGCACCGGCGCTCTATGGAAAGCCAAAAGGGTCAGAATTACGCTATAAATTAATCGCGTTTACAGTCAAACGGCGTAAAAATAAAAATACGCCGCAAAATACGCCGTTGTGATTACAAACGCCGTAAAAATCGCGCGAAATGCGTCAATGACGCCGTATTTGACGCTGTTTTAGTGTGCCTGAAAATGTGCGGCGCAAATACGGTTTAAAACGCCATATTTTACGGCGTTTGACTGTAAACGCGATTAATCTATAGCGTAATTCTGACCCTTTTGGCTTGCCATAGAGCTCGTTCAGTGAAGTTTAACACAGACTGTCAGGACGCGCTTTCATGCAAAATGGAAATACTCGCGTGAATTAGTAGCATTTACAGATGGGGATATGACTACTTTTCTCTATATAGATCAGTGGATATAACCTGTAAAATGAATGTTTTGCGCTGAGGACGCAGATGCACACACACATCTGTCAAAGCAGATGACGTTATGTTAAACGCTATGCATCTAGATGCACATTTTGTTCATAGAAATGTGTTATTCAGTGTTGTAATTTGGCGATTATTATCGATTTTATCGACTAGTTGTTGCAGCCTATAGTAAAGTGTAATTTATTCCTGTGATCAAAGCTGAATTTATCATCATTACTCCAGTCTTCAGTGTCACATGATCCTTCACACACCATTCTGATATGAGGATTTGATGCTCAACAAACATTTATGATTATTATAGTTTTGGAAACAGGTCATATTTCTATGGAAACCGTTATACATTTTATTTTTCAGGATTCTTTAATGCATAAAAAGTTCAAAAGAACAGCATTTATTTTGAAATAGAAATAGACATTATAAATGTCTTTACTGTCACTTTTGGTCAATGTAATGTTTCCTCGCTGAATAAAAGTATTAATAAATTTTTTTTTTTAATTTACTGACTGTATCAAGCAAAAATAATACAGTTTTTAGTAATGTTTGTACAGAAGAATAGAATATATTCCACTGTGACTGAAGTGCTCATGTGTTTGTGACGAACATGGATGACGTCTTCATGCGCAGATTCATAAACTTAGCAGTAAAGAAGGAGTCACATTTTTGAAGATTGACAATATTACGTGACATGAATATAATGCCGTTTATTGAAAACATTGAATCAAAGACACTTTTAGTCAACAAAAAAATCTAATACTTTAATAGAAATGTGTGTAAATTGACTTAAGTAGATTAAAACAGTGTCCATTATTCTCATGTGCTGTGCATATGTAAATAATGCAGTAAAATAAGCACAATTCTTAGTAATAAAAATTGCATGTAAACAGGATTGAAGAGGGTTGTAATGCCTTGTAAACATATAAACATAATCCCTCACTCTGATTAGTGGCAATAATCACATTATTGGTGCACACACAGCAAAGAATGATGTTCTTCCTCTGGAGAAGCAAAATGACTGAAGATATTACGTCTGTAAATGTGTGTTGATGTAAGAACGATTAGATATTTGTGCTGGAAAACAAGACAGAAACACTGAGGAAAAGCATCATGTTTTGCAGTGTGGGGACTATCCTGAAATCTGTCTTTCTGAATATCTGTGTGTGTGTGTGTGTGTCTGCAGTATTCTGGGGATGCATATATTCGGCTGACACGGTCCCAGACAGGATGAACTTTGACTCTCTGCTGTGGGCGATCGTCACTGTTTTTCAGGTAGAGAGAGATCATACACACACACACACCCTCACTCACACACACACACACACTCACTCACACACTGACTTAAACACTGACTTAAACACTCATACACACACACTCTCTCACTCACTCACTTGTGTGTGTGTGTGTGTGTGTAGATCCTAACGTTCGGAACCTACATGCTGTTCAACCTGCTGATGGCCATTATGGTGGAGGGCTTTCAGGCTGAGGTGAGTCATTCAACCCGTTCGGTGCTTCGGTTTGCTTCGACTCTGATTCAGTTCAAAGCTTTGCTGATTAGACTCTGATTCAGTTCAAAGCTTTGCTGATTAGACTCTGATTCAGTTCAAAGCTTTGCTGATTAGATTCTCTGATTCAGTTCAAAGCTTTGCTGATTAGACTCTCTGATTCAGTTCAAAGCTTCGCTGATTAGATTCTCTGATTCAGTTCAAAGCTTCGCTGATTAGACTCTGATTCAGTTCAAAGCTTTGCTGATTAGACTCTCTGATTCAGTTCAAAGCTTTGCTGATTAGACTCTCTGATTCAGTTCAAAGCTTCGCTGATTAGATTCTCTGATTCAGTTCAAAGCTTCGCTGATTAGACTCTGATTCAGTTCAAAGCTTTGCTGATTAGACTCTGATTCAGTTCAAAGCTTTGCTGATTAGATTCTCTGATTCAGTTCAAAGCTTTGCTGATTAGACTCTCTGATTCAGTTCAAAGCTTCGCTGATTAGATTCTCTGATTCAGTTCAAAGCTTCGCTGATTAGACTCTGATTCAGTTCAAAGCTTTGCTGATTAGACTCTCTGATTCAGTTCAAAGCTTTGCTGATTAGACTCTCTGATTCAGTTCAAAGCTTTGCTGATTAGACTCTGATTCAGTTCAAAGCTTTGCTGATTAGACTCTGATTCAGTTCAAAGCTTCGCTGATTAGACTCTGATTCAGTTCAAAGCTTTGCTGATTAGACTCTGATTCAGTTCAAAGCTTTGCTGATTAGATTCTCTGATTCAGTTCAAAGCTTTGCTGATTAGACTCTGATTCAGTTCAAAGCTTTGCTGATTAGACTCTGATTCAGTTCAAAGCTTTGCTGATTAGACTCTGATTCAGTTCAAAGCTTTGCTGATTAGACTCTGATTCAGTTCAAAGCTTTGCTGATTAGATTCTCTGATTCAGTTCAAAGCTTCGCTGATTAGACTCTCTGATTCAGTTCAAAGCTTTGCTGATTAGACTCTCTGATTCAGTTCAAAGCTTCGCTGATTAGACTCTGATTCAGTTCAAAGCTTTGCTGATTAGACTCTCTGATTCAGTTCAAAGCTTTGCTGATTAGACTCTCTGATTCAGTTCAAAGCTTTGCTGATTAGACTCTGATTCAGTTCAAAGCTTTGCTGATTAGACTCTCTGATTCAGTTCAAAGCTTTGCTGATTAGACTCTGATTCAGTTCAAAGCTTTGCTGATTAGACTCTGATTCAGTTCAAAGCTTCGCTGATTAGACTCTGATTCAGTTCAAAGCTTTGCTGATTAGATTCTCTGATTCAGTTCAAAGCTTTGCTGATTAGACTCTCTGATTCAGTTCAAAGCTTTGCTGATTAGACTCTGATTCAGTTCAAAGCTTCGCTGATTAGACTCTGATTCAGTTCAAAGCTTCGCTGATTAGACTCTGATTCAGTTCAAAGCTTTGCTGATTAGACTCTGATTCAGTTCAAAGCTTCGCTGATTAGACTCTGATTCAGTTCAAAGCTTCGCTGATTAGACTCTGATTCAGTTCAAAGCTTTGCTGATTAGACTCTCTGATTCAGTTCAAAGCTTTGCTGATTAGACTCTCTGATTCAGTTCAAAGCTTCGCTGATTAGACTCTGATTCAGTTCAAAGCTTCGCTGATTAGACTCTCTGATTCAGTTCAAAGCTTTGCTGATTAGACTCTCTGATTCAGTTCAAAGCTTTGCTGATTAGACTCTGATTCAGTTCAAAGCTTTGCTGATTAGACTCTGATTCAGTTTAAAGCTTTGCTGATTAGACTCTGATTCAGTTCAAAGCTTCGCTGATTAGACTCTGATTCAGTTCAAAGCTTCGCTGATTAGACTCTGATTCAGTTCAAAGCTTTGCTGATTAGATTCTCTGATTCAGTTCAAAGCTTTGCTGATTAGACTCTCTGATTCAGTTCAAAGCTTTGCTGATTAGACTCTGATTCAGTTCAAAGCTTCGCTGATTAGACTCTGATTCAGTTCAAAGCTTTGCTGATTATACTCTGATTCAGTTTAAAGCTTTGCTGATTAGACTCTGATTCAGTTCAAAGCTTTGCTGATTAGACTCTGATTCAGTTCAAAGCTTCGCTGATTAGATTCTCTGATTCAGTTCAAAGCTTCGCTGATTAGACTCTCTGATTCAGTTCAAAGCTTTGCTGATTAGACTCTGATTCAGTTCAAAGCTTCGCTGATTAGACTCTGATTCAGTTCAAAGCTTCGCTGATTAGACTCTCTGATTCAGTTCAAATCTTGTAATTCATGAATGTAATTCAAACAGTGTGAAATCATCTGTATGAACCTAAAGAACATCCCATTTATCCCATTTGTCATTGTAGCTTTCAGAAGGGTGCTCACGAGTGCCCTCTTTTTGGCTGATTTGCATCCTCTGTTTGCACTTCTGTCGAGCCTGCGAGCTCTGCAGCAGACTCCTACCCAACAGTCAAAGCGGAATTACATAATGAAAATGTGGACTCTGAGGAAGACCATGAGGGTTAGGGTGCCATTTGGGACAGGGCCAATGTTCAACATGTTTAGGGTAATTTTTTTGTTTCCTCCTCCAGAAGATGAACTTTGTACATGTTCATCTTCAAACATCATTGTCATGTTCTTCTATTTGTCATTTTATTTATAATGATATGGACCTTTTTTTTACTCACGGCAACAGAAATGCTTTAACCAATCACATACAAGGAAACAAAGTTTCATAAACCTTTTGAGTTAAAACGTTTTTTTTGTTGTTGTTTTTCTAAACCTTGTGTCCTCGACTATGGAAAGTGAATGTGTTGCCGTCAGTACGACTGTGGCACTTGCATGTTGCATGGAGATATATAGGCTCAAACATAAAAACAGAAATTAAAAATATTCAGAATATATATTTAAATGTGTTGTAAAAACTTAGAAACACAGTGAAGCTGAAGACACAAGTCAGCTCATGCTTCATTTCAAATCTGAGGACGTCATCTCCAAAACTATTAATTTTATGAAACATTTTCTACAACTATGTCATGTATTTTTAGAGAAGGCTCTAGATAAGATGCTAATCAAATATGTTGTTGGCCTGCAAACACCCATTTGCAGTGTATTGTCTAATGTCTGGCGAGGAGAACAGCTCAATATGTCCTCACCTGATGATCGGTTTACACCTCTGACAGTATGAGACTTAATCCTCATTATTCTTTTACGTTATTCTTTTGTTTGCATTCAGCCATTATAGCCTTTATTCTGGCATGATGGCTTGTCCATTAAGAGCACTTTACAGTAATCCACATATTATCTGAAGTCTTTTCTAGAAAACAAACAAACTAAAAGCACATCCTTGGAACCTTATGTGAATTAATGTAACAAAATAGATTGTGAACTAGATATAGATCCTGGTCCAACGGGTGCATTCAATTTAAAAGATTAAAATGACACTTTCACTCAAAATTCACTTTTAACGAACATCGAGTGTTTTAATTATCTTCCTGCCGCAATGTAATGGGGATTACATTCATATGATGATGTTAAAACATGTTATATTTAACATTTTATAAGGAGCTCATCGCTACACCTGCTTAGCATTTATAATGTAAACATCCATTATTGATATAAAAATAGCCGAAATCACATGAAAACCACACAAAAACCTTATGCCATAGTAATCGTGTGTTTATTAGCTTCCTATTTCACGTGTCAAAATGTAGAATTGGTTCTGAGCACAGGACGAGGAAGTAAACGGAGGACCGCGTCATGCAGGAGGTCAGGATCGACTCACGTAAGATGATTGACAGCTCCAGATATCGAGTGAGAGCGCGATGACTCATATCTGACGCAAATCAGGAAGAGAAGAGAGCTGTGAACGCTCGTTCTGACCACATAATTCAGTGGGAAATTAATAGAAATGGTATTCTGTAAGGCTAAATATTTTGCAAACGTGATAATTAATCAATATTTCTCCAAATATGCGCACGCTTGGACTAAGAGCCCTAATGGACATTGTCTAGTGCATGGATGAGAACACAAATAAAAAGGTGAAGACATGATGCTTTTTATTCTTGTTGATATTCTATTAAAAATATTGTTCATTACAGATCGATTATTTTGCACTCCTGACCTAAATTATGAAATTAGTGTCTCTGCAACCCAGTTTTATCATAAACGGTGGTCAAATATTGAAGCTGGAGGCTTTAATCTTTGTATTGATACCCAGTTTGTACAGATCAAGTGAGAGTGTGATGTTTTAACGAGCAGTGAATGATGAACAACAGTAATCTGCAACCTGCAAAAGGGTTAATGACATCCCATTCTTAATCCGTAGGGTTTAATATGGAGTTGGCCTACCCTTTGCAGCCATAATGGGGCGCTCACACCAGACGAATAAATCGTGCTATTCGCTCGTAGTTGGACGCTTTAACATTGAGTTTACTTGCTTCATTCACGTGTGAAATTCACTCCACTTCACTTCAGATCCTTCAGAGTCGCACCCAGCTTGGTGAGTTTCACCAACTCCTCCAGGAGCTGTGCCTAGATGACGGCCGGATGATGACCTGTTGATGACCTGTTGCCCTCGTGTCGGTGGGAGGATATTGTCACAATCACCAGTGAGAGTGCCCCGTGGTTACCACCAGAGGGCACTCCACCCCGGACTGTCACTCCATCAAAGACTACATTACCCATAACCCTTTGCCCGGACTCCTCATCGCTCACTGTTTTCACCTGCGTCTCATTTACCTGTTCACCCTGTCATTCTTTGCTAAGTCTTGTTTAGTGTAACAACTGCAATTCTGAGCGCTCTTCCTGGTTTCTTGTGTCTTGTCTCTTGGTCTTGGATTATTTGCCTGTTCCGTGGATTACCCTTTTGCCTGTCTCTCCTGCCTTGTTTGCCTGTTTGGACTGCTTACCTGTGTATGACCTTCTGCCTTGTTTTGACTACGATTGTGGATTACTCCTTCAATAAATACTGCATTTGGATCCTCAACTTTCAAGCCTCAGAGCAGTTCCGTAACAGAACTGCTCTTTACTCAACTCAAATTGAGTAAAGAGCGTTTTTTACAATTTAAATGCCCATTTTTGGTTTCATGGGTGATATCAGAGTACATCTTTCTGGCTTTGTTTTTGTGTAGTGCTCCTCCAGGAGCTGCGCCGGAGTGTGTGTCAGACAGCGCGAGACTGCAAGGAGTTGTTTTCTGCAGCTTATTGCGTTTAATAACTCTTTTTAACGTGGCATGCCCAGTCGATTCTCTGCTACATGTGTCGACCTAAATGTAGACTTTTCACAACATTTTGAAGTAGCCTATTAAAATCATACAGATATGGCGTGCCATTGCGTTATGCATATCATGATATGTACGTTTGCGATATTTTGATGTATATTGTGCTGCCCTGTTTGAAAATCTTTTAAAGGTGTTTTGATATTTTTTCCAGATTGTATTTATAGCAAACCAGTAAGAGTCAGAATCAGAAGTTCATAAAAATCCCTTGCTTGCTTTGATTTGTTTATAGCAGTGAGATTTAAAGTTATTAATAATTACGTGCATATATTTTTACTATCCTTGTGTGTCAAGTTGTGAATAAAGCATTGCCTAAAATTGACAAACATCTTTCCTTGCACCGGAAGATCTTGCAGTGACGGTTACAGATGAAACCGCTACAGAGGTGTGGATAAAGATGTGTTTCCTGATGTAGTGACCACCAGTGGATTGGTTTTGGTCATAAATGAATTGAATGACATAGGTGAGTGATAACAGAAAAGCTAATGAGTGATGTGTCCTAATATCTGAATGAATGCTGATAGTGTTTAACATGTTCAGTATTTTAAATGTTGTAAGTAGTGTTGATGATGTGTGGAGAAATGTATTCCTAAAATGTAAACAAATGACGAGTTTTATTGCAAGTACCAGGTCTAATCTCTTTATTCCTACAGCCAAAGTTCTGGAATAGAAATGATCAGAATTAGATTGTTAAACTGGCTAACATGACGTCTATTAACCCTAGTTTGAACATTAACAGGACCTTCCACACCTCAGTCTTCAGTCAGCTTAGATACAGATGCACTCTCTCTGAGGACAGTGACTGGTTTAGTCCAGAACGATTCAGAAAGGATGATGATGATGATGAGGCTTCACAAAGCACACAGGCACACAGACACTGGGGTTTTTAGATGATTTTTGTTGATCTAGTTGGGTGCTACAGATTTTATTCTGCAAATTTTCTAGCCAATAGGCTTAAGATCTAGCCGAGTAGTTTAATTAAATATTCTTATCAATGTAAAGTAACATTTGAGTGTTCCCATTCTCCAGGAGAGTCCCACATGGACATACCAAACAGAAGTATGGTTTGGGAATTATCACCTTTTTTCCCTCACTCAGAGATCCCCAAGGGAGGACTGGATATGGAAGTGATTATCAATGATCAGAACATTCAATATTTTTGTTGTCATTTTGAAATGTCTTACTAAGAAGTTGTCATTTTTAAAGGAGGGTTAAATTTTGAGTTTTGTCAGGAACATTTTTATGATGGCCAAAAAAAACACTGGATTCTTGTCGTGGCGCCTCAAGACAGTACAAAGGGGGATGAAAACTTCTGCAAATAAGGATGATCCAAAAACAGAGGAAAAGGGAGGCCCTTTGCTTGACAGACAGCCGTGTTACCATGAAGATCAGCTGGATAATGATCAAAGTCTAGAGGCCATCTCTCTGATGAATCATACAAGCGGACGTGAGGTCATCATGCAGAAGATGAGGGCAACGTTTGAATACAGACAGCGCCTTGTCTGTGATCCAGAGAGATCCACCACCGTTCTCTCAGTTTTTCCTCGATTTCTGGATACTAAAGGATTGGTATGTTGTTGTTTTTCACTTCCCTTTTTCCCAGCAAATTGAAATGCTAGTTTCAGAGAACTGTTAGATGATCTGCTTTGTTGAAACTGAACACATTAAGCTTGTGAATATAATTCATGTTTTATGGTCATTCCTTTACATGTTTTCTTCTGCTTCAGATTCTTCAGGACTTCACTCCTCTTTGGGTCAGAAACTGCTTCCAGACGTTTGGAAAGGTGGCCAACTGCTTTCAAAGCAAAGGTTATCAGACTAGCAGAAACCTTGGCGCCTACTCCACGGCTGAAAAGATTACTGTCATCTGCCAAACAGAACAGAGAAAGCAGCGAGGCACAGGATTCCCCAGGTAGAGTTGTACATAAATAACTTGCAATGGCTTTGCAGCTAAAATCTACTAAACTTATTATAGACATTTACATACGTTCTGTGTTTTTCAGATTGGGACAGTGACATATCTTCCTTCCTTCTGCTTCTGCATCTCTTATCACCCCAGGCTTCAGGAAGAACGAAAACCCATAAGATCAGTATTTGTCAGGCTGTTGACCGTCTGGTGGTATTTCACAAAGTAGGTAACTGGTGACGTAATACAAGGGCTATAAGTGTTGTACCTCGAATCCAGTTGATAACTCAATAACTCAATTCTCAACCTAAACTGAATTAACAGCCGGTTGGTGCATATACTTTTCTTCTGGACTGTCTCCTGTTCTTTACGATTAAGCTAAAAAGACTAAAATAAATGTTTAACTGGTTAAGCTGTACTCATTCATTTGTCATTAGTATTGATAGTATTTTTTTCTTTCTTTCATTCAGACATGCCGGAGTATACAGGAACACCTTGAGACAGAAGAGAATCGTCAGCCACACGTTCTTGCCTCAGGGTGCAGCGAGGAAGCCATCAGTCAGTTCTTCAGTGTGGTTGATAGAAAGATCATCCCCTGTCAAGCATCCTCTTCACTAGCAGCAACTGATGAACTCTACAAGGTCCATTTTCTTTACATCAGTTATTATATGAAATATGTACACTTTTGTCCAGACTACAGTCTACGGAATTGATGTTGGCACCACAAGTGAGAGCCCAAGGCTAAAGGAGCTCAGAGCTAAATCCATGAATGATGTTTAGATGCTACATCTGTAAATCACTGCTTGCTACAACAGTAACATTTGAAATTTGAGCTAGTTTGTGCTCAGGATGGTTGTTCCTTGCCATTTAAAAGTTATGCAGGGTTTAGAAAACATTTAACTAGATTTCATTTTAGGGGTGTAGCATCAAGCAATGAAAATGTGTCACTATTGTCATCGTCTTGAAAGACAGACAGATTTCAGACCTTCATTATCAAGTTTTTATAACCCAGAGTCACCAACGCTCACACACACACACACACACACACAACACTGACACTCACTCTCTCTCACACTCACGCACATACCGGAGAACGTGAGCGAGTCTTTGTGCTGTTGGCTTCCATGAGAGGAAGACTCCTCTTCATCATCATCATCATCAGAGTATGAGTGATTGCCATCGTCTTGAAAGACAGACAGATTTCAGACTAGGATTTGTGCGCTCAACATCTCTTTGTGCCGTGAACTTTTCAATGCGCACTAGCGCAGCGCTGTGACTCTGACTCCATGTTGCTTTAAGCGCATCATTCTGCACCCGGGATGCGCATAAGCAAAAACAGGCAGCACGGTAAAACTCTCTCCTGGGGGCTTGGATTACCTCTCTCTTTTTTGACCATACATGTGTTTGCATCCCTGTGTTTAGTGAGGATGATCCGCGGGTGACCGAAACCAAAATGAGGAGCATTATGAGTCTTGCTGACAACCCCAACGAAAACTCTTGTTACGGTGTTAAATTCTACACTCAATACCTTGACTTACTTTCATGTATCTGAGAATTTTGTGCTGGATATTAGGGTCAACCTTCAGCAAGCAGGAAATGGCATTGGACTCAATGCAAGTCAGACATTGTGTCTCATTAGGAACATCCCTCTCATATTTGGAGATGTAGTTGTAATGATTTGTCATTTTATTTTGCAGTTCCTTAAAGTAGTTAATGCAGAACCCTAATAAGAAAAAAGGAAACTCCTTTAGTGTTGTTGTCATTTCTAAAAAGGTTCTCCTTAAAGGGCATTTTTAACTTTATCAAATATGAAGATATTGCTTGACTAATTTGATTTGTAATTCTGATTGATTAATTCTGTAAAAATACAGTAAAATGTACAATTTTGGAATTTTAATCTGAAACACACTCACACACACACATCATGACACATAGCAACACAGCTAAAAGTATTGCTAATATGTAAGACCTTTTTTAAAAGTAGCATTCTTTTACCTGTTGAGAAGTGTTTGTGATGAGCGTTTGCAAGGTTGTTTCTTAATAACTTAAAAAAAGAAATGATCAACAATATTCAGCGCAACACTCTTATGCAGTATTTGGACAGATTTTGGACCAGTGTATGGAGCTGCTGGACTGAAGCAGAAGCAGGGCAAGCGGTACAGACAGCAGACTGATGGGCTTCTGCATTCTACTGGGTCCATATTAGACCCCACTGAGAGGAGCCAACCGCTTCCTGCTTGGCTAGAGAGAGAGCTTTTGAGGCAAGAACCCAGACGACGCTCTCTTGCTCTGGGAGACGATGTTAAACTCGGCGTGCGAAAACGCTACAGAGCAGATCCTGCTGGCACCCTCCATGACAGGGATGGGCAAACTCGGTCCTGGAGGGCCACTGCCCTGCAGAGTTTAGCTCCAACCCTGATAAAACTCACCTGCCTGTAGCATTTTAGTAATCCTGAAAGCATTGATTAGCTGGTTCAGGTGTGTTTGAACTAAACTCTGCAGGGCAGTGCCCGCCCAGGACCGAGTTTGCCAATCCCTGCTCTATGAGATGAAGGTAAAAGTCAAATGGTCACACTTGTGCAGCATCTGCTGCTTGGCTGCCTTTCCCAACAGTTATTCTGCCTAGACTGAATGGCAACTTGCCCCAGCATCATCTCTCACTGGTCAAGGTATGCAAATGTTATAATGAGAAATGAGGAGGCTGGACATCCATAATATTGCATGTGAAATTAGAGTCTAATATATTTTACTATTGGACTTCTACTACAGGGCTGTTGAATGCTTGAATCTGATTGGCTGAGTCTACACGCACAGCTTTAGTGCAGAATACACATACTTTCTGCTTAAAATAAAATGCAAAATAACAAGACCAATAGTAGGATAGTAAGAGTTAAAGCACAAACGTAACAAAACATTTGAAGTCATTTATATTAGAGTTAAAATATTAAATACAATTACAAATATTTGTTTTCATGTTGTTTTATTTTGGATAGAATATTGTTTTGAGCTGCTTTGTAGTTACTATGGTTACTATGAACTGTTTGTTGGTTTTTGTTTTTGCATTTTTTAAACTGATCTGTGCAAACCGACCAGTGAACAACAAACTACTCAAGGTAGGCTCTTTTATTAATCATATCGTATTTAATTCTTCAAAAAGCAATTTATTGATGTAACGCGTATATTCGCACAAAATGTGGAGTATCATCAGTCGGTTATGTTTTTAAATGATCGTAAACATGAAATATACTCGTCACCGCCAGCGGTTCTGCTCATTTTCATAAGTTTCATGGCAATATATCAAAAGAAAGAACATTCAAGCTTTATGCTTTATCAACACTTGAATGTGGGTATGTTTCATGTTTTTGTCCAAGACTAACGTGATTGAGAGCGATGATGAAAACACAGATGGAGTAACTGTTAGATCGAGTCCATCAACACCCCAAAGCTTCACAGTCCTTTCATTCAATGATTTAGATGCTGTTTATTGCTGATGATCGCATGCTTTCTCATATGAATCTCCTTACATGAGATCGCTCGTGCTCTGCTTCTTCTTCGCCTGTGTTTCGATCAGATTCTGTAGTCGTTCAGGAGATGTGTAATAGCGCCCCCTACCGTATAACAGGAAAACAGGGGGATCTAACTTTAGTTCAGACCTGCATGAAAAACAGGAAGAGAACTGATTTTCATTTGTATGTTTGTTCTGTTGTAGGGGAGAGCGGGGCACAACCTAGCGCTTTTTGACTTTCTCCGTTTGTGTAAATCCACCTGTGGTTTTCCCACATTAATTGCACACATGTCTAGGACAATTATGTCAGCTTAAAATGTTATCTGATATAATAAAATATATATATATATACAAGACAAAGTAAAATATTTTGTCAATAAAATACAATTATCATTTTTTTGATAACAAACCCACCTCGAAACACGGCTATACAGCAGCTGAAAACATGATAATAATGAATCATTTCTGAACATTGACTCTCAGTCTTTGTTCACCTTTTCCTCATGGTTTCTCAATAGAATTCATAAAGGTATAGAATATAATAGCGTAGTTCTAATAGGGTAACGCAGTGTTATAACGCACCCCACCTGCGCAACTGTCTTCTGCTGGTTAGATCAGCATTAAAGAACCATCTTAACAACAGATGTAAGATTAAAATAATATCTCAAAAATAGAGATGAAAACTTAACTTAAGTAAGAAATGTAATATAAGTTGATATAACAGCTAGTAAATACACTGAGTTTGCTCATCCTGGCATGTGTGGAAAGCTTTAAACCATGTGTGTTACAACTAACCCCGCTTTAGGTTGTGCCCCGCTCTCCCCTATTTATTTGTGCTGATGCTCGTAATTCTATTATTTGTTCTTCTTTCAGTCTTTTTAGTGTGTGCATTCTACAGTTAACATGAATTGCTCCGTTGCTATGACGACCGAGGACCAGGTGGAGGAGGGGCTGTGCGAGGACTTCGGCCCCTCTCAGGGAGATGACATCATTGAGGAGGTGGGGCTATGTGATGATGCAGGCAGTGACCTCAGCACTTTTGTCATGCCGTTTCCCTATATAAATAAATAAAAAAGATTGATCATCCCTTAGGTTTTGCAAATGGTTACTAGTGTGTGTCTGTGTCTAGAACATCTAGAACAAGACATTCAGCCACCTTCAATTGGCTCATTGTAATGCTCCCTAGGAATCAATCCCCTCCAAGGATGACAACGCACACAGTGCCCTAATGGAATAATGATATTCCAAACCTTTGACTCCCAATACGAGAGGGAAAATTAGACTCTCTTGTTTTGTAAGCAATTAAGAGTAACATGGCAACTCCAAGGGGACATGAAACATCGGAAAGCTCGGTTACATTAATGCTTTAACTATCATATGCGTTTCCAAGAAATGTGCAGAATTAATCTCAGTCCTCATTTTTGCCAACAAGTCTTCAACTAAATGTTTATGTTTCCGGATCCAGAAGATGATGGAGGTGTACAGACCAGACTGGCGTGAGGCCAGGGAGGACTGGTCCGTCTTCCTCTTCTCTCCTCGAAACAAGTCAGTCCTTTCACTGTCTCCTCTCTTTCAATACATAATAGTCATGAACACATAAGAGCTGAGGGAAGCTGTTTTTAAATTATTATTTTAGGTCAAAGGGGTTTGGCTAACAAAAAGTTTGGAAATACTTCCTGTTGGTCTCATCTTAACCAAAACCCACTGGCATTCACGTACCTTCGTGTCCCTTTACACTTTAAAAATGACCCATGGGTTTTGTGTCTTTCATAGAGCCTGACCTCATTATAACACAGAACAGATTAGTAGTTGCTCCACGCCAAATTAAGCAGAAAAAAATTGATTGTTTCCTATAGTGCCACTGATTTGATCTCTTGAGTATTACAGAGGGGAAGATGCCCGCACACCCCTTCTTCTCTCCTGACGGTAACTCGGCCAGCAGTTATCCTGCGATCCCTGCCTGATCAATAGCACTGATGGGCTGCCCGCTCTTTAGAGGGTGGCTTGATTAGGATATTGATTGGCCGATATTTCCCACCCTCTGCCTGTCTATCTGTTTTTTCCTTGAATGTCCATCTAAAGTGTGTGCTGCAATGGGAAAATGGAGATATTTGACTGTTCCAACACCTAGTGAGCTGTTCGAACGCATTTTGACAAACTGTGAAAAAAATAAATCCAAATATGAATCATATTACACTACCATTCAAAAGTTCTTCTGTTTCATAGTAATATGAGTCTTTGTTGTATTTATATATATATATAGGTTTAAATGAAATATACCAAGGCCAGTCTTTTCCAGTGTGTGCTGTCTATATTTGTGCTTATTAGAGTATTGTGCTGTTAGCTTAATGACATCTACATAACATTACTGTTTGGCAGCTCACTGGGTTTTGAAACAATGTTGGTTTGTCTCTATATATCTCTTCCTGACGTACCGCTTACTCTTCAGGTTCAGGTTGTTGTGCCAGTCCATCATAGCCCATAAGCTGTTTGACTATGTGGCGATGGGCTTCATCTTCTTGAACTGCATCACTGTGGCTCTGGAGAGACCCAAGATTCTTCAGGGTAGTCTGGTAAGACTGAGGCCATAGACCTATTGTTTTAGTTATTGATGATTTTCGTTTGTCCGCAAGGAGATATTCTCACAGCATTGACAACATTCCAGCTTTTCCCTTTCTTCTCTTTCCCTTATATTTCTCTCCCTCCTCCTCTTTCTTTTGCAGGAAAGGCTTTTCCTTACCGTGTCGAATTACGTTTTCACAGCCATATTTGTGGGGGAGATGACACTCAAGGTAAATATTTACATTCACTGCATTATATTGTCTTGATTTCAGGGCTGCCATATTTAGATTTTTGCATTGCCATACCTCTAATCTATGGTGATGAATCAAGAGAAAATGATCATATTTTCACACCATTTGCAGATACTATACTAGTCTATGACTTTATCTAGCACTATTTCTATCTATTAACACTCTTTTTACATTTTTCATGTGTGTCTCAATGGTTTAAATTCTGCTGGAGTACAATTACTTTCCATAACATACGGTGGCAGGGCCCTAGCTAGGGAATTCTGGGCCCCCTGAAAAAACATTGATGTTCATTGATGAACGCCCTCCATTCATATCATATACGGTATATATACCGTACACGACTGCTTCATCTTTCATGCTGACCATTTCAAATAACGTGTTTTTGTTTATTGTAGGTGGTGTCTATGGGGTTGTATGCCGGAGAGCAGGCCTACTTGCGCAGCAAATGGAACATCTTGGATGGTTTCCTGGGGTTCATGTCACTGATTGACATCGTGGTGACAATGGCGGGTGGGACTAAGATCCTGACGGTGCTCAGGGTTCTCAGGCCCCTGCGCACACTGCGCCCCCTCAGGTACAGCAAGCAATTGCAAGCATTTGTGGTGTTGTCCAACGTATGCTTGGTTTATAATTCTGCACATGCTAAATGTTTTTTTTTTTTACCATTCTGACAGAGTTATCAGTAAAGCCTCTGGCCTGAAACTAATGGTGGAGTCTTTGATCAACTCACTGGAGCTTTTAGGAAACACAGTTCTCCTTTGCTGTGCCTCCTTCATCTTCTTTGGCATGCTGGGACTCCAGGTAAAGAGCAAGGGCTCTCACTGAAACATCATGCACATTCAGTGTGCTACCTTAGTTTCTGTACACTGTAAAACATGTACCGTAGAATTTACTGGCAAAAAAAGTAACCTAACCTAACCCTAACCCATAATCCAAGATGATGTTGTACTAGTTTAACATTAAAAATGCTGAAAAGAATCCTTTTAACAGTGAACTGTAATATACTGAGACATATTCTGAGTTAGAACATTAACTTTCAATAAAAATTAAAGTCAGTCAACAGAATTTGTGGCATTTTGTCTCCTATTGAAACTTTCTTTTAAAGAAAAGCATTCAAATAAAATGCTAAAATCAACATTATTCCACAAATTCTGTTGTTTGAGCTTATCTTCTATTAAACTAAGAATATTTCATCAAAAGACAACTTAATATGCACACACTCAAAGTTCATGAAGCTTCTGAGATGAGCAAACACATGAGGGTTGACTTGTTCCTCTTCTCTGAGACCTTTCCACTTGTTGCCTCTGTGCTTGTTGTCTTGGCTCCAGTGAGTGCTGTGATTCCAGCAAAACATCTGCACAAAAATATAAGCAGAAACTTATAACACCGTTTTCACATGGGTAATAATACAAAAATGTTTAGGCAGCAAATCAGCCTATTCGAATTATTTCTGAAGGATCAGACTGCAGACTGCTGAAAGTCTGCTTTCTAATTGTGTTTTTGATTTATTTTTGATTTTTTTGTAAAACGAGTTTTAGTTTGAGTTTTTTTGATACAGCCTTGGTGAGCAAAAGAGCCTTCTTTCAGGCTAATTCAGGCTTTGAACCGGGGATCCTTTGCATGTTGTCTTTTTAGTGCTGTATCTTGTTCTTTTCTTCATAGAGAATGTTTTCCTGTTTTCTCCTGGTCTTCTTTCATAACACCCTTTTCCTTTCAAATATCCCGCAGTGCTCTGACAGTTTTGTTAAAGAGATGCTCAAGACGTGTGGCGTTGAGTGACGTGAAGTGTGTGCCATTTATTTTGTCTCAACAGCTTTTCAAAGGAACATTTTACCACTGCTTGGGCCTAGATCTCCAAAACATCACAAACAAGTCTGACTGTGTGTTGGCCGGTTATGAGTGGGTCAACCACACATACAACTTTAACAACTTGTGGCAGGTTAGTTTGCTCTCTAACTGGGCCTATCAAATGACATGACAGATTCTGAGCAAGTCAATGTGTTGCTTTGTTTGATCTAACATCTTTATCAGAATTACCTGTCATTGTGTTTTGTTTTTTTGCATCACATGTGGTCGTCTATCTGTCCTTGCACCTTATTTGTCTGTTCGATCCTCTTCTATCTTTGCTTGTCCCGCTTCCATCCATCTCCATACTTCCGTTTGTCCTTGTATGTGCTCATATGAATGTGTAGGTTTATGTTTTGACAGGCTCTGGTGTCCCTGTTTGTGATGGTATCGAAGGACAGCTGGGTCGATATCATGCACCATGGTGTGGATGCAGTGGGAGTGGACCAGCAGGTACTGTTCCCATGTAACACGTTCACTGATGTTCCCATCCTGCCATCCTGATGATACTGAATGGCCGAATGAATGCAAATGGTGGTCTTTCAATGTCGTATGGACTTTGTCATGAATTTGTATATTGATATCACAGTGAACCTTCACAGACAGCCCTCTCGTGTAGGGTTTGTGGGCAATATTAACCCACAACAGGCACATTTATACAGACTTTTTAAAAGTAACACAAATTTACTGTCATAGAGCTTATAAAATACACAAGTCAATGGCAGAAAAAAATTAAATTTACTATAAATATACACTATTCCACCCACAATGATGATAATAATAATAGTAATAAATAATTGTAGATAATTAATCAGTTGTATTCATTTTTAAATAATAAAATAAAAACAGTAAATTAAGGCTAAATATAAAAACAAAGTGCCAATCTAGCTAGGTTATCTGAAGTCCATAGATATCGCCACCAACACTTTCTCCAACAAGCGGATGCGATGAGACCCGTTTTCCTTTTTGTTCATGTGATGTTCGACATACAGCCTATTCAGTTTTTCGCAGTAGCCCGGTGCACCCTCACTGAAAGAAAAGAAGAAAAACTATATTCTATAGCTAAGATAATACAAGTAATAAAATGTAGTTTATATTTACTTAGCGAAAGCATAACACTTCACCCTTAACAGCGCAGCAACACCCTAGAATTCAGTTTATGGCTGGTTTTCCTAACTCTTTCATCAACCGTTCTTTCTGTCTCTTCATTTAATAGCCCATGACCAATAACAACCCCTGGATGCTGCTGTACTTCATCTCCTTCCTCATAATTGTCAGTTTCTTCGTTATGAATATATTTGTTGGACTAGTGATGGAGAACTTCAATAAGTGCCAACAGCGCCAGGAGGTGGAAGAGGCCGAGAGGAGAGAGGAGAAGAGACAGAGACGCATGGAGATAAAGAGACAGAGTAAGGAAGAGAAAAAGAGAGGCTAAATGCTTTGAATGGGTCGATAATGGAATAATAATAACCGCTTGTTCAGTGTAAAATTGTCTTCAGTTTGGGGAAAACTACATATAAATGTGTAAAAAATAATACAATTACTGATATTAGACATGCTGAAGTATGTTGAAGTATGTTTGGCTACAGCCCTACTGGCCATACGGGCTCCATAGACAGAGGGATGAAATCCATAAAAGAAAGAGGGAGGGAGGGAGGGGAAGGATGTAAATGAAAAGAGATGATTTGATTTGCACACTAATGCTGAACAACCAGTTGAATTCTCCAGACATCTCATAATAGCGTTAGCCAAGTGTGTTCTGTGATGCATCTTTCCTCTGAAAACAAACCTAGTTTACGGACCAGAGAGTAGCCTTTTCATCACACATACAAACTTTTGGTTATTATATTGGTCAAATATTCTCCTGCCCCAATTTGATGTGCAGACATAACTGAAATGAATCCATTAGTCGGTTGATTTTCAGAAAAGTGTAAGCACTGTGGCTCTGTAGCGCCATCAAATCATTTCTCTTTGTTTGAGCAGCACAACATTCAGCTTAACCAATGGTATAAGTTTGGGGCGCGACTATATGTTTTTGACCAGCCAGTGGCAGACGAAAGAGTGTTAATGAAACTTGTTTGAATTCCATTTGTTCAATATACACACTTCAACTTGAAATATTTGAAAAGGTGTGCTTACTGATTTTAAACTGATCATTCTATCAAATCTACTCATTTCTCTCAGAGGCCCTGAAGTTGCCCTGTAGTGCGAAATACAGCCATGTGCGTCTGATGATCCACTCTCTGTGCACCAGTCACTACCTGGACATCTTCATCACCTTCATCATCGGTGTGAATGTTGTGACTATGTCACTGGAGCGCTACGGCCAGCCTCGTGTAAGATAAAACGCAGGCCTCATTCTCTAAATAATTTGTATTATTTAGAATTTTTTTCTAACACTTTATATTGTATATGTATCATTCTAGCCATCATTGCTGTCACTTGCCTTTTGGTATTCTTAATGTTTTCAGTGAGACATTTTTGTTCACAATTCAGAACACCCTGGAAGTCCATCAATTCGAACATTTCAGCTCTGAAACACATAGAGTACCATTGCATAAACACATGTGACTTTTCTCTATTTATTGGGATTCACGCAGACATTCATAGAATACATGATAATGTTATATAGCTAATGTAAAAATGACTGGTACAACCTGAGGTGAAAGTCTTTTAATCATTCACACCTCTTCTCTTGCTCCGTCTCTCTGGCTTCCTCTCCGTCTGTATGTTTCCTTCCCCCCAGACTCTGGAGATCACTCTCAAGTACTGTAATCATTTCTTCACCAGCACCTTTGTGCTGGAGGCTGTCCTGAAGATCATCGCATTTGGCTTCCGACGTTTCTTCAAAGACAGGTATTCAGTTCATTCCCATCCCATTCATTAGATGTCGATTCCACCTGACCGAATCCTCTTAGTTTGTTGACTGGAGTCACTGGAGGGTGTGTTATTGGCAAAATGTTGCATTTATGACGCAGATAGAAATGAGATTAGCCCTGCGTGGTGTTAATAGAACAAAGCGCACCTGACTACAGTGAGAGCAAGAGTGAACATGGTTATTCGTCTCGAGGGTTTAATGAAATCTCTCTCCAGTGTTTGTTTACCTAATAGAACTCCTATTTATCATTGGGTGGACTACAGGAGCGCTTCCTCTAGCTTGTCATAAACTAATACTGACATGGATTGAGGTGCATCGAGAAAGTGCAGGGTGTAAACATCTTGCCATTTTGTAGATTCATTGGAATATATGGTATATGGAATACCCATTTAAAAGAGTAAAAAACGCTGCAATACACTTTGTATTTTAAATTTGCGCATATTTGGGTCTGACACCAGAAAGCTTTCAACAAGCCGTTATTTATTGTAGTGGCTCTCCCTGGCTCTTAACTAGGTCACGATTACGAGCTGGATGGCAGAGTTGTGTGTGCAGACAGGTGTGCCACGGCTGGTTCCAGCACCGCAGATGTGGGCGTCTGTGATTTGTGCTGTAGTGTAAAAATGAGCCGTCCCTCGTCCTGCATTAGCGAATGAGGTCACCTATGGTAATTGGGTGCTATTAAGTGGTCCCCAGCAACAATTCAGGTCCCAAGCCAACAGTTTGACCATATCGATCTTCAAATGTTCATTTCTTTTTAGCCACCTCTCTGGAGGAATAAATGACCAGTGCGAAATAAAACTAGAAAGAAAGGTTGGATTCAGAGTGCATGAAAGTTGAGTTTTTGCATAACTAAGCAAATCTGTCCCCTGTGTATGTGTTCAGGTGGAACCAGCTGGATTTGGCTATATTGCTGCTGTCAGTCATAGGCATCACGCTGGAGGAGATCGAGATCGGTGCAGCTCTGCCCATCAACCCCACCATCATGCGCATTATGAGGGTCCTGCGCATCGCACGTGGTTAGTCACGCAAACACAGACGCTGACCACTGGCTAACACCACTCATCATTTCAGCCCCCTTAAAAATGTCATTAAACTCTTAGACCCCTTAAAATCTGTGATTGATGTGATCTTTCCTCATGCTTGCTGAATACATGAGCTTTTTCTTCCACTCCGAATTCCCTTACCAGCAAAGATGGGTCAATGTGGGATGGGGTCCTTGTCCGTTATCAGCCTTTTTGTTTTTGTTCTTCTGAAATTATCAACGCCTTGTAGACATGCACACACACTGAGCTGCCTTGTTGAACTCTCTCTCTCTCTCTCTCTCTCTCTCTCTCTCTCTCTCTCTCTCTGACAGTGTTAAAGCTGTTAAAGATGGCCACGGGGATGAGAACGCTGCTGGATATGGTAGCCCAAACCCTGCCACAGGTGATGATACCCCCTGATGAAGCATCGCATTATTACCTCACCCACTTTTAGTCACATTCTTATGAAAAGTGGAAGTTATCCAAGCTGTGTTGACAACATGAACAGGCTGCTGATTGGCTCATGAAATTTGGTGACTTATAGGATGAGTCAAATAAAAGTTGAGACTCTGTATAGAAAGATCCATCTCCCATAGAGCATAAATGAGTTTAAGCGTCATAAATGAAAAGACGCACGTTTAAAGAAAGTAATATGAACTGAAAGTAGTTTACACAAACTCCACTCTTTTATAATCAAACACACATAGTGTTGTTGTCGTCTAAGTAGTCACAGAGTGGTAACTGCTTCAGTAGAGAACTGCTAGCTAGACATCGTCAGGGTGGAGTAAAGTGTCTCTCCTTAATCCAGACTGTGGCTCTCTTGGCTTTTGTATGATAAGTGTTGTTTGCGTTGGATAAAAGTCATCTGCTGAATGATTCAGTGTAAATGTAATACGATGTGCTTGCCTGTATATTGTGTCGAGGATGAGCGCATATGTGCTGGTTTCAGTCTTGATTTGTGTGTTTCAGTTGGGGAACCTTGGCCGCCTCGTCGTGCTGATGTTCTTCATTTATGCTGCACTGGGGGTGGAATTGTTTGGAGAGCTGGGTAAACACATACTACTCCTCTTTAACTCCTTTTGATGCATATTTTCTTTCCTCTCCCTTTCTGACTGCACTGAGACAAAGACTTCAGGTGAAAACAAACATTCACAATAGTATTTTAACAAAACAAACTCTCTCTACGTCTCTATCTGTTCCCTTCAGTGTGCAACAAGGACTGCCCATGTGAGGGCATGAGTCGTTACGCCACCTTTGAGAACTTCGGCATGGCGTTCCTCACCCTCTTTCAGGTCTTCACTGGGGATAACTGGACCGGCATAATGAAGGTACGGCCGAACAAAGAGCCACAGTGCCATTAGCATCACTGTTACAAAAAAAAGTTTTATTTATTTAGTTTGGAGTCGTAAGATTGAAAAAAAAATGTTTTTAAAGGAAGCCTTTTGCTTACCAGGACAGCATCAAAAATATTGTGAAATATTATTACAGTTTAAAATAGCTTTTTTCTTTAATGCATTTTAAAATGCTATTTATTCCTGCGATGGTAAAGCAAAAGCAGAAATCATTCTAATATGATGATTTGGTGCTTATGAAACATTTCTTGTTATTATCAAAGTGGTTCTTAATATTATTGTAGAAACCATAATTTATCTGACAATATCAATGTTTACTGTCACTATTGATCAGTTTAATGTGTCATTGCCTTATAAAAGTATTCATTTCTTTAAAAAGAAACAGTAGTGCCAGTAGACACCAGAAATTGCTAATACTTAGCTCATTAATATTAATTAACGCATAATCATTTTAAATGATGAACAGTCTATGTGATGAATTTATTTGAAGATACATCCAAAAGATATCTTCAATATCAAGCTTAATTTCAGTAGCAAATTCAGTGGCCATTTTTTTAAAATTATTTCTTTATTTCTTGAGTAAAATGAGTTGTTTAACTCACTTAACAATGATTTGGGTGAAGTCTTTCTTGCTGGCCGTTTCAAGTATTCAAATGAGCTGACATATTTAATTTGATATCTTTATCCCTACATCTGCCACTGTTGTTCATGGGGTTTTGTAGATTGCAGGGATCAGCAGTCCCAAACCAAATATGATTTAGATTTGAATATAAGATGTTCAAGACCATAAAAGTGTAAGGCTCAAGACGTGATAGTAGTAGTAGCCTAAAAATAAAATAAACAGTGGGGTAAAAATTATATTATTTGAATAATTCTTGTAGTTTAGGATGTTCAGATATTTTTACTGAAGAACAAAAATGTTGATTTAAGAAAATGAACTTATTACATACAACTATTTTACTCAACAAAGACAGTGGGATTGAGTATTGAAAATCTATGTAGTGAACCTGATTTGTGCAGTCAAATACTGTTGTATAAGTTTAAATATCTTTATGGTAACTCTCTCTTTACTCCTGTAGGACACTCTTCGAGAATGCCCGCATGGCAGAAACATCTGGACTTCTCTGATCTCTCCGCTGTATTTTGTGAGCTTTGTGCTCATAGCCCAATTTGGGCTGATGAATGTCATTGCGGCAGTGCTGTCGCAAATCATGCAGAAATTGAAAAGAAAAGCGCAGGTGGAGGCAGAGATGGATGCAGAGATTGAGAAGGAGCTGGCAGAGGGAGCAATCTGCTGCATCTTGGGAGGAGAGTCTGGAGCTGAGAGGTCCGGTGAGGGGCATCAGGGGGCTGGTCCCAGCACTTCCAAAACCCAATATTAACCTCAAAATGTCTGGTTGGAGAATACACGCCATTTCCTAGAACGGAGGAGTGGAAGGCCATTGCGGAGGACTTCCAGAAATTGTGGAATTTTCCAGAAACACGTCACAATCCAAGCCCCAGCAAATAGTGGCTCCCAGTTCCACAACTACAAAGGCTCCTTCTCCATTGTCCTCCTGGCTGTGGTGGATGCCAGATATCGCTTCAGGATGACTGATGTGGGAGCATACGGCAAGAGAAGTGATGGAGGTACGCTTTCCTCTTTACACCCTCGACCTCCCACCAGATACACCTCTTCCAGGAGCTGAAGGAGCCGTGCCCTTTGTTTTTGTGGCAGACGAGGCATTTCCTTTGCGGAGGAACATGATGAGGCCATTCCCTGGGTGCCACCCGCCGTAAAACAAGAAAGAAAGATGAAGAAAACCGCCAAAAGAAAGTTTTTTTTTTTGCTATGTCGGTAAGTACAAAAATCTATTTTTTTCTTGATAGAAATGGCATCAATATATTAACAAGGATTGTACGGTAACGTACCATTAATTCACGAGCCAAACTCTCGGCTGAAATGCCAAATCAACAACTTAATGATAGCTAGTTTAAAACGTTTTGTTTTGAGCCATCGTGAAGTTACCAAGATTTAAAACATTGTCAATTTGTCCGTCATTTGTGTATGTGCATAAACAACATAATCAAAGCATGGTTAGTGTGGGTTTTGATCTTCATGCCGGCACATTATTGCTTACTTGGTAAGTCTACATCCTGAAAAAGAAGTGCAAGAATGTAAGAATAAACGTGCAATTTTTTTATACCCTGTCCCCCACACATAAAATGTATCTCACGTACGTACACACACACACACACACACACACACACACACACACACACACACACACACACACACACACACACACACACACACACACACACACACACACAATGTCTTAAATAAGCACTGATCACTTATAAGTATAACCCTTGCACAGTTTTCACTTCGTCTTATTTGATAACTGCTTATGTGTTTTACAGCATCCTACACATTTGAGGACAAAGCCTGATGCAGAGCTGTTCTGCCAGGATGGGAAGTTTGAATGTCCCTGCTGCAGCTACAACTGTAAAGAAAAAATTCACATGGAGAACCACATAAGCCATGCAGTGGAGCATGGAGGTATGGTGTGAGCCTTTCTGTAGATATATTTTTTTTATTAATTATACAAATTATTATTTTTGCTGTTTTAAATCATAAATATGTTTATGTAGAATCTAAAAATGTACTTGCATTTTAAAATGAAGACAGACAAGATAGTTTCCTGGGATCTACTGAAGGGATGGGAATGTTATGTTTATTCTATTCTATATGACGTCTATTAATTATATTTGTGTGCTTGGTGAAACTTGCTGTGTACACACTGCACTGTTAATAACTTAGTTGCTACAATCTTACAGGTTACTTCATCTCAAAATGCAACAAACTGTGCAGGACATCAGCCCATTTTCACTGTCTGTACTGCAGCCAGACAGTAATACGCAAGGGCCAATACATAAGCCATGTTCCCTTTCGTTCAGTCACTCCGAGTAACGTCAGTGACTGACAAAATGGGGGTTTCGCCTAGAAGCCTAAGCGAGCGGACCCGGTTCCTCGAACGCTCCCATATCCCAGGCTGGGCTATTCGGCGGCGCGGTTGAAAGCTTCGGCCCAACAGTTCTCAACCGCCCAAAAGCAGACTGAGCCGCGGGCGTCCTCCCGCGGCTCCCACCCCTCCCGCCCGGCCCCAGCAGCAGCCTTCACCTGGGCCGCGCCGTGGAGGACGCGCCCCAGTCCACGCCAGCCCCGCAGCCCGCCAAGCGGCAGGCTAAGCGGCGCTCCTGACGTGGACAGCTCAGGGATGGGCAGTTCTTTCCAGGAGATGGTAGCAGGATCACTCCTTCCCCCGGTGGAGGGCCGGGGGAGAATCCTTTGTTCCGCTGCTGGCCCCCGGGTCAGCAGCACCCTATTTTGGTCAAAGAAAGAACTAACCTGCCCATCCCTGAGCACCCAGAGACCAATGGCAGTGTGCGCCGCCCCCGGGCCACGCCACTCTCGTCCCTCTCTGGCGCCAGTCTCCTCTCAGAGCAGACCCCAGTGGAACGCACGTCCTTCCCTGGTCTCCTCTGTCAGGACGTGGCTGCTGACCGTGCCCCCACACCGGGACGCTACGCCTCCCACATCCGGGCCGGTCATGCCGCCTCGCTGCCCCACCCGGGATACGCCTGTGGTTCTCTTGTCCCCGCTGGTGCAGTTCCTGGGAGCCTGGCTAGAGCTTCCGGGGCTGTCCCGCTGGGTCGCGAAGACCATCAGGTCTTCGCATTCTGAACTACCTCGACGACTGGCTTATACTGAGTCACTCTCGAGAGCAGGTGTGCGAACACAGAGACCTAGTGCTCCGGCACTTAGCCCGTCTGGGCCTTCGGGTCAACTGGGAGAAGAGCAAACTCTGCCCTGTGTAGTGGATCTCTTTTCTCGGTATGGATATCGACTCGGTCGCCATGTGCGCGCAGCTTACAAGCGACCGCATGCAGTCACTGCTGACTTGCCTCCGTCAAATCGATAGCAAGAATGCGGTTCCACTGAAATTATTTCAGAGGCTCCTGGGGCATATGGCATCTGCAGCCGTGGTGACACCGCTCGGATTGCTTCATATGAGACCGCTTCAGCACTGGCTTCGATCGAGTCCCGAGATGGGTATGGCAGTCGGGCACGCTCCGGGTCCCAGTGACTCGGGCCTGCCTGCAGACCCTCACCCCGTGGTCGAACCTCAGCTTTCTACGGACCAGAGTGTCCTTAGAACGAGTTTCCAGGCATATTGTTGTATCAACAGATGCCTCCACCACGGGCTGGGCTGCCATGTGCAATGGACATGCTGCCGTGGGCTCCGGGACAGGACCCCAGCACCCCCTGCATGTCAATTGCCTCGAGTTGCTGGCAGTACAGTTCGCCCTGCACCGCTTCTTAGCGTTGCTCAGGGGTCAACACATACTAGTCGGTTCAGACAACACGGCCACTGTAGCGTACATCAACCGCCAAGGTCGTCTACGTTCCCACCGTCTGTCTCAACTCGCCCGCCATCTCGTTTTATGGAGTCAGAAGCATCTGAGGTCCCTTCGTGCTGTCCATATCCCAGGAACCCTGAACCGTGCAGCCGACGAGCTCTCACGGCTTCAGCCACTTCCGGGAGAATGGAGACTCCATCCCCAGACGGTCCAGCTGATTTGGGAACAGTTCGGCGACGCATGGGTAGATCTGTTTGCCTCCCACGACTCTTCCCATTGCCGCCTGTTTTATTCCCTGACCAAGGGCCCCCTCGGCACGGATGCTCTGGCGCACAGCTGGCCGCGGGGCCTCCGCAAATATGCGTTCCCCCCAGTGAGCCTTCTCGCACAGGTTCTGTGCAAGATCAGGGAGGACAAGGAGCAGGTCCTTTTGGTCGCCCCATATTGGCCTGGCCGGACCTGGTTCTCCGAACTCTTACTCCTTGCGACAGGACCTCCTTTCTCAGAGACAGGGCACCCTCTGGCACCCGCATCCCGATCTTTGGAACCTCCACGTGTGGCTCCTGGACGGGACACAGTAGGCTTGAGTACCCTACCACCTCTACCATCACTTCCGCTAGGGCCTTGTCTACCAGACACGCCTATGCGTTGAAGTGGAACCTCTTCGTCACCTGGTGTTCTTCTCGCCAAGAAGACCCCTGGAAATGCCCGATCGGGTCTGTGCTCTCATTCCTCCAAGAAGGGTTGGAACTAGAATTCGGGCCGGTCGACTCTCACGTGATCCTGAGACCCCGGCCTGGATATGTGCCCAAGGTTCCCACCACTCCGTTCAGGGACCAGAAGGTGAACATGCAAGAGCTGCCTTTGGAGGAGGCAGACCCAGCCTTGGCGCTGCTCTGTCCAGTACGCGCCCTCCGTGCTTACGTAGACAGAACGCAGTGTTTCAGGACCTCAGACCAGCTCTTTGTTTGTCATGGTGGGAAGCTGAAGGGAAAGGCTCTCTCCAAGCAAAGGTTGTCTCACTGGATAGTGGACGCCATTGTCTTGGCTTACCAGACGCAGGGGCGAGTGTGGCCTCCTCTTGGGCTCTAGCGCATGGCGCCTCGCTGACAGAAATCTGCAGAGCTGCAGGCTGGGCGACACCCAACACATTCGCCAGATTCTATAATCTCCGAGTAGAGCCAGTGTCCTCTCATGTACTCGCCTCTACAAGTGGCCGGTAATGGGCTAGGCTCAGGTGTCTTCGCTTGCTCGCCATTCCTCTCCACGGACGGGATACATGCGATATTTTCCTCAGGTAGTTTCCCCGAAACCCTGAGTTCCTCTAGCACTGTCGATGCCGACACCAGTGCGTCTGCCCACTCGCTCAGGCCCTCGTGTCAGGCTAGGTGCCACCGTGTGCATGGTTCCCCCTATTGGGCGACCCCCACATGTGTATTTCCACTGTAAGCCTCTCCGAGCATGTGTATTTCCCTCGGCAAGCCCTTGCCTCTGCCCTCTGCCACATCCGCTGTACCGCTGAAACGGCCGGGAGTTCAGTCTTGGCTCCTCAGCAGGTAAACATAATGCGATGTTGCCAGCGTACTTCCTTATATACCCACGCTGTGGGGCGGAGCTACGCTATGCAAATTCCGCATGCCCATGGCATTGGCCTGCCATTGGGCGTTTTCTAAGATCTCGAAGATGATAGGCTTCTAGGCGAAACCCCCATTTCGTCAGTCACTGACGTTACGTCTCCGTTCCCTCCTTAGGGAACGAGGGTTACATACGTAACCGAGACGTTTCCAAATGCTCTAAAACAGAAGCACTTGCAGCACCTACAACATCACCAAGTCCCTCTGTAGCTGAAAGCCCGACACCCTCTCCCCCAGCTGCTTTTGTTACCAAATCTCCAGTCTACCCCCCTTTCCTTTGATCCAGGCTCCTTTGCGCCACCCCTAAAAATTCCAAAGAAGAGAAACACAATCATGTGTCCTCATTGTGGACTGTCTCTTAACAGAAGAAATGTAAAGCAGCATATTCTGAGACGGCATACACCAAAACAATTGGACATTAGCTCTCTGAACCACCTTAACTCACATTGTGTGGATTATAAAAATGTGGTAGCCAAATTGTTTTCAGCACCCAACACTCCAATCCACATCATCAAAAAGACGTGGGGCTTGGAACAAAGAACAACGTGTTTACTTGACATCTGCAGAATTAACACAGAATTTGCAGAAAGATCAAACATCCGTTCCTATGAGTGCCATCACCTTCAATCACTCACATACTGCCCACCAGCTAAAAGGGACATTCCCTTACTGACCGAACAAGATTTGCAGACCATGGTTGTGGATAGATGGTTTGGAAAGGACAAGATGGATAGATGTTTGGCACGGCAGAGAGAGGCAAGTGATGCAGAAGCCCCTCTCTCCTGCCTAGTGAATGTTTGTGGGCCCAGCCACAAAAAATACATTTCTTTGTTTGAGCCATCCATTTCCTACTATAGCAGGCTTGGCCGAGTTATGGTTGAGTCTGATGCCAAAACCATTTCTTGGCATTGTCCTTGTGCCAAACCAAGGCAGTCATGCCTTCACAAAAATGTTGCGAAGTGGCACATATTTGAAGTGGACAGGGCACTCTTCAGAAAAACCAGAAGTGTGGATGAGGATGGAATTACATCAAATTTTCCCACCGATGTTGAAAGTTTTGAGGAAGAGGAAGGAGCCCAGTACCCACCTGAAGGCCAGAATATGTCTCGGATGGTTAAGTACATCTATGATAAAAAGAAACTGCCTGCAGTCTTCCCCTCAGATGTGTTAAACACTTGTAATTGTCCTTTGAACTTCACACCATCTGAAGCCTTTTGCACAGAATGTTCCGAGAGAACTCCACTGAGTGAACCTTTTATCATCACATCAAAAGCCAAAATCCTGACAATGACCAATGTCATAGAAGGTTTGTTGTTTTCTTTAAATTTGTCATTAATTCATCATTTAATTTTTGTCCGCATGTACTGTTAAGTGTTGACCATGACCATGACAATCAAGGTCTTCCTTTCCACTTGCAGGCTACATCTCCATGCACTCATTTTAGTAGGGTTGTGCTGTATAGCAGTAACAGAAAAATGTTTAACCCCTTTACTTGCTTTTGGCAGGAATTTCAATGCTACAGATATGGCATGGTATATCGATATCAGGAGTGGTGTGATGGTGTCCATCATTTTGACGACCACATACTTCTGTCGATACACCATTTTCTGTGCAACAGTCTCCAGGTAAGAACCATGTTGGATTGAATTTGTCATATTAAACGAACAACAAAGAATTTGTCATGAATATGTATTTCAGTCTTCAAATGTGACACATCTATTTGGCAGACTCACCAGGCTGTAGGAAGTGCATGCGGTTACCATCCAGTGTCCGTAGTAATGTTTTTTTTTAGTATGCCTGGTAAATCCACACATTTATTAGTTGTTTTACTCTTATATTATTTGATGCAACTTGGGTAAGACTTGTCTAGTTGTCTTTTTTTTTTTTTTTTTTTTTTTTAAGTTAGCAGCATTGAGGAACCTCCAGAGGATTTTGATGGACAGGTGAATGCTGAACATTTCTGGGAGATGGTTTCTCTGGAAATGGTCAGCCGTGGGTTAGTTCCAAGTGAGTATGATTCACACAGTAACTACCATTTATAGTGCTGGTATCACATTGTAGTGTTTGCTTTCTTTACCATGGAATTATGATATAAAATTATATTAATATTTTCTTATTCAAAGACAATAAGGCAAACCCATTTGTGGTTCGTCCGAGCTACCATAACTGGGCTCCATGGATTGGTCCTCACACAAGAAGCGGGGATCATGTTCTCAATTCTGAATATCAGAAGGTGCGTTCTCCTTATAGTGTGAAGGAGGAATCAGAGTTTAACCTCACAGAGGACCGTCTGACAGATGAGCTTCTAAAGCTCAAGGTATTAGACTCAAGAAATCGTTAGCTTTGAGCAATGTAAGTTAATACATGTTTTTACTGAATCATACTGTGTGTTGCTATATCAATGCTAATGTTCATTATAGGTCGAGGCAGTGCGTTCCTTATGCAGGCAGTGTGGCGTCGACCCAAGGGATCACGAATGGACTTAGTTGGGCGACTGCAGCTAGAAATGAAAAACAGAGCCAGTTACGACAAGGTGTTTTCACAGATCTGGGGAGCATCTGGTATGTTATGTTGTATTGCAGAGAGATAATCATTACAAACAATTCTTTGTTTACTGCCTTTTGGTTGAGGTATAGTTAGGGATGAAACGGTATAAAAAAAATTCATATCACGATTATAGTGACCCAAATTATCATGGTTTTGTTCAAATGAGTGGAAACTGATTAATTTAAATGCAACTTGAGTCTCTGTTTTTGATTGTACTGAAAATTAAATCAGAGGACTTTACTATTAATACTACTATATTTATTACTATAACTTTGTGTGATCATCTTGTCAGACTGACGCTGACTGGACAGGATTTACAGCGAGTTTTCAAAATCGTGATAATCAAACACAGTAATATCGCTTAAAATTTAATTAGAACCAACCGTCAGTACATTATATCGTGGTTTATCGTGAAACCGGTAATCGTTCCATCTCTAGGTATAGTAGTGAACTCTCTAGAACTGAGATTTGTGTTTTCCTTTAACAGGTGGATGGGCTGTGGTCACCTGTCCATGTGCTGTGGCCTATGGGGTAAAATTTAACATCAGAGCTGAGAGCCCACGAGACTTCACAGACCTTTTGTTTTCAATGAAACATTTTCCAAATGTTTCATTGTATGATTTCGCCCGAGGGTTGGCAACGCACACAAACATTAGAAAACCCGAAACCTTCCATCCTCATGGGGGCAGGCTGTTGGAGCCTACAGAAGAGAACATTCTACATTCTAAAGTGAACTTGCCGTGGCTACTCACAAAGAAATCCGTGCCAGATGAAAACGGCCACCCTCTAACAGGATCATCCGATCATTATGCTCTCTATGATCGTTTTCATGAGGCTAATTCTAAGGATGCCAGAGATGTCTTGCGCAAGGTTGAAGTGCTACCCGAGTTGTGTGGTTGGCTCAATAGCCAGTGTGCCGAACAGCTCTTCTCTGGAATGAGATGCGAAACATCTTGCATCACTATAACGACAATAGAAACGCCATAACAATAGACAACATGAAGAAGAGACTGGGCATGGGAGTGGACATTGTGTTAAATTCCTCTGGTCAGACAGTTTTGGGTATGTATTCCACCCTCATTCTAAATTCTTTGTTAATATGTTTGTGAATATTGGCAGTATGATGTCATATTTTATTAGTAGATGATTATTCAGACAATTTTCTCTGCTATTGTAAATATTATAAGCTGTGACCTGCAAATATGCACAATACATTTGACATTTTGTGGAGATAACAAATGCATCCATTTGAATTGAATTATGTACATTTTGTTGGATTTTATTTTATTTTTAACAGCATCAACTACACCAGCCATAAGGACACCCCAAGCTGATGCACCAGGCGAAAGGCCATGTGAAGCTGATGCACAAGCTGAAGGACCTTCTGTAACCGAGGAACCAGCCCATGGTATAACTGCAGTATGCTGTTTTGCAGGCCCTTTTTTACATCTCCATTAAAACCTACAACACCCATGTGTTTAGGATTTGAACAGTCATGTTTCCTTTCACAGGATACTCTGCAGCTTAACGTTAACCATCAGCTGACGATAGAAAGTTAGATGTAGTTGGTAGTTTAGACAGTGTTTTTGTATGTTTGGCAGGAGATCTTCCAGGGTGCAGTTTTGTCTGTTGTGGGCTACCACATCTGGAGCACATCAGGCATCCTAGATTCACAGGTATGTTAAACGGGGATATAAAGTCCCTCTTAATAACAGTATTTCTGGGTAGTTAAGGTTTTGGTCCTAATATGTTGTTTGTGTTTATGGTTGTTCTGTCCACATTTTACAGGTCTGCACAGACAATGTTGTGGACCATTATTCATATTAAAGAGATCATGTGATCCTAATGATTTAGTTATACAGCAAGTTGTGGTACCTCATGAAGTGCCTAAATCTCCTCTCATCCTATAGCTTGATGCTGTGCTGGATCCCACAAAATCAGCCACTGAGTTGGTGGGAGTAACAGGCACCCACAATTTGACGAGAGGGGACTTCCAAACTTTGGGATCAAAAGATAAGTCAAAAAATCATAAAGTCTTTAAATGTAACACTAGTTGAATTGGTAGCATTTTCTAATGAAAACAGTGACAGTTTTTGCACTTCATGTGCATATAATCCGGTTTTGTGGTATATATTTACTTTCTCAGTGGTATGAATTCATTTGACTCAATTTTCATGGTAGGCTTCATAAATGCATCATTTGCACTTAGCTGCCCGACTATTTCTACTCATTTCCAATCTGTGTTCTCCACTATACCTTAGCCTGGATTGTCTTCCAGTTTGACACAATAGCTAAATATTTTGTTTCATGTTTTCTTCTGAAGCTCAATTGCAGTACGGCTGCTCCCTGGCCCATGGAAAATCATCAAAACCAAGGTACATGAATATAATCACTTTTTTTCAGTCCTTATTCAATAGTTTTATGTATGGAAAAATACATTACATATGCTTATTTCACAGAATATTCCAACCCAGGCAGAGGGACCAGATTGTGGAGTGTGCATGCTGATGGTAAGTTGGGCAGTTATTCTGATGGGAAAAGATTTGTTTAATTTACATACAATATTTAGTTGTGTACTTAGAACAAAAGAACAGAATAGCTGGTGACCGAAAATTGTAGCATTTTAATTTTCTTAATGGTATTTGTCTATTTTAGTATGCACTGTATATGGCCCTGGAATGGACATTTGACTTTAATCAGGTGAAAACCTCAAATTCTCAGCTTTGTGTTATATCTGTTAGGATGACATCCCTCGGCTCCGGAGGGGCTGGTGTCGTTTGCTTTTGCAAAACATGTCACCTGTGAGGTACACACACCTTGTTTCTGAAATGAAATGGATTATTGTACATTTGAACTACACGCATGCTTTAAATGTTTCCTCCTAGAATGTGAAGCTGAACTGAATGCTGAATGTTTTCAATGTCTGGAATGGTTTGAATGGTTGAAAAGACTAGAAAGATGCTTTGCAAATTGTTTTCCTAACCCTTTAGCTTGTCTTCAGGGTGTCAGAGTCCACCATCACCACCGAACAGTCACCTAGGAGAGAAGTGATGGCTGGAGAGGACAATGAAAAAGTAAATACTTTTTAGTGGACATGTATATCTCTTCCCAACACACACAAACACAAAAATCAATGTATTCTCTATTCTTACCAGGAGCATGAAGAGGATGTAAAATTGAAGCTCGTCAGGGACATTGGTCCAGCGTGGTGCTGGTTAAGGAGTCACCCTCATTTCTTCTGTGGGGAGGTGACAGAGCCTGCCTTTATTCACATGGTCCATGAAAAACAGCAGAATGCCATTCGAAACTACCTGGAGGGACACTCAGATGATGCGAGGGACATCTTTATGCTTATCTTTGAGTGTCTCGAGGACATGGACACATTTCTTTCAAATTGTTGTGAACAAGGGCTGAAAGTCCATGCCATGTTCCTTAAATAATCTGTGGCATTCATATCAGGAACTGTTCATCTGATCATCCAACATCTTTTCTTGTTAAATAGTAAAAAATCAAATGAAGCAAAGGATGTCTTTTTATTAATTGTGTTTCAGGCCCAGTAGTTTAATGAGTGACGGGGTAGGCAAATGTTTTTTTCTGAATTTTGGATTCAGATGATTTTTTATGCCTGTTTTTCTCTTATGCGGCTGCCTTATTGTATTTTGATTCATATTTTTTTTGTTTCTGCATAAGATTTATTGCATTGCATTTAATTATCTGAATTATTGAATTACTTATTTGATTGATCTGTCACTCATTTATTGTTGTGAGGTAACTAAAAGGTAAATGTTTCTGGGCTTGAAATGAATAGTTGATTTATTTACTTGTTTTTTTAATTTTATTTATTTTCTTTTGAGTTGAATGATGTACTGAATTGTAATGTAATATGGCCAGAGGAGAACTGGCACCCCGACTGAGCCTGGTTTCTCCCAAGGTTTATTTTTCTCCATTAGGACACCTGATGGAGTTTTGGTTCCTTGCCACTGTCGCCTCTGGCTTGCTCAGTTGGGGACACAGAATTTTTAAATAAATATCCAAATAAATGTAATTATTAAACTAAATTAACTATATCAACTACATTACTTGAATATATATGATAATTGAAATGAGCTGATGACATCACCGTTTTCTCCAGAGCGGCTGTACAGCCGAATCAAATTCTGTTCATTATTTTCCTGTTTAACACTGTGAAGCTGCTTTGAGACAATCTGCATTGTAAAAAGCGCTATATAAACAAACTTGACTTAACTTGACTTGACATGACTGGAATTGAACTTGAATAGAAAACTTTTAAATGAACTTTCTTGTGGTTCCTTGTTCTATTTGATTCATATAATATAATTGTCATCCCTATATGTAGTGTCTCTAAGGATGGATCTAATTAAATAATTGTGGTGGTTTTTACCCCTGGCGCCCGAACCCAACCTTTTAAGGCCAAATACGTCACAGTATAATCAAGAAAATTCAAAAGTGTTCATTTAAAAGGATTCTGGGATTAATATTTACAATCATTAAAGGGATGGTTCACCCAAAAATGTTCCAAACCTGTAAGACGTTCGTTCAGATATTTTTGTTGAAATCTGAGAGCTTTCTGTCCCTCCATAGACAGATACACAACTACTATTTGCCGCTTCAAAACGCTCATTGAGTGGTTTAGTCCAAATTTTCTGAAGGGACATTACTGACCCCCAGAATATTTTGTTTATTTATGAACATGCAATGTATCAAAAGAAAGAACAGACCCTCTGTTTTATTCTCACTTCATGCATTCTTTTTTTATCAACACTTGAATGAGGGTGAGTTTCATAAAAAAGCAACATTGAGCAAAAAGCTGAGAAAATCATGTTTTTGGCAAAGACTCCATCCAGATGGGATTCAGATGATCAAACACAGATGGAGTAGATGGAGTCCATCAAAGCTTCACAGTCCTAGAGCTCGTCCCGGGGTGACGTTTCACTCAGTAACATTAGGCAGTTTTGATTTTACATGCTGTTTAATGTCTGATGATCACGTTATTTTACATATGCATCTGATTACATAGGAGATCACTCGTTTCTGCTTCTTCTGCACCTGTGTTTTGATCTGGAGATTCTGTACTCTTCCTGTACCAAAAACACGGAAAGATGGCGGGGAAAGAGTTCAAAATGTTCTGCAACGGTTTTAGATTTATTAGCAGAACTGTCATTGTGTGTGTGTCTGAAATTCAAGGCCTTGTGACATCCTACAAAACAGAAAATGTTTTTTGAAACGCCTTTAATTCTTTCACTGAATGATTAGCCTGCTTTAATTCTCTGATTTAGGTGGCTTCATCAGTTTCAGCGGCTCCTGGCGTGTGCAAGGCATTCTTGCCATGTCCTGTTCACTTGGGGACTATCCGCTGAAGGTGCTGATCCCTGACCCTGATGTGATGACCTTCGACCTGGACAAACTACGGCCTCAGTTCATGATTCTGGCCTCAGATGGACTCTGGGACGCCTTCAGCAGCGAGGAAGCCGTGCACTTCATCAAAGAGCGTCTGGATGAGCCGCACTTCGGTGCGAAGAGCATCGTCCTGCAGTCCTTCTACCGCGGCTGTCCGGACAACATCACCGTGATGGTGGTCAAGTTCAGAAAGAGAGCCTCCAAAGCTGCTGGCTAGAGAACAATCATGTAATGCAAACCAGTATTTGACTGGATGAGTGATTATCATTATGCATAACTTTAACGTTAGATAAAAATATTAAAAGACTAATTTATATTTAAAGAGAATGCTACAGATTTAAGCAATCACTTCATTTAAGGCACCGTTCCCCCATGGAACAGCAAAATTAAATTTTTGAAGAATTCTTTCATAAAAACTATTCAAAGTGCAAGAAATATGACCATTATCATCCCTCACTCTGATGGACTGTGATCTGTTTTTAATCTGCCGTGTTGTTGCCGTGTAATATTTTCAATAATTAATAAGTAACGCAGCTAATACGTACGGTGTGTAAATGATGAATCATGGAGAAACAGGTAAACTGTAAGTGTCTGTCAAGCTCTAAAATATCAAGCAACTCCCTAAAACCACCGTATGCAAACACAAGTTCTTCATTTCTGTGCTAGTGCAAACTTTTCTGCACTCTTTGCCCCCTATATATCAAATCCATGTACACTTGAATATACTACAGATACATACACACATGTGTAAAGTAAGAATAAATGTTCATTCCTCTTCTTTGAACGAACCTTGTCTGAATCTGAACGTTTCCTGAAATTTGTCCGAGCTTTGGCGGAGGGGGAATTATCCATGAATCAAGACTTGAATGTGGGTCTAGCATCATGTGACTTCATATGTTGACCTCGTGTCATCGGTCGATTCTTCATCCCAAACTCATTTCATAAGTTCATATCAAACAGGCGGTGAAGTGACGTGTGCCTAGTTCTGTTGGAAGGTGTTTTCTGTTCATATCAAGACATTTATACCAAGCTAAAGTTTCTTTTGTTTATGTCTATAACTGTCAGTTGTGTACGTGGCCACACATCAGCACACACACACCACTGTTACACTTTATTTAAAGGGGTCTTTATTACAATGCAGTTATAGTTATTAATTAATGAGTAATTTTAATCAACAACATGTACTTACTATAGGGTTCGGGTAGGATTAGGGTTAATTACATGTAATTATGCATAATTTATAGTCGTTACTACAGTAATGTAACAAGGACACTAAAATAAAGTGTGACCAAACTACTTTACTAAAACATATTTCAGGTATATCTGACTTCCACAGCCTTGGTTTGATCATTGGATGATTTTAATCTAAGTATGTTGCCTTATTTTAATGAACAAACTTGTTTGATCTCTCTCTCTATCATTCATTTATTTGCCAGACGTGTTGTCTACAGTTGACAGTGTCTGGAGGTTCATGTTAATTGTCAATGTATTATTTTACACAATGTCTCTCTGAGTCCAAGAATAACAAAAGGAATGTTTATATTAAATATTAACACAAGGCGATGCAATATCAGTCAATAGACCCGACTTTCAGTAGCTTCAGAAGCATCATCAAATAATGTCATGAAGCTCCTGATATTATTCCTGCGCATGTGTTTATCAATCATGACAATTGGTGAGACATGCGTATTTAATAAAAATAACAAATGACTCTGAATCAATTGTGTTTAAGATTGTTTAATTTACTGTTTAATGAATATTTTAAATATAATAAATGAATACATGGATAATAAATGCTGTATTTTGTCATTTGTAGAGACGCAGAGAAACACGAGCACAGCTATGAGGGAAGCACAGGCCGTTTACAACTTCAGGACGTTCAGTAAAAACATCCGTGTGTGAATCTCATCTTTGCACAAAGCTTTTCTCAGTTGCTGACGGACTGGACATCAGAGCTTTAGTTATGGAGCCCAAGACTAAACGTCTGTCGTTTCCATTCGTTTCCATCTCCATTTGCAGTGCTTATTTAGTTCTTCTTCAATTTATTTATATAGCACAATTAAAAACAACTGCTGTTGACCAATGTGCTGTACAAAAAAATAAATAACCGTAGAATAAAATTCAGACATGCAAAATCCTTATGTGTTATTGAACTATGTGTGGTGGACCTATGTAAAATACAGGGTAAAAAAACAATACGGGACGCGTCATTTTGCTTGTAAATATGGGACGATTCCGTATTTCACGGGAAGGGTGGCAACCCTATGTCTGACGGGTCCTTTTGATTACATTGATCTAGTAGTTTTGGGCGGTGAGAAAATTCCACTGCTGGCTGACCAGTCCATCAAAAGTCTTGGGAGACGGACAGCACACGGCGGAGCTCACTGATAGGAACATGGGGAGAAGGGTTGAACCACACCACACTATATCAGAGGATTGTGTGGCTATTGAAGGTGTGGGAAACCCTCATCCACAGTATGATGGGTGGGAAAGCCAAATGGCTGGGCTTGCCATGATGCTGTTCTGAAACTGGCCTCACATCTCGCAGCTGCCGCTACAGTCCATCAGGGACTACAGGGAGGCTGGACAACATGGCAAGGCATTGGCAGAAATATCAGCATGGCAGAAGATCCCACAAGCAAGGCTTAGTTTTCTTATTAGGGCAACACTGAATACACTCCCCTGCCCAGTGGTCTGGCCTGGAAGAATGCAGTCCACATGTAAGCCTCCTGCACATCCTGTCAGGCTGCAAGGTGGCGCTCGCACAAGGCCGCTATAGATGGGCATGGTAATGTTCTGAGTAGATGGTAATTTTGGACTGTACCAGTTTTTGTACCAGTTTTTGTGTTTACTGGTTGCCTTTCCTGCTCGGCTGAGGATGGATTTGTCCACTTTGATTATCTGTGTATTTAACTATCTGGTCTATTTTCAGTCTTAGACCTTCACCGTTCATGGATGAAGCGGGTTTGTGGCGTGTGGGATTGATCAAGCATATCCCCTCCAGGTAGCACTGATGCAGAAGGTTCATCTTCAGCATTAAGAGGTTCATCATTTGCTGGTGTCATTTCCTCATTTTCACTTTCAGTGTCACCGAGATCTGCTGCTTGTGTTACTGTGGGATTTTCATCTGTTTTCATTTGTTCCCTTTCTGTCTCCTCAAGTTTTGTTTGTGGGTCATCCCCCTTTCTTAGTCTAGACTGATGCACTCGAACATAGGTTCCACCATGCCTAACAAATACAACTACACTGCCTTGGCCTATGACCCCACCTGGACCTTTCCACAATCTACAATCTACTCGCTTATAATACACTTTGTCCCCCGTTTCGTATCTGTCATTAACAGGCCGCAGTTGCTTACGAAGTGCTCTTCTAATTCTCTCTGAGCATTCGGCTTTTTTTATTGCATGTAGTACGGTGATTTGTTTAGCTATCCAAGTACTCGTACTTGTTTCCAGAGCTGGAGGCTTATCAGTGAGGACTGAGGGCAGATTTAGGTTCTGCCCAAACACTAACTGGTAGGGACTATAACCATACACATTATGCATAGAGTTCTTTGCCATTAGTGCCCAATCTAGAGCTGTCTTCCAGTCACAGTTGTTGTCCCTCTTCAGCTTCAGCAACATTTCAGTTAGGGTCAGATTGTGCCATGGACCATTGCTCCATGGACTGTACGCTGCAGTTGTTTTAACTTCAATGTTAAACTTTTTTATTTTTTTTTATTTTTTTATTTTCAGCCATGTCCTTTATTTTGTCATTATTAAATTCACCTCCATTATTACTAAACGGTCTGCATGGAGGACCATGAAAACTTATCCAGCAGTGAATAAAGTGCTTCACTATCTGTTTTGGGTTCTTTGTGGTGACGATACTCCCTGCACTGAAGCGTGTGAAGTGGTCAATAGCATGCAAAAACCATACTCCTGGCTCAAGCTCATGTAAGTCCACAGCCACAGTCTCATTGTAGGCTGATGCCATAGGCAAACCCACTACAGGCTTATGTTTTGGCTTGCTGTATCTGCTACATGTATCACAGTTTTTAACAATGTTCTTGAGAATTGTGTTGCTCTTATCATCGTGATTACCTGAGCAGGCCAGTAATTTTTGCAGTCTATCAGCTGAAGCATGTCCAAATTGTCTGTGTAGTTTCAATAGGACTGTCTCCTTTTCTTTTGTTGTCATGTTTTCTGTCACAGCAAGAATTTCAATTTCATTTTGTCTTGTTCTCACTTGTCTCCTTTTCATCTAGATGACTATCATCTCTCAAGTTCACACGATAATGTCCTGAAGATGTTCGTTCAAATTTATCAGGTTGTTTAAACATCGTTGCTTTGTCATGTGCAATGTCCAGAACTGCACTTGCTCTTTTCAATGAAGTCTTGCTTGAGAGCATTGGTATTTCTGCAGGAACAACCTCTGTCTCTATTTTGCATCTGGTATGTCCTATTCTTGCTGGAATGGTAACTTTCCTTGTGGAGTACACATATTTGCCATCACCAAATCGGAAAGGTCTTGCACTTTGTTTGTCATCTATTTTCAGTAACTCGCTCTGTGGCAGCCCACTTGTGTAATCCTCAAGCCATTTTTCTCCCCACACAGTTCTTGTACAAGTCAATCACAGCTGACCCTAAAGCCTCCACCATGAATATTTCTGTGTCAGACAAAGATTCATTTGAAAACAAAATGATGTTACATTCTTCAACGTCATCTTTTAGTTCTTCATCTTTTGTCAATCTTACATATTCCTTTTTATTTGGACAGTCTTTTGCCCAGTGATACGTGCTTTGGCAAATTGCACATTTCGTTCTTCTTCCATATTTATCAAGGGGGTTTGTGCCTTGAGCTACGGTTTGGGGTTGTTGTGTAGTGTTTGACTTGTGCCCCCGTTTGCCTGAGTATCTCGTGTAATAGGTTACGTGCACGTAACTAAGGAATTCTACTTCCGCCGCCTTGAGTGTGCGGTCGACCATTTCCGGTTCGCGGCATTGCTATAGCAGCGAGACGGCAGGTTTTGATTGCATATTTCACCCGTTGTCTACAAGGCCTCCCGAAAATTGACGTGAACAACGTCCACAGCATTGTCGACCATTGTTCACCTGCACCCGGTTGCAAGCGTGAAAAAGGATTTAGATTGTACATATCAAGTTACATCCACAACTTTGAAGGTGAGTAGCGATACCTCAGCTGTTAGCGGCTAGATCAGCTGTTAACGTTAGACATTGACTAGCTAATGTTAGCAGCCAAGTATTTTAACTCAATCGTGTCAATATTACGACATACTTTATTAGTGTTATTAAATACCTTGTTATGTTGATATGATTATCAACTGGTTGTGTGTATTTTTATTTTGGGTTTTGTATTTCCTCTGTGTCCAAGAAAGTTCCAGTGACAGGAGTAGTGTGTGTGAGGGCGTTATGTCATCCGTCAATGGACAGATCTAAACCACCTCACAGTTTAAGTGTAGGATGAGTGTAGCATTAAGATGGTTACCCATGTTCCTGGTTAATCGTGTTCTTTTGGTTCTTTGTTTTAGGTTAACCATGTTCATTTGGTTGACTATGTCCCCCATTCACGTTAAAAACTACCAGTGTACGCTTAGTACTACGTTACTACTATGTTTTCACTAACAGCAATCAGTGGTGTAGTATAGTTTGTTTTTCCAGGTATGCTGAACATCCCAGGTGAAAGGTGAAACACATAAGATAGCTATAGAAGTTTATGTAAACCTGCTAAGTCTAAGTAGGTATACTGCAATCTTGGTACTTTTTAAGTGGGGATTATATATATATCTTGTTACAGGTGGGGCTGAAGGACTCAATCCCTGTTGAGCTGGCCCATCACAGCTGTACATGTGTAGCTGGATCAGTGCTCTGTAACCATTGTGTGGCTCTACTTTTCCAGTCTGCACATTATTCTCAGCTAGACATTCCAGTTGTTCCACCAGTGCTGAGCTGTACGGAGAGTGAACAACAGTGGCACAAACCAAGAACCCTGGCAAGTCTTGGAATAATGTAACAATAATTTCAATACTACATCTCACGCACACATCACATACGCTCATCACTGCTTATGGCCTATATTCACAGGGTGTTAAACCAGGTCCCGTCGAGAAGATGGCTGTGATGTCTGCCAAACCAAAGCAGAGGACCATTGCCGAGGGAGTAAGGTGAGAATTTGGCTAGTAGTTAGTAATCTATTAATTAACCCCTTCAAACCTGAATTATGTTTAAAGTTTCTGAAAAATATAAAAGTACATTTTCCCAGCTCATGAGGCTTCTATAAATAAGACCAAATAAAAATAAAATGTTTGGCTTTAAGTGTAATTTTTTTTGTCCATTTCAATGGACATCAGGTCAAAACAGGTGTACTTCACAAAAATGTTGGTATAAAATTAAAATTAAATAATAAACATAAAAATTGTTGGTATATACTTAAAGCTTTTTCTCAAGGTCAAAAACTTTTCAACATTTCAACTTTAATTTTGAGGTTTTTGCTTTATAGACCACACATTTGTTTATTCATAACAAAATAAACCTAGGAATCAATCAGTGCATTCACGTTAGAGTAATTTCCTGTGTGCATCTTTTGAAACAATTTCTCTGTTAACGATTTTCTTGTATTTTTACAGTACATTACTGGCAGCACGGTTGCCAGCAAGTTACTGTATTTCGATTTCCAGTAACTGTACTGTAATTCACTTTACAGTACACAAGATCAGTACTGTAAACTACCAAATAGTACTTTACTGTATTTTTTACTGTATTTCGTAATTTGGTCTGCTTCTGCTGTAATTAATTATACGGTATTGTACTATAATATCTATATTGATACATTACTGCTAAATATTATAATTTTCTAGATAATTACTAATAATGATTATATTATAATAATATAATATGTAGTTATTAGGAAAATATAGGCTATAGTAGGAAAAAATACTATGGAAATCAATGGCTACTGTCAACTGTCTAGTTACCGACATTCTTTAGGATATCTAATATTTATTCATGTTTCTCAGTTTGTTTCAAATAGGTCCACACTGTACAAAGCCATCAGTGGAGAGTTGCTGGACCTGTCCATTCTCAGAGTGTCAGAGATCTACAAAGAGTTCACCCCCGTTTCTGCACCAACCATTTGTACAATGGGTATCACCTGTGAGGTGCCACTAGTGGACTCTGCACTCGGTTTGGTACAAGCAGGCAGTCCCCTGTCATACCAACAACCCAAGGCAAGAAGCCGCCCTGTTGCTCACCATGACGCTCCACCATGCCCAGATTTGCCATTGGCTGGCTGCAGACTGGAGACATCATGCAGTATGTTTGTTTTCACTGAGCATCAACAGCTGCACTTCAAGACACTTGAGGTTACCTGGGAGATGGCTAACAAAATAGAGGATGCAACTAGGAGTCAAAGTACATCAGCAGACTGGCATAGACTGAGAAAACCCAGACTCACTTCCTCACATTTTGGGGAAATATGCCATGCTATGATAAGATGGCAGACCGGCTACTCAAAGGGGTCCGTAAGACAGCAGCAATGAAGAGGGGTCTCGAAATGGAAACTGATGCCATCGAAGAGTACTGCAAGCTCAAGAGGGTGAACTACTACCCTTGTGGCTTCATTATACACCCCGACACTCCATGGCTAGGTATATCCCCAGATGGGGTTGTCTTTGACCCAACAGAAAGTACTGAATTCGGTCATGTGGAAATAAAATGTGCAAACGTTAAGAGCTATGTGGATTATCCACATCTGAAAATGAAGGACGGCAACCTGGAATTGAAGCAGGGTCATGGCTACTACTGGCAGGTGCAGGGTCAGCTGCTCCTAACAGGGATGGAGTGGTGCGATTTTGTGGTGTTTGCGGAGGAAGACACCCTGATTCAAAGAATATACCGGGACAGTGGTGTGATGCAAAAAATAAGAGAGAGAGAGCAGACTTCTTTTTTTTCTACACATACCTACATAAATATCTGCTGTAATAAAATGAATTATCAGTAAACAATAACTTCTAAGAACTGTCTTGTTCTTGTTGATATATCATTATAGCGTGAGGCCTTCAAGTGGGTTGTTTAAAGTTAATTTAAATTTGTCAAGTTACTAATCAAAAAACTGTGCTAAACAGAGTTGTAACTCTTTTAGGATTGACCACTTGACAGGTGAACCCACACCAATGTATTGCTAGATGTTAAACTAATATTCAATGAGTCAGGCCCACTTGAGGGGAAATTAAACAACACAAAGGGAGACCAAGTTAACATAGATTTCAAATAAATCATTTATTAATTAAAGTCAGTAAATGTAAGCCAAAACTAAATTGTGGTGTGAATCAGTATATTGTTTGTAAAAAAAAAAAAAAAGGAAGAGGAGGAAGAGGAGCAGCCAGCCATGAAGCAAACACTCAGATTTCTACCTGGCTCTTATGTTCTCTCCAGTCTTTGACCAGAGGTCCATTTTGGTAGTTGCACAAGATACAAGCTACAGTAAAAAGTTGGTTAATGCTCCCTGAAATAGTCAAAGGGATTACAGTGTCAAAAAGTTTGTTCTCCTTAACCCGCCTGATTAGCCTTTCAACATGAACTCTGGGTCTCCAGGACGTCCTGTGCTGCCATTTGTTCCTTGTTGGAGCGGAAGGCAGGCTTGTAAAGTTTTCCTGGCACAAGGTTGTCCACCCTAAAGCCCTTGTCCACCATCACAGCCATGTCAGGGGACAGGAGAGGTATGATGGCCGACAATCTGAAGAGCTCACGGTCACTGATAGAGCCCCCATAGAGTGCAGAAACAAATGTCAGAGGACCATGTGGTGCCATGCCAATCATGGCCTTGAAGGTACAGTGTGATTTGTAGTGCGAGTACACCTCACTCTGTAGCACAAGTGAGGATGGAGTTTGGCACCGCAGTTCTGTGCAGTCAACAATGACCTGAGTGTCTGCATATTCCTTGAACTCAGGAGGTAGGTTGGCTGTGATTTCTTCAGGTGTCATCCAGATACACACAGCTCCCAGTACACAGTAAAGAAAGTTGGCCCAGGTTGTGATGATCCTCCTGGCTGTTGTCCGATGGATGTTAAATCAGTGGCCAAGCTCTCTCTGTGTGTATCCAGTTGATAGATCATTTAGAAAAAGAAATAACTCATCTATGGGCAGCAACTTAGTTGATCTGTTCAGTGTTGTTTTCTCTGCCACAGAGGCCGATGCTTCTCTTGCCACACTTGTCACACGGATCATCCTTGATGTTGCTGGTTCGATGAGCCTCCAGAATGCCATCAGGTGGTCATAAGAATGGAATCTTTTAAACAAAATACACAATAACGTTGTTAGTCATGGTAGACTAATTTAGTTACACATGATCAATTATCTTAATTTTGACTCTACATTTGTTTTACATGAAGAAAAGACAATAAAAGGTTGTGTCTACGCATCAGTGCTGTAGGTAGCACAAGTTTGGGCCTGATCATATCTTTGTGTTAGTCATAAATTACATTACTTTTACTTTTGATATTTGATGTACACTACAAGAGGAAAATACTCTTCCTCTTGCAAGGTGGACTTTTAGTGTAGCAACATTTTACATGTGTAGTAGCCCATCTTTACTTTCACTAAAGTACATGACTTGCATGATTTTTTTGTCCATCACTGTTAATATGGTACAAGACATCAGCTTCCTGCAATTCAAAACAGCTTAATTATGACTTACCTGGTATAAAATCGGATGTCCTCGTCCGATCCTGCAAAGCGCTTCAGTCCAAAACAACTCCGCAGCTGGAGAGCCTGAATTTGTAGTTCGAGCTCCTTTACTTTCTGGCGAAGTGTATCGTTTTCCTCGGCGAACTGATCTGCGACCATTGCTGTTGTAGGAGTAATACAGTAATCATGATCTGGTGCCAGGGTAGCCACCTCCATCCACCAGAGGGCACTCCAACCCGGACTGTCATTCCATCATAGACTACATCACCCAGAATCCTTTGCCCGGACTCATCAGCACTCACTGTTCACCTGTGTCTCATTTACCTCATTACCTCTGCCTATATCTAGCCTGTTCACCCTGTCATTATTTGCGAAGTCTTGTTTAGTGTTACACTGCATTTCTGAGCGGTTTCCCTGGTTTCATGACATGGTTTGTTGGATTTCTTGCCTGTTTCCCGGATTACCTTTTTGCCTCTGTCTCCTGCCTTGTTTGCCTGTTTTGACTGCCTACCTGTGTTTTGACCTTGCCTGTACTTTTGACTATGATTGTGGATTACCCTTCATTAAAGCTGCATTTGGATTCTCTACCTGTGTCTCTCGGAGCAGTATGTAACAATAGCGGTGTGATCCTTTTGGGTAGGGGTGTGTTTGTTTTGGTGATTTCAAATATCAACAGCGTTAACCAGAATTTGCTTACTGCACCTGTAAATCTGCACAAGCTGCGCTCCTATTGAGGGTCCCTATCCAGTGTTCACTACTCCCTTCTCCCTGAGCATGTGATATCTGTTCAAGTTCACTTCACTAGACAAAATGCATTCAATTAGGCCTGCACAATAATGGTTCAACTGATAATCACGATTACTCAATTATAATCGCAATTATTAATCACGATCATTCTCATTTGAGAAAGAGAAGAGACAGTTAACGTTACACATATTATATATATAGTTGTGCTAAATCAAAGACGGCGATGTCCACGGAGCCATTTCTATGTGCACTATTTCATCTGTGAAACCTTTAGTCCCCTGGCTACCATGTCAGAAGCTGCAATTCAGAATAAACGTCGCCTGCCACGGCAGCAAATTCAGCAGCTTTGAGATCTTGTTGGTCAAGACAAACCCGACGGAGCTCAGCCCCGAAATTCAGCTGCTGCCGCTCTTCTCTTTCTGTTTCTTTTCTCCGCTATAGTAGCTGTTGATTATGTTTCGCGTGTTGCACCTTTATTGAGGAGGCCAATAAGAGAAATGAGTGATTTACACCAATAATGTGATGCGGGCAGTTAACCCTGCTTGTGGAGTAATTGAAGACTATGACAAATATATTATGATAATGTAAATGGCATACTGCCAGTTAGTGTAGTGGGTTGATTCATAATACGTTTGAGCATGAGAGGTTTTGGGGGCTCGCACAATCATTTCAAAATTATATAAAATATCCACGGTTGGATTTAGTGAATAATTGATTTTTGAGCCATTGATAAACCAATTCAGCACCGCCGCCACAGACAGCACCTGGTAACGGCGCACTTAAGAAGGTATAACTTAAGCAACCTCCTAAGATATAGTTCGGGGAACCTTTAGATAAGGTATATCTTTAGACTAGAGTCTTCGTAGCGCGCTAAGAGACAACGTTATCGGGAAATGCAGCCCTGTAGACTGCCATGAAACCTTTAAACACTGCTATCAGGTGATCACTGTTTAATAGGTATTTGATGGCAAAATGCAACATGAATATTATTCACATGGCTGTGCGTGCATGCATACTGGTAATAAGGTCATGTAAATCTTGTGTAACAGTTTTCTTATGAATCCTCTAGGCTACACCGGAAGAGGAAAACGGAAAGAGATGCGTCAACTCAGAAACACACTGGTGTGTCACTCAACATCAACAACACAAGCAGCCCACACGAGCCGACTGAGGGACAGCTTCTTCTCTCAGGCTATCAGGCTGCTGAACACCCAGAACTGATGCGCCTTACACAGCACACCCCCGCTCTATCCTATGCCATGCACTGCACTTTACACTCCATCACCACAATTTCAGCCAAACTGGACTCTGACCACTGACCAACCAAACCACACTGCTCTCAGACTTTAACTCACCACGGCACATGTGCTGTTGCTGATGTGACAATAAAAGTCATTTGATTCAAAAACACCCGTCCAAGTTGATGTTTTCTAACAACTACCAAATACAAAGGAACAACCTACATCAACAAAAACACAATAATTATATTATTGTATTATCGTTTTTTAAATTACTACAGTGTAAAACTGAACTTGAAATGTTTGTATGATACAGCAAAACACACACACACACACACACACACACACACACATACCATTTCTGTCCACTAATTGATAAAGATTTGTTATGTTGGGTACCACTGATTTATCTCCAAGAAGGCATAGACGTGGTTCCACAGGTAAATTACATCCCATCCACTCTTCCATTACTCCCAGAATGGGTGAACTACGGAACATTCCCAAATCATATGTAAATAAGTACCCTCTTCTACCTTACATTTCCAGCATAGATTATTTCTAGCTATACCCATTCTGTAAAGCCTAGATGGTGTATAATAATATCTATGTACTACTTTGTAATGAATGAATTTCCCCCTAGCTTCCCTTATATTCTTACCCACATTAGAAATGATATACAGCCAGTCGTTTTCAAATCTGTCCCCAAATCCTTCTGCCGTACAGTTTTCAGATTATTACAGGTATCTGCAGTTACATTAAGCATTGATTTGTAGCACATAGAAGCAGTCTGAGCTTCACGTGGCAACTGAAGATAGGCACAAACAGGGTTATCACTTGTATCTACAGTGTCTAATCTGCAGATATTTCCAAAAATATTTCCCGATGTTATATTTTTTCACCAATTCAGAGTATGACATAAAAATTCCAATCTCATACAGACCACCAATTACAGTTATTCCTTTAAGATGCCATTGCTTCCAAAACACCCCTGATTTCCCTATGCAAATTTCAGGATTCTCCCACAATGATGCATATGACTGCCTATAATGTGATGTCCTACACACTTTATGAATTTTGCTCCAAACATGTCTTGAGTGTATTGTCACTGGATTTGAGTCCCATTTAGCTCCAGAGCATTGTGAAAGAATGTTAATGGGATGAAATGGTGAGGCCAGTTTCTGTTCTATCTTGATCCAGTCCAGCTCAGAATCTGTCTCATCCCAATGTTTAGCCAGTTTGGCCATTTCAAAAGAGAGATTGTACATCCTCACATCGGGTAATCCAAGGCCCCCCTTGTCCCTTGGGGAGGTCAATTTACTCATTTTAATCCTCTGTCTTTTCTTTCCCATAAAAGTCCTTGATCATTTTGTCATATCTTTTAAAGATAGAGTCTGGAATGTTTACCGGTATCATCATGGATATATAATTGAACTGTGGAGCAATAACCATTTTGACAATATTGACTTTACCCCACAGAGAGAGTTTCAGCTGCTCCCATTTGTCCACATTACTTTTAGTGTTTGACAGCAGTGGTTCATAATTCAACATCATTATATCCTCCAAGTTCTGCGTTAGTTTAACCCCAAGGAACTTCATACCTTCTGGAATCCATTTAAAGCCGAATTGTGTCACCGTATGGGAATGACATGTTCTAGATACTGGCATAGCCTCAGATTTCTCCCAATTTATTTTGTATCCTGATTAGGGATGTCAATTTACATAAATTCCCATGATCGATCGTCGTTTAAATGAATGATCAATTAATCGATTAATCGCTAGCCTTAATACTGCAATATTATATTATATAGGGTGTGCAAATGCTGCTCAAAACACCTCAAAACATGTTCCTCACCAAATGAATGAGAAGTCCCAATCACAGTCATTATTAGCTGTGCAGTGCTGTTTGAGTTGAGCTGATCACCGGCATGCTTTACTACCACGTTAATTCTTAACCAAATGCATCCTATGAGATAAAGATGATTTTTTTAGATTTAGATTCAACTTTATTGTCATTACACAAGTACAGGTACGAGGCAACGAAATGCAGTTTGGGTCTAACCAGAAGTGCAATAGCAGCAAGTGCAGGACATGAATATGTACTGAATAAATATAAAGATGGCTATTACTATAAATAGAATTTACAGATATATATGTACAGAATATAATATACAGATGGATGTTGCTATAAACAGTTTGCAGATAGATATATACTGAACAGAATTTACAGATAGATATGTACTGAATATATATATACAGATGGCTATTATTGTAAACAGAATTTACAGATAGATAGATATATACTGAATGTAATATACGGATGGATATTACTATAAACAGAATTTACAGGGTAGATATGTACTGAATATATATACACATGGATATTACTATAAACAGAATTTACAGATAGATGTATATAATGATATGTTAGCTAAGATGGGCAGTATAGCAATGAACGATATAGTGCAAATGAGCATATTCTAGTTAGGTAGTAGTGCAAGATGCATATATGAACAGGTGTTACTGTAGTAACAGTCGATAGTGCAAATGAGCATATTCCAGTTAGGTAAGTAGTGCAAGATGCATATATGTACAGGGGTTACTGTAATAAACAGTCGATAGTGCAAATGAGCATCCAGTAGTGCAAATAACAAGTGAAGGCAGATGTGAGGGGGAGAGGAGGGTTATCAGTATATAGGGGAAGTGGGATCAACGAGGGTTAGAGTTCAATATGGAGACAGTTCTGGGAAAAAAACTGTTCTTTAGTCTGCTGGTCCTGGTCCGGAGGCACCTGAAACGCCTACCAGAGGGCAGGAGAGAAAACAGTTTGTGGGCTGGGTGAGAGGAGTCCTTAAGGATGCTGCGAGCTCGATGCAGACAGCATTTCCTCTGGATGTGGTCGCTGGCAGGTAGTGGAGTCCCTGTGATGCGCTGGGCGGTTTTCACCACCCGCTGTAGTGCCTTGCGCTCTGCAGCAGAGCAGCTCCCATACCATACTGTAACACAGTTGGTCAGGATGCTTTCTATTGCGCAGCGATAGAAGTTCACCAGTATAGCCGAGGATAGCTGATTCTTCCTCAGTGTCCTCAGGAAGAAAAGACGCTGGTGAGCCTTCTTGACCAGGCTGGAGGTGTTGGTTGTCCAGGACATGTCCGCCGAGATGTGGATCCCCAGGAACTTGAAACTGGAGACACGCTCAACAGCCGTTCCATTGATGTGGATGGTGTCGTGTGTGCCTCTTGCCTCTTTCCTGAAGTCCACGATGAGTTCTTTTGTTTTGGTGGTGTTGAGGAGCAGATTATTTTCAGTGCACCATGTGGCCAGGTGCTGGATCTCCTCCCTATAGGCGGTCTCATCGTTGTTGCTGATGAGTCCAATCACCGTAGTGTCGTCCGCAAACTTGATGATGGAATTAGATCCATACACAGGCTTGCAATCGGAGGTAAATCAGATATAGACAGGCCCACACAAAATAAACTTAAATAAATCTTCCTGAAACAAAACACGCTGAACATGGCAACTAAACCCAATGAATTCACAACGATTTATTCAAATAGTGTTCTCATTAATGTTATGTAATATGACAGCCCCAATCAAAGTTATTATTAGTCGTGCGTTGCTGTGCGCGCTGAATGAACACCGGTACACTTAAGCTCTTTGCTAGCACGATATTTAGCTCAAAGAAATGCATTCTATATGAGATTAATCAGATATATACAAAATAAACATAATATTACAAATGATATCTGCACAAAATGATGCAAATGCACAAGTGAACTTGAATTAAGCTATTCAGAATGCACGACTCATGTTGTGGACGCGCTCTTCCTGGAGCAACGCGATGAAACGACAAACTAAACCCGAATAATTCACAATGTGTTATTACAATAGTGTTCTCATTATAATGTTATGTAATATGACAGTCCCAATCACAGTCATTATTAGCTGTGCAGTGCTGTTTGAGTTGAGCTGATCACCGGCATGCTTTACTACCACGTTAACTCTTAACCAAATGCATCCTATGAGATAAATCAGATATAGACAGGCCCACACAAAATAAACACAATATTGATGTGATGACGATGACGAAGAGAGTGGACAAAGTGTGAAAACCTACACTGACTCCCACCCTCAGGCGTTTCATGTGATGATGTGAGAGTAAAGGTGTGTGAAGGTGCCATTATGAGGGTCAGTGATTAAGGTCACTCACATGTTGTATTCCCAGCATGACTTTGCTTTGCAGAAGGTAATGAGGTGTGGCTCTGTTTCCTCTCACAGCCCGATGTGCTGACAACTATTCTGGAGATCAGCAACATCGTCTTCACTAGCATGTTTGTCCTGGAAATGCTTTTCAAACTGCTGGATCTGGTACCTTCAGCTACATCAAGAACCCCTACAACATCTTTGATGGGATTATTGTAGTCATAAGGTAAGATCTGTGCTGGTGACCAGCAACCAGCATCCCATGCAAGTCCCAGCATTCAAAACATTTTTGCTGGTGACCGGCAATGCTGGATTTTTCAGCAGGGAATTATATTATATATTAAATATATTATATTGTAACATTTAATAGATTAAAATTGATATAATACTTATCAAATATACACTACGTTTTTTAACTTGATTTATTTGAAATTTGAAATTTATTACATTTTTGTAACATTATAAAAGTCTTTATTGTCATTTGATCAGTTGAATGCATTAATAATATTTTTTTAAATAAAATAATACAATTATTATTAAAGATTTTGCGATGATAAAATGAAACATAATAAAAGTTAATTTAAATAAATGACATTAAAATGACCTAAACTTTTACTCATTGAATTTTTTTTCATTCTTGGACGCGTCAGCTACCCAGACGCTATCGTGAGAGATAGTAGTCATTTTAGCAGGGCTTCTTGTTAAAATACATATTGTACAGACTTTTAAGTGCTTAAGTACATAAGCAAAGTTGAGCTTGTGTTTTTTCATCTGAACTATAAAAAATATAAACTCCTTAAATATAACCATGTTGTTACATGTCTAGTCTGTTTTTGCTTGTCTTCGAGTTTGTTCCTTTGTTCAGTTTTCCTGCCTTTGTCTTCATGAGTTCATTCCATCACCTGTGTCCAGTTAATTAGTAATGTCTAGCACCTGTGTCTTGTCAATTACCTCGTTTGCCCTGTGTATTTAGTTCTCAGTGTTTCTTCAGTGTTTGTCCGTCGTCGTTCATGTATACTGATGAGTTTCTGCATTAAAGTTCCTGTTCCAAGTTCTCCTTCGCCTTTGTGAGTTTTGAGTTACACCTAGTATTGTAACAGAACGACGGACCAAAACTATTTTTTTGTGGCGTTTTTCCCCCTTTTTTTTGAGTTTTCCCCGTTTTCCCATGGCCCTTCCCGCTGTTCGCCTTCTCTGTCTGGAGTAGGAAGACCGTTCCCTGGAAGCGCATACACAGGACTTCCTCGACCTTGCGTGGCAGACGTACTTCCCAGACCGCTCGCTCTGTGTCTTTTACCATGCCAGCCTGAGCGAGCGGTCGAAGACACGCGTTCCAGCAAACGGTCCCAAGGAGGATTTCGCCGCATTTGTGGAGTGGGTACTGGTAAATAACGACTCGCCATGTACCATCGGCCCAGCTGAGGAGGACAGCGTTACCAGTCCCACTCCACCACCGCCAGAGACCAGCCATCCACCACCGACCACGACCGGCATGAGGGAGTTGCCAGTGCCCGCCGCAGACTGTGGAGACCGGCCTGCCGCGATTGACGAGCCCGAACCCAGGCAGAGGTTGAAAGGAGTCATTGCCCCGGAGCCCGGACCACAGCGAGGGTCTGACCATGTGCGTGAGCCGGCAACATCATGCGTCGTGGAGGGAGTCCTTGTGGAGCTTGAGGGCTGGGAAAGGAGCCCTGCCCACCACCCCGCCGCGGTGGATGCAATGAGGACCTCTGGCGGCTACATGGAGGAACTGAGAGACATTGAGGTGGACAATTTAATTGACTTATAGGCAATAGATGTGTTACCCAGTTCCCCTGTCTCTCCAGCGTCTCCTTGTCAGGAGTTCCCGCCCAGCCTCCCTCTCCCACCTCCTCAGTCAGCCAGTTCCTCAGCCCCACCATCACTGCTGTCCTTCAGCCCCTCTGCTCGTCCCACATGCTGTGGGGACCCGCTCCGTGTCCTCAGTCCATCAGCTCCAGCCAGCGCAGAGGATCCCCTGTCGTCGCCGGCAGTCTCTGCACCCTGCACTCCACTGTGGCCCGTCGACACTTCGGCTACGCCCTGGCTCCTCCCTCCCTCGGCTCCACTGGAAACCTCCGGCCATACGGCTTCTCCAGGCTTCCTCGTCTCTCCGGCTCCGCATTGGTCAGTCGTTGACCTGCCTGCACCTTCGGCTTCGTCTGGCTCCGTCTTCCCCTCTGCGTCGCCTTTGTCCTCAGTCCCACCGGCTCAGCCTCTGTCCTGCGGTCATCCAGCTCCACCTCAGACGCTCGTCGCCGCGGCTTCTCCTCGGCCTCCTGGACCTCCGGTCTCGTGCAGGCTCATCAACCCAGCAGCTCCTCCAGTGTCTCCATCAGTGGCTGCTTCCTCGTCGGTCGTCCCCAGGGTGTCTTCCACCGAGTCGTCGACACCATTGCTCCTCCCTCCTCTGACTCCGCCCTGGGGCCTCATCTTGGCTGGCCTCTGGCTTGTCATCTGGCTTCTCCTGCTCCAGGCCCCTCACTGGCTCCTCCCACCTTCAACTCCCCCATTGACTGGTTTTCTTTGTTTTTCTTGTTTGTTTCCTCGCCCTCCTCCAGAGCCCCCACCTTCCCTCCTCAGATGTTCCTTGTACGGCGCGAGGACGCGCCTACTCAGAGGGGGCGTGATGTTACATGTCTAGTCTGTTTTTGCTGGTCTTCGAGTTTGTTCCTTTGTTCAGTTTTCCTGCCTTTGTCTTCATGAGTTCATTCCATCACCTGTGTCCAGTTAGTTAGTAATGTCTAGCACCTGTGTCTTGTCAATTACCTCGTTTGCCCTGTGTATTTAGTTCTCAGTGTTTCTTCAGTGTTTGTCCGTCGTCGTTCATGTATACTGGTGTTTCCTGTGAGTTTCTGCACTAAAGTTCCTGTTCCAAGTTCTCCTTCGCCTTCGTGAGTTTTGAGTTACACCTAGTATTGTAACACATGTGTTTCAATGGCAGTGTGTGGGAGATCATAGGCCAATTCAGTGAATAACTGAAACAATCACAACAAACTGGCCAAAGTAAAGGGTTATAAATGTTTGATTCATAAACAGGGTTCCCACGGGGTCTTAAGTCTAAAATTTCAAAATCAATATTTTAGGCCTTAAGTCTTAAATGAGTTCATAAATCTTATGTTAAGTTCTTTAAACCTGTCTTAATTTTCCTACGTCCATGTGACACTACCTCTGATGCTCGTGTGTGTGTTCTGGGGTGTTGTAGCTCTTTCTTTCTCTAGTCCAACTATAGTTCGATGTATTACAACTACAAATGAGACCAACACACATCTTATATTGCAGCCAATCAGCTTTCGTGTTATTGGCACGAGTCTCTTTCGGATTGTACCACAGACACATAAAACAGATTTTATTCTTCAGCAACAGTTCTGCAGTTCTTCCAGCTCCACGCTCGTGAAAGCAAAGGTGAATCTTTCTCACCTGCCATCTCACATAATGACCAAATAAAAGATAGCACTAAAAAAGAGTTAATAAAAGCGCTGTAAATAGGGATGCCTAGTAAAAAATGTAAACGACTAGTATTTTCCAAGTCGACTAGCAGCAGCACTTATGGCAATACATTATTAAGAGTTAATAAAAGCGCTGTAAATAGGGATGCACCGATACCAGTACTCGGGTGTCGGTCCCATACTGTGCTCATGTACTCTTAAACTACGCCACATGGAAAGTTACTAAACTCGCCATGCACACCAGCAAGTGAAAAGGGGTCTCGTTCTCTCAACACGTATGGCCGCGATGACATCATTTTTGCCGTGCGAAACCTTCACACTAGTGCGGACAGTGTACAAGCTTAACCTCCCGTCACGCAGATACCTCTCAGCACCGTGCAGTAGTGTTGAGAGTGAAAGACGAGACCCGAAATGCATTATGGGTGGAGCCGCCATTTGTAAGGCTGGGGGGTTCTGTTGTTAGAGAGTTGTGTTTTTGATTCATTTCTTTTCAGTGATAAAATGGTACGTTCTTGTTGTGTGATATGACAGAAAGGGTCAAAAACTAAACAACGGGAAAAGGTTTTTTAGCTTTCCCAAAGGACATGGACAGCATGTAGCGGACGTCACAACGAGGCGTTGGATGGCCTGGGTTGCAGCGGTGCGACGCAAACATATCTCCGAATGTACTATAGTAAAATACACTTAAATTCAACATACATTGATTTACTTCAGTAATGTCATGACTTGTTTTATTGGAACAATGTTTCTGTTTTATGATGAACCGTCTGAAGCAGTGCTTTGAAATCGCCATCACTAAATGGCCGTTCTCATCAGTTGGTCAATGTGGTGGCGGCACCAGCGCGACCTCTAACAAAATGTAGTTGTAGTTGCTGAGAACAGCAACCCTCCGTGCAGATAAACGCGTGCCCCTCATGGTGTTTCCAGCGTCTGCCGTCTCACAATATGAGGAGTGAACACAGTAACATCTCCAGAGCTGCTCTGAGGAAGTCCTGACATCAGAAAACAATCAGACGATAATAGGGATGCACGATCTGGCGGTAGCACTTTTAGCATAGCTTAGCATAGATCATTGAATCGGATTAGACCGTTAGCATCTCGCTCAAAAATGACTAAAGAGTTTCGATATTTTTCCTATTTAAAACTTGACTCTTCTGTAGTTACATTGTATACTAAGACCGGCGGAAAATGAAAAGTTGTGATTTTCTAGGCCGAAATGGCTAGGAACTATACTCTCACAATTCATTTAAGCCTATGTGAGTTACACCCTTAGTGTAAATTATTGTTTCATTATTTTTCCCTGTACAGGAAGATGACGTTATGGCATTTTTGAGAAGGAGATTCAAGGGAAAGGTGAAACATGAGGAAGTCTGGGAAGGACTGAAGGAGGCGGCAGTGAGGGAAGAAATCATACACATGTAAGTTCTTTGAGAATATCTGCACTAGGGCTGCACAATATATCGTTTTATCATCGAACAGGATGTGCGATGTTAAGTATAGGGATCGTAGTTGATCCGTGATGCGTACGGGCAGCTGCACCCCGGTTCAGAACACATGATCGCGGATTAATTGCAAAGTTTAACCATCATAGAGTGAAAGTTTTTAGGTCGAGTCAAGCATCAAACACAAGAGTCGCCGCACGCACAGAGCTATGGAGCCGGATCAGCCTAAAAAATAATACATTTACAAAACAAAATTTACATGTTCACATTTACAAAATCTGATTCGTAAATTCAAAACAAAATTCATAAATGCACAAGTAAAAGCATAAATATTTCTCCAAATGCATCTTACCTAAATAAATGTAAAATCTTAACACATATGTATATCAAGTTAAAGTTTGTTACATGTCTAGTCTGTTTTTGCTTGTCTTCGAGTTTGTTCCTTTGTTCAGTTTTCCCGCCTTTGTCTTAATTAGTTCATTCCTTCACCTGTTTCCAGTTAATTAGTAATGTCACCTGTGTCTTGTCAATTACCTCGTTTGCCCTGTGTATTTAGTTCTCAGTGTTTCTTCAGTGTTTGTCCGTCGACGTTCATGTTTACTAGTGTTTCTGAGTGTTCCCTGTGAGTTTCGTGATTAAAGTTTCCTGTTCCAAGTTCCCCTTCGTGAGTTTCATCTACACCTAGTATTGTAACAAAGTTCAAGTCAACTTGAATTAATTTCCATCACACATTTATGAAAGATGTTACATGTATTTATGGATCGTTGAATCTGCATTTGCAAATCGTCACGTGTGTGTGGCCTGCTTTGCATTTGTGTGTGGTATTTTTGAGACCTTCCTGGCAGGTTAAGATTCATAAATATCTTTTTTGGAGGATGTTCTGTTTAGCCAATCACGGTGAGCTTTTAATCAACCAATCAAAACGCTCCTTACTGAAGAGACTCAAGAAGCTCAACGCTGCGCTTGTACTGTGCATTGTTCCATGATCGGGTCCTTTATGTAAAGACATTTTAATGGGTACTCTTTTTCTAGCAAAATCACATTATGATTTATATTGATCACACAAAATACAGCTAATACAAAATACAGTTTAATTTACATGGTGGATTTTTTGGTTTGATCAGTTCGTGAAAAGGTTTATCCCACGCCTCTCAAACTGATTACAATTTCATTCGGATTGGATTTTTAAACCGATTACAGTGCTCCATGTAAACGCACCTAATGTTACGGACGTGACAGTTCTGAAAGCAGAATGAGGGCAGACTAGCGAATACCAATATGGCGGCGCGTGGCTTGAGTTGTGACGTCATGAGCAATGCAGTCATTTATATGGGTCAGTTATCAATACACACTTTGGAAGACTATATAATTAAAAGATGATAGAATTGCTTATGAGTTCCTGTGCACGTGTTTATAAATTATGACAATTGGTGCACATGCATATTAAAAAAAAAAAAAAAAAAAAAACACTGAATCAATTTGTTTAATTTACTGTGTAATGGGTATTTTAAATACAAAAAATAAATGAATACATGGATAATAAATGCTGTATTTTGTCATTTGTAGAGACGCAGAGAAACACGAGCACAGCTACGAGGGAAGCACAGGCCGTTTACAACTTCAGGACGTTCAGTAAAAACATCCGTGTGTGAATCTCATCTTTGCACAAGGCTTTTCTCAGTTGCTGACGGACTGGACATCAGAGCTTTAGTTATGGAGCCCAAGACTAAACGTCTGTCGTCATCTCCATTTGCAGTGCTTATTTAACTTACTGCCTTTGAAACAACTTTGGCATAATGTCCAGTTTCTCTGCCTACTATGTGCTTCTTGCATCGTGTCTGACGGGTCCTTTTGATTACATTGATCTACTAGTTATGGGCAGTGAGAAAATTCCACTGCTGGCTGACCAGTCCATCAAAAGAAAAAATGGCAGAGCTCTCTGATAAGAACCACACCACACTATATCAGAGGATCCACAGTCACAGGATGGGACTAGGCTTGAGCTGAAACTGGCCTCTTTGGGAGGAACATCTGGCAGCTGCTGCTACGCTCCATCAGGGACGACAGGAATGGTTTTAAACCAGACATTACCTAAAATGGCATCTAAGGTGATGTGTTTTTCGAGCAATGTTATTTCCATTTCGCTCTTGTTATTGGTCTCAACTTTGGACACGCGTGATCAAAAGGAACATCATATTGTTTTGTCCAGCACATCCAGCAGTTGCCGTATGTCGTCAGTCACTGCCCACTCAGCGTACTTTCTGACCTCTGTGGTTAAACAGGTTAATCTTCTCCTGTGAGTTAAGTGTTTAGTAAAACATCAAACACATCAACAGAAAGCCAATTCACGTCGTCTTTCAAAGATCAGTGGCCCTCTGAAGTCCATCAGCTTGACCTGCAGGGTGTCTGGGTGGATGAGAACATAAACTCCACAATCCATGCAGTACTTCAGAATAGCAATGAGCTGCCGAATGATGCGTCTTACTATATCCTCTGTAACGTGACAGCTGTTGTTTAGGTAGAACGTAAGCAAGGACGTGGATACTCCAGAACCAGGATTATGTAATTTTGTTCTCGCAGCCCTGGGAGCAAGAACATTTTTCTCTGTTCTTGTGGAGTATGTAACAGCCTTAAGTTCTCTCTTATGTGGCTGCTAATCTGTGTTGGCGCTGTCCTTGGTCCTGAACTTCACTGTGCAGCCCTGACCTTATGTCCTCGTCTGGTGGTGCTCTCCATGGTGCTGCAGGTGACTGTGCTGTGAGGGGCCATGTTTCCTTCTTGCCACCACAATATACAAACATTTAGAAAAACATCAATAACCCTAACCTGACAAAAATAAGTAATTTAAGTAATTTAAAATAAGTAACACACTTTATATTTTGATATGTCAATACTTCATGTATGAGTATGAAAAAATGTTATTCATAACTGCAGAATTACGTTCAATAAAAACATTTTGTTTTCTAAATGAAACTGTCAGGATTAGCTATAGTGTTGGTGGCACTGTTTCTAACTGGTTGAATGAGGGTGTGGTCTGCACCTGAACGTGTAGATGAAAAGCACGAACAGCATGCAGAATGTTGCCACATTGTCCATGGTCTTCATCAGCACCACCAGCTGTCTGCGCAGTGAAGGGAAGAAGCGCACCAGTTTGAGAACACGCAGGAGACGAAATGTCCTCAGCACTGAAAGACCACCATCCGTCTGCCCTATGATCTCCCACACACTGCCATCGAAGCTTTCCTGAAAATGGTCTGAGTGCAAAGCTACAAATTCCCACTGCTGCTGCATCAAGAACATTTGCTGGACAGAGCAATGGAAAAGCAATGACAGGGAAAATGCATGTCGGGACACTGGGCTTTCAGTGGCGGCAACATGGCAGACTAAAGGAGACTGATGTTAGCAGAGGACGGCTGCACTTCTCCAAAGGGAGTCGGCTGCTGCAACCTTTTATTGCCCTCTTCCTCCATCATATCCCATGATGCATAGCACACATTCCCACTTCTTTATGCTCCTCTGAGTGCAGAAAAACTCAAAGAAAATGCAAAAGGAATGAAAAACACTCTGTTACTTTTGTGGCTATTTGAGATAATGCTCATTATTTTGCAGGTCTAAACCAATCAGTGACCAGCACAATCTCAAGATAAACATGGCATGATAAGACTGATACGTGTGTGATGATGATGATGATGAGATTCTGGGTGAAGCTAAGTAGATTATGCATAATGATGTCTATGGGCATATTTGTTAGTATGAATTTGTATGCAGCGCAACATCTAGAAGCTATCCACAAGTGAACGAGATATTTTCACCAAACTCAGCACATCCGTAAGAGCTCATTCTGTGGTCGCGTGAAAAAGGACACAGCGACTGGCCACTTGGTAGCGCTATAACTGTTAAAAAGGTGTAAAATGATGTATTTCTATGGCAAATCCCATTAAATGACTGAAAGCGGCCCTCTTCTTGCCTGATTTGCATACAACTTCACAAAATCGGGCGTGCGCATGCGTCACTTGAAACTTTTATGGACGTCGGGCCATTGGTGGCGTGCTTTAACTGTTATAAAGGTGAAAAATGCTCTATATTCTATTTAAATGACAGAAAAACGGTCTGATCTGCGCAGAACTTCACCAAATTAGCTGCGCATATGCGCCAAATTATTCATATAATAATATATCGCCATATATTATAGCGTGCAAACTTTTATGGAGATCGGGCCATCAGTAGAGGTATTACAATTTTAAAAGGCAAAAAAAAAAAAAAACATATTTCCATGATAAATGAGCTGGAAATGCAAAAAGCAACCTTTTTTTCGAACCCCTCACCTACGAATGACATCAGCCGACAAATTAAAACAAATTATAACAAATAACAAAAACAGGAAATATAATAAAAATGATTTCCATTCTGGTGTAACAACATATCCCTGCTACATCAGCTGTCAATCATTACGTCACCCCCCCTAATATTGACTAGTAAAATTTGGTCTACAAAAACCAACACTTGAAATGAAATCATCGTGATAAAAACTGATTTGATTGTTTAGTTTGTCTCGTGTCCATTAGAATACACGGAGGGGTGGGGGTTATGACCTATACTGGGACCAATCACCAGACGCTTTGGCTTCAGTTTTTAACACGAGTGCGGCAGGCTAGACTTATCCATTTCGTTGTGAATGCGCGAGAGAGCCCGCCCACACACTCTTCTGATTGGCTGTGATTTTTTGATTGTTTTTGTCACCACTCTGGTTAGGTCTTTTTCTCGTTTGGTTAGGGAAATAGATGCATCCCAAGTGCAGGGCTTTGCAGGAAATGCAAAACATTTTGCTTTTCTGCACGTCTCCTATTGAAAATGAACTAGACACTCGTGATTGCCACGCCCCGCGTTAAGGGCCTTTAGGCTGTTTAAATTTGCTTTTAAAAGCAACAGAACTAACGAACAGCATCATGAGCTGTTTATTTCCCCTGTTTTGTCTGAATGTCGGGGTATGGCAATTGCCAAATCTTCCCGTTACTGAATAAATACATAAATCCGCTGCTATCCATCAAGTTCCTTAGTGGTCTGGTGGTAGAGTTTTTGTAATCCGTGTCCAAGGTTTCAGGTTTTAATCCGCCCTTTTTTTTTGTTTATTTTCTTCATTAAAATCAAAGATTGATTCAATGATTGTATATTAAGAGCATAGGCACATTTTGTTTTGTGATTTCACCGGAAAGAATAGAGTCCCTGCAACGGCATTAAGCAATAGATTGACACGCTCGTCTGTGTGAAGACCGTCAACGAGCCAAAAGAGAACGTAAACCCCGCCCACTTTGATTTGATGATTGGCCATCTCAATCATTTTGAGCAGAGCCATAGAAAAAGTACCACTACCACTTCTATCAATATTCCTGAGAATAGTAATTTATCAATTTGCCAGCGAGTGTGCTTGAGATGCACTGAAATGAATGGGGTTCAATGCTAGAACTATTGGTCGCTCCGTGACATGCTTTACTTCCGCATTTCTCAGTTCCTATGGAAGACTACGGGAGTGTCGTAACGGCTCTGGGCATACTGTTTTTCATGTACTATATAGTAGGGAAGTATTTGATTTTGGATGCTAATCAAACACATCTGAATGAACTCATCAGCTTGTTAGAAGAGGCTCCAAGACCAGAAATATAAGGGTCAGATAAGAAAGACATTCAAATTGTGTAATGTTAGTGTGCCTCCAGGAACAGGGTTGGGAAACACTGCTATTGTGTGAGAAATGTTGAACACAAAGCCAAAACAATTATTACATGTCAACTAAAGTACATTTATTCATCCGAAAGTGCAATCAGTACATTACACATAACATTTAAGATGCACAATAAATGTCATCTTCATTAAACCCCATTCCCTGATTCCCTGAAAAAAATTGTTCAACAATTAATATTCTAATGGCACAGAACAAATTATGAACATCTCTGAGTGATTCACAGATTCACATAACTAGATTTACATTATATACATGAATGTATATGGAGCGTGATAAAAAAGGGTGACCTTGAAATTGTGGCGTTAAAGGTGACGCGAGCTGGGGAAAAATTTGGGTGCACCTAAATAAAAAAGTTAGGCGCACCAGTGCAACCAAGACGCCCTGTTACTAGCTGTATAAGACTGTGTGCTACACTAATATACACCCACCTAAAGGATTATTAGGAACACCATATTAATACTGTGTTTGACCCCCTTTCGCCTTCAGAACTGCCTTAATTCTACGTGGCATTGATTCAACAAGGTGCTGAAAGCATTCTTTAGAAATGTTGGCCCATATTGATAGGATAGCATCTTGCAGTTGATGGAGATTTGTGGGATGCACATCCAGGGCACGAAGCTCCCGTTCCACCACATCCCAAAGATGCTCTATTGGGTTGAGATCTGGTGACTGTGGGGGCCATTTTAGTACAGTGAACTCATTGTCATGTCAAAGAAACCAATTTGAAATGATTCGAGCTTTGTGACATGGTGCATTATCCTGCTGGAAGTAGCCATCAGAGGATGGGTACATGGTGGTCATAAAGGGATGGACATGGTCAGAAACAATGCTCAGGTAGGCCGTGGCATTTAAACGATGCCCAATTGGCACTAAGGGGCCTAAAGTGTGCCAAGAAAACATCCCCCACACCATTACACCACCACCACCAGCCTGCACAGTGGTAACAAGGCATGATGGATCCATGTTCTCATTCTGTGTACGCCAAATTCTGACTCTACCATCTGAATGTCTCAACAGAAATCGAGACTCATCAGACCAGGCAACATTTTTCCAGTCTTCAACTGTCCAATTTTGGTGAGCTCGTGCAAATTGTAGCCTCTTTTTCCTATTTGTAGTGGAGATGAGTGGTACCCGGTGGGGTCTTCTGCTGTTGTAGCCCATCCGCCTCAAGGTTGTGCGTGTTGTGGCTTCACAAATGCTTTGCTGCATACCTCGGTTGTAACGAGTGGTTATTTCAGTCAAAGTTGCTCTTCTATCAGCTTGAATCAGTCGGCCCATTCTCCTCTGACCTCTAGCATCAACAAGGCATTTTCGCCCACAGGACTGCCGCATACTGGATGTTTTTCCCTTTTCACACCATTCTTTGTAAACTCTAGAAATGGTTGTGCGTGAAAATCCCAGTAACTGAGCAGATTGTGAAATACTCAGACCGGCCCGTCTGGCACCAACAACCATGCCACGCTCAAAATTGCTTAAATCACCTTTCTTTCCCATTCTGACATTCAGTTTGGAGTTCAGGAGATTGTCTTGACCAGGACCACACCCCTAAATGCATTGAAGCAACTGCCATGTGATTGGTTGATTAGATAATTGCATTAATGAGAAATTGAACAGGTGTTGCTAATAATCCTTTAGGTGAGTGTATTTCATCAGGTGTTTTGATGTCAAGTGTGTAGGAAGTCTAAGGGCCGTATTCACAAAACATCGCAAGGCTAAAAGTAGCGCCTAACTTGCCGATTTAGGAGAAACTCTTCAAAATAATGAGCGTGTCAGTCCTAATTTTAGGACTCCTAAATTGTTGTATTTCACAAAGCATTTTAGTGTTAAAACCAGTTGGTAAATCTGTGAACCGTTAGGGGTAGTCCCTTTGCAGTGAGTCGAGAGATGGGTGAATGGAGAAGGGAAGTGAGCGGTTCTCGTTGAAGCTGCGCTAATGAGTTTATATGCAGAAGTCTGAGTTTCAGCTGAAAAGCTCTCGTGCTAGATTTGTGTTCGTCTAAGTCAGGGGTTTTCTAACTTTATGATGCCAAGGACCCCCAAATATGATTAATCTTATAAGAGGGACCCCCTTTCTAAAATTCATCTACTGTATATATTTTATGTATGAAAAAAAAAACATTTAAACTGTTAGATAAATATTAAGTGTGACATTATAAATACAACATATTGTTTCCAAACTTAAATTGGCTATACTTAATGTTGGATGTATAAACCTGAAGAACATTTTCAATAAAAAATTATTTGTATAAGCAACTTTCACAATAAATGTATGTAATCAGCTTACATACTGTGTTAAGAATACTGCCTTACAACCCCAGTGAGCAAGACAAAGGGGACTATAGTGAGAAAAATTCAAAGCAAACATATAAAGCAAACATAAAATTCTGGAAATTACAGGTGCTGGTCATATAATTAGAATATCATCAAAAAGTTTATTTATTTCACTAATTCCATTCAAAAAGTGAAACTTTTATATTATATTCATTCATTACACACAGACTGATATATTTCAAATGTTTATTTCTTTTAATTTTGATGATTATAACTGACAACTAAGGAAAATCCCAAATTCAGAATCTCAGAAAATTAGAATATTGTGAAAAGGTTCAATATTGAAGACACCTGGTGCCACACTCTAATCAGCTAATTAACTCAAAACACCTGCAAAGGCCTTTTAATGGTCTTTCAGTCTAGTTCTGTAGGCTACACAATCATGGGGAAGACTGCTGACTTGACAGTTGTCCAAAAGACGATCATTGACACCTTGCACAAGGAGGGCAAGACACAAAAGGTCATTGCAAAAGAGGCTGGCTGTTCACAGAGCTCTGTGTCCAAGCACATTAATAGAGAGGCGAAGGGAAGGAAAAGATGTGGTAGAAAAAAGTGTACAAGCAATAGGGATAACCGCACCCTGGAGAGGATTGTGAAACAAAACCCATTCAAAAATGTGGGCAAGATTCACAAAGAGTGGACTGCAGCTGGAGTCAGTGCTTCAAGAAACACTACACACAGACGTATGCAAGACATGGGTTTCAGCTGTCGCATTCCCTGTGTCAAGCCATTCTTGTACAACAGACAGCGTCAGAAGCGTCTCGCCTGGGCTAAAGACAAAAAGGACTGGACTGCTGCTGAGTGGTCCAAAGTTATGTTCTCTGATGAAAGTAAATTTTGCATTTCCTTTGGAAATCAGGGTCCCAGAGTCTGGAGGAAGAGAGGCACACAATCCACGTTGCTTGAGGTCCAGTGTAAAGTTTCCACAGTCAGTGATGGTTTGGGGTGCCATGTCATCTGCTGGTGTTGGTCCACTGTGTTTTCTGAGGTCCAAGGTCAACGCAGCCATATACCAGGACGCTTTAGAGCACTTCATGCTTCCTGCTGCTGACCAACTTTATGGAGATGCAGATTTCATTTTCCAACAGGACTTGGCACCTGCACACAGTGCCAAAGCAACCAGTACCTGGTTTAAGGACCATGGTATCCCTGTTCTTAATTGGCCAGCAAACTCTCCTGACCTATGGGGTATTGTGAAGAGGAAGATGCGATATGCCAGACCCAACAATGCAGAAGAGCTGAAGGCCACTATCAGAGCAACCTGGGCTCTCATAACACCTGAGCAGTGCCACAGACTGATTGACTCCATGCCATGCCGCATTGCTGCAGTAATTCAGGCAAAAGGAGCCACAACTAAGTATTGAGTGCTGTACATGCTCATACGTTTCATGTTCATACTTTTCAGTTGGCCAAGATTTCTAAAAATCTTATTGGTCTTAAGTAATATTCTAATCTTCTGAGATACTGAATTTGGGATATTCCTTAGTTGTCAGTTATAATCATCAAAATTAAAAGAAATAAACATTTGAAATATATCAGTCTGTGTGTAATGAATGAATATAATATACAAGTTTCACTTTTTGAATGGAATTAGTGAAATAAATCAACTTTTTGATGATATTCTAATTATATGACCAGCACCTGTACATAGCAAAATGCCCCTTAAATAAATAACGTAAAACATAGCAGTTTCAATAAATAAGCTAAAGTAAACCTAAAAAAAAAGCATTGTATTTACTTGGAAATGTGGTACCCAACAGTATGCAGATATAAGACCATAATTAATAAAAACTTGATCATTTTCAGCTGTGTACAACTGTAACACCACTGCTCCGAGACACAAAGGTTGAGGATCCAAACGCAGTTTTATTGGGGGGCATTCCAGAATCGTACTCGAGACAAGGCAAAAGGTCATACACAAGAAAGCAGTTCAAACAGGCGAACAGGGCAGAAGAGACAGGCAAAAGGGTAATCCAAAAGGCAGGCAAATAATCCAAGATGACGAGACAAGACGCGAGAAACTAGGATAAGCGCTCAGAATTGCAGTGAGTACACAAAACAAGACTTCGCAACGAATGACAGGGAGAACAGGTTATATATAGGCAGGGATAACAAGGCACACGAGGCACAGGTGCAAACAATGAATGATGAGTCCGGGCAAAGGGTTATGGGTAATGTAGTCTTTGATGGATTGAGAGTCCGGGTTGGAGTGCCCTCTGGTGGGCACTCTCACTGGTGATTGTGACAACAACCATTTTCCTTAGAACAAATATATGAATTCTACAAGCTCATAGCTATTGGCAAGAGTGGTTTTATTTATAATTATTATAGGCTTAAATGAAAATATTCTGACAGTGAGACCACAGATGATCTTATGAATCGATATGTTATATATAATAAACGCTTAAACACAGGTAAAACTATACACAGCTTCACAAAGAAACTGACATAAAATTAGGTGCATATTCCCCTATGCACCTAATAAATCTAATGCAATGTACAATACATAAATATTCCACATTTCAGCCCAAACCATTACTACAGTAGACTGGGTAAACCCAGCCCGATCTGCCGGCGATTTGATTTTGCCCTGCAGCTCAGGCTGGAAACCTGTACATATTTTTAATCCTGCTTCTGTTACAAATTTGCAAGGACCAATCACAAACCGGCTTATCCACCTGGCGCGCTATTGGCGGGTTTAACACAATGACGGATAGAGAAGCGATGGATCGTTGGTCTGATTGTTTGAAGAACTATCCAGTTGCGTACAGAGTCATTTGAACTATGCCTGTTGATCACGCTTCTTGTGCAGTAGAAAATACAGAGCAGACTCCTCAGACCAATGTTCAGTCTTAAAAGATTGAGCTTGGTCTGGTGATAACAATTACTACAGTACATTAATGGTAAATGTTTGTAAGGGTGGCGCTTTGGGGATTGTAAAGTCTTCTAACATTGTTCATGGCAGTGTTTTCCTCATCAGTCTTGTTGGGAATGTTGAGGCTGTTTCATCATTTAAAACTAGTTTAATCAGAGTGATTTGTAGTTTGTAACAGAGGTGTGTGTCGAATTGAAACGCTTCCCACTGGATGTCACAACGCTGTTTAATAATGGTGGGACCGGGAGTAAAGGCGACTCCTTTAAGCGTGCGCTCCGTTATCCACTGGGCCGTGCTGCGCAGTTCAAAGTAAACTAATGCAACAACTGAAAACAGCGCTGTTTGTTGTTACTGACCGAGAAATCACTTCAGATGATTCAGTGACAGAGCCGTCCAAACAAATCCGAATGTTATGTAAGCGCGTTTGGCCAATTCACGGAAAAGAAAGAATGAAGTGAAAATAATGATTTAGGGTGTTTTCACACATGGTCCTTTTCAGGGGTCTGAGCGCAGTACGTGGGATTTTTAAACACCGACCACATAGATAAATAGCCCGCACGTGACCAATCTTCTTTCTATCGTGCCAACATGGTCGTTGTCCTGACACGAGTCTCGAGCTGATACTTGTAGCGGTCAGTCAGTGTCTTCTCCGTAGTGTCTACTGCTGCAGGATGGATATAAAATATGATTTCTTTACTTACAACACTATTCATATATTTAAAGTTTAACTATGGTTAAACAAAAGGACAGTTTAAATCCCTACATTAAAATGATGTTAAAGAAAACAAAAAATCACAAACTCAGTATTAGCAGATAAGAGGAATGCTCTGCAGGAACACACACACACACACACACAAAGTAACCTGTTGCTGCCATTTCTTAATCCTTTAAATAGGCTATAAGAACGTATCTATCTATTATATCTAATTACACGCTGTTATCCCTTTACAGTTACTACTGTCATAAAATACTTGAATTACATGTTGACTTTTAAACCTTAATTTAGCGTCCAACCACAGATATTTCAGCTAAATGAATGTTTTTGCGCTAAATATTAACCGTCTCCCTCTCGACTGCGTTCTGTCTGTTTGACGCGCATGCGCGGCCGCCGCACCGGCGCTCTATGGAAAGCCAAAAGGGTCAGAATTACGCTATAAGTTAATCGCGTTTACAGTCAAACGGCGTAAAAATAAAAATACGCCGCAAAATACGCCGTTGTGATTACAAACGCCGTAAAAATCGTGCGAAATGCGTCAATGACGCCGTATTTGACGGCGTTTTAGTGTGCCTGAAAATTATTAAACAGCGCAAATACGGTTTAAAACGCCATATTTTACGGCGTTTGACTGTAAACGCGATTAATCTATAGCGTAATTCTGACCCTTTTGGCTTGCCATAGAGCTCGTTCAGTGAAGTTTAACACAGACTGTCAGGACGCGCTTTCATGCAAAATGGAAATACTCGCGTGAATTAGTAGCATTTACAGATGGGGATATGACTACTTTTCTCTATATAGATCAGTGGATATAACCTGTAAAATGAATGTTTTGCGCTGAGGACGCAGATGCACACACACATCTGTCAAAGCAAAGTATGTTAAACGCTATGCATCTAGATGCACATTTTGTTCATAGAAATGTGTTATTCAGTGTTGTAATTTGGCGATTATTATCGATTTTATCGACTAGTTGTTGCAGCCCTATAGTAAAGTGTAATTTATTCCTGTGATCAAAGCTGAATTTATCATCATTACTCCAGTCTTCAGTGTCACATGATCCTTCACACACCATTCTGATAAAACATTTATGATTATTATAGTTTTGGAAACAGGTCATATTTCTGTGGAAACCGTCATACATTTTATTTCTCAGGATTCTTTGATGCATAAAAAGTTCAAAAGAACAGCATTTATTTTGAAATAGAAATAGACATTATAAATGTCTTTACTGTCACTTTTGGTCAATGTAATGTTTCCTCGCTGAATAAAAGTATTAATACATTTTTTTTTTTAATTTACTGACTGTATCAAGCAAAAATAATACAGTTTTTAGTAATGTTTGTACAGAAGAATAGAATATATTCCACTGTGACTGAAGTGCTCATGTGTTTGTGACGAACATGGATGACGTCTTCATGCGCAGATTCATAAACTTAGCAGTAAAGAAGGAGTCACATTTTTGAAGATTGACAATATTACGTGACATGAATATAATGCCGTTTATTGAAAACATTGAATCAAAGACACTTTTAGTCAACAAAAAAATCTAATACTTTAATAGAAATGTGTGTAAATTGACTTAAGTAGATTAAAACAGTGTCCATTATTCTCATGTGCTGTGCATATGTAAATAATGCAGTAAAATAAGCACAATTCTTAGTAATAAAAATTGCATGTAAACAGGATTGAAGAGGGTTGTAATGCCTTGTAAACATATAAACATAATCCCTCACTCTGATTAGTGGCAATAATCACATTATTGGTGCACACACAGCAAAGAATGATGTTCTTCCTCTGGAGAAGCAAAATGACTGAAGATATTAAGTCTGTAAATGTGGGTTGATGTAAGAACGATTAGATATTTGTGCTGAAAAACAAGACAGAAACACTGAGGAAAAGCATCATGTTTTGCAGTGTGGGGACTATCCTGAAATCTGTCTTTCTGAATATCTGTGTGTGTGTGTGTGTGTGTCTGCAGTATTCTGGGGATGCATATATTCGGCTGACACGGTCCCAGACAGGATGAACTTTGACTCTCTGCTGTGGGCGATCGTCACTGTTTTTCAGGTAGAGAGAGATCATACACACACACACATCCTCACTCACACAGCTTAGCTGATTAGACTCTCTGATTCAGTTCAAAGCTTCGCTGATTAGATTCTCTGATTCAGTTCAAAGCTTAGCTGATTAGACTCTCTGATTCAGTTCAAAGCTTTGCTGATTAGACTCTGATTCAGTTCAAAGCTTCGCTGATTAGACTCTGATTCAGTTCAAAGCTTTGCTGATTAGATTCTCTGATTCAGTTCAAAGCTTAGCTGATTAGACTCTCTGATTCAGTTCAAAGCTTTGCTGATTAGACTCTGATTCAGTTCAAAGCTTCGCTGATTAGACTCTCTGATTCAGTTCAAAGCTTTGCTGATTAGACTCTGATTCAGTTCAAAGCTTTGCTGATTAGACTCTCTGATTCAGTTCAAAGCTTTGCTGATTAGATTCTCTGATTCAGTTCAAAGCTTTGCTGATTAGACTCTCTGATTCAGTTCAAAGCTTCGCTGATTAGACTCTCTGATTCAGTTCAAAGCTTAGCTGATTAGACTCTGATTCAGTTCAAAGCTTTGCTGATTAGACTCTGATTCAGTTCAAAGCTTTGCTGATTAGACTCTCTGATTCAGTTCAAAGCTTCGCTGATTAGACTCTCTGATTCAGTTCAAAGCTTTGCTGATTAGACTCTCTGATTCAGTTCAAAGCTTTGCTGATTAGACTCTCTGATTCAGTTCAAAGCTTTGCTGATTAGACTCTCTGATTCAGTTCAAAGCTTTGCTGATTAGACTCTCTGATTCAGTTCAAAGCTTTGCTGATTAGACTCTGATTCAGTTCAAAGCTTTGCTGATTAGACTCTGATTCAGTTCAAAGCTTTGCTGATTAGACTCTGATTCAGTTCAAAGCTTCGCTGATTAGACTCTCTGATTCAGTTCAAAGCTTTGCTGATTAGACTCTCTGATTCAGTTCAAAGCTTCGCTGATTAGACTCTCTGATTCAGTTCAAAGCTTTGCTGATTAGACTCTCTGATTCAGTTCAAAGCTTTGCTGATTAGACTCTCTGATTCAGTTCAAAGCTTTGCTGATTAGACTCTCTGATTCAGTTCAAAGCTTTGCTGATTAGACTCTCTGATTCAGTTCAAAGCTTTGCTGATTAGACTCTGATTCAGTTCAAAGCTTTGCTGATTAGACTCTGATTCAGTTCAAAGCTTTGCTGATTAGACTCTGATTCAGTTCAAAGCTTCGCTGATTAGACTCTGATTCAGTTCAAAGCTTTGCTGATTAGACTCTGATTCAGTTCAAAGCTTCGCTGATTAGACTCTCTGATTCAGTTCAAAGCTTTGCTGATTAGACTCTGATTCAGTTCAAAGCTTTGCTGATTAGACTCTGATTCAGTTCAAAGCTTTGCTGATTAGACTCTGATTCAGTTCAAAGCTTTGCTGATTAGACTCTGATTCAGTTCAAAGCTTTGCTGATTAGACTCTGATTCAGTTCAAAGCTTCGCTGATTAGACTCTCTGATTCAGTTCAAAGCTTTGCTGATTAGACTCTGATTCAGTTCGAAGCTTCGCTGATTAGACTCTGATTCAGTTCAAAGCTTTGCTGATTAGACTCTCTGATTCAGTTCAAAGCTTCGCTGATTAGACTCTGATTCAGTTCGAAGCTTCGCTGATTAGACTCTGATTCAGTTCAAAGCTTTGCTGATTAGATTCTGATTCAGTTCAAAGCTTCGCTGATTAGACTCTCTGATTCAGTTCAAAGCTGTGCTGATTAGACTCTGATTCAGTTCAAAGCTTTGCTGATTAGACTCTCTGATTCAGTTCAAAGCTTCGCTGATTAGACTCTCTGATTCAGTTCAAAGCTTCGCTGATTAGACTCTGATTCAGTTCAAAGCTTTGCTGATTAGACTCTGATTCAGTTTAAAGCTTTGCTGATTAGAATCTCTGATTCAGTTCAAAGCTTTGCTGATTAGACTCTCTGATTCAGTTCAAAGCTTCGCTGATTAGACTCTCTGATTCAGTTCAAAGCTGTGCTGATTAGACTCTGATTCAGTTCAAAGCTTTGCTGATTAGACTCTCTGATTCAGTTCAAAGCTTCGCTGATTAGACTCTCTGATTCAGTTCAAAGCTGTGCTGATTAGACTCTGATTCAGTTCAAAGCTTTGCTGATTAGACTCTCTGATTCAGTTCAAAGCTTCGCTGATTAGACTCTCTGATTCAGTTCAAAGCTTCGCTGATTAGACTCTGATTCAGTTCAAAGCTTTGCTGATTAGACTCTGATTCAGTTTAAAGCTTTGCTGATTAGAATCTCTGATTCAGTTCAAAGCTTTGCTGATTAGACTCTGATTCAGTTCAAAGCTTTGCTGATTAGACTCTCTGATTCAGTTCAAAGCTTCGCTGATTAGACTCTCTGATTCAGTTCAAAGCTTTGCTGATTAGACTCTCTGATTCAGTTCAAAGCTTCGCTGATTAGACTCTCTGATTCAGTTCAAAGCTTCGCTGATTAGACTCTGATTCAGTTCAAAGCTTTGCTGATTAGACTCTCTGATTCAGTTCAAAGCTTCGCTGATTAGACTCTCTGATTCAGTTCAAAGCTTCGCTGATTAGACTCTGATTCAGTTCAAAGCTTTGCTGATTAGACTCTGATTCAGTTTAAAGCTTTGCTGATTAGAATCTCTGATTCAGTTCAAAGCTTTGCTGATTAGACTCTGATTCAGTTCAAAGTTTAGCTGATTAGACTCTCTGATTCAGTTCAAAGCTTCGCTGATTAGACTCTCTGATTCAGTTCAAAGCTTTGCTGATTAGACTCTGATTCAGTTCAAAGTTTAGCTGATTAGACTCTCTGATTCAGTTCAAAGCTTCGCTGATTAGACTCTCTGATTCAGTTCAAAGCTTTGCTGATTAGACTCTCTGATTCAGTTCAAAGCTTTGCTGATTAGACTCTGATTCAGTTCAAAGCTTCGCTGATTAGACTCTCTGATTCAGTTCAAAGCTTTGCTGATTAGACTCTGATTCAGTTCAAAGCTTTGCTGATTAGACTCTCTGATTCAGTTCAAAGCTTCGCTGATTAGACTCTCTGATTCAGTTCAAAGCTTCGCTGATTAGACTCTGATTCAGTTCAAAGCTTTGCTGATTAGAATCTCTGATTCAGTTCAAAGCTTTGCTGATTAGACTCTCTGATTCAGTTCAAAGCTTTGCTGATTAGACTCTGATTCAGTTCAAAGCTTTGCTGATTAGACTCTGATTCAGTTCAAAGCTTCGCTGATTAGACTCTCTGATTCAGTTTAAAGCTTTGCTGATTAGACTCTGATTCAGTTCGAAGCTTCGCTGATTAGACTCTCTGATTCAGTTCAAAGCTTCGCTGATTAGACTCTGATTCAGTTCAAAGCTTCGCTGATTAGACTCTGATTCAGTTCGAAGCTTCGCTGATTAGACTCTGATTCAGTTCAAAGCTTTGCTGATTAGATTCTGATTCAGTTCAAAGCTTTGCTGATTAGACTCTCTGATTCAGTTCAAAGCTTCGCTGATTAGACTCTCTGATTCAGTTCAAAGCTTCGCTGATTAGACTCTGATTCAGTTCAAAGCTTTGCTGATTAGAATCTCTGATTCAGTTCAAAGCTTCGCTGATTAGACTCTCTGATTCAGTTCAAAGCTGTGCTGATTAGACTCTGATTCAGTTCAAAGCTTTGCTGATTAGACTCTCTGATTCAGTTCAAAGCTTCGCTGATTAGACTCTCTGATTCAGTTCAAAGCTTCGCTGATTAGACTCTGATTCAGTTCAAAGCTTTGCTGATTAGACTCTGATTCAGTTTAAAGCTTTGCTGATTAGAATCTCTGATTCAGTTCAAAGCTTTGCTGATTAGACTCTGATTCAGTTCAAAGTTTAGCTGATTAGACTCTCTGATTCAGTTCAAAGCTTCGCTGATTAGACTCTCTGATTCAGTTCAAAGCTTTGCTGATTAGACTCTGATTCAGTTCAAAGTTTAGCTGATTAGACTCTCTGATTCAGTTCAAAGCTTCGCTGATTAGACTCTCTGATTCAGTTCAAAGCTTTGCTGATTAGACTCTCTGATTCAGTTCAAAGCTTTGCTGATTAGACTCTCTGATTCAGTTCAAAGCTTCGCTGATTAGACTCTCTGATTCAGTTCAAAGCTTCGCTGATTAGACTCTGATTCAGTTCAAAGCTTTGCTGATTAGAATCTCTGATTCAGTTCAAAGCTTCGCTGATTAGACTCTGATTCAGTTCAAAGCTTCGCTGATTAGACTCTCTGATTCAGTTCAAAGCTTTGCTGATTAGACTCTCTGATTCAGTTCAAAGCTTTGCTGATTAGACTCTCTGATTCAGTTCAAAGCTTCGCTGATTAGACTCTCTGATTCAGTTCAAAGCTTCGCTGATTAGACTCTGATTCAGTTCAAAGCTTTGCTGATTAGAATCTCTGATTCAGTTCAAAGCTTTGCTGATTAGACTCTCTGATTCAGTTCAAAGCTTTGCTGATTAGACTCTGATTCAGTTCAAAGCTTTGCTGATTAGACTCTGATTCAGTTCAAAGCTTCGCTGATTAGACTCTCTGATTCAGTTTAAAGCTTTGCTGATTAGACTCTGATTCAGTTCGAAGCTTCGCTGATTAGACTCTCTGATTCAGTTCAAAGCTTCGCTGATTAGACTCTGATTCAGTTCAAAGCTTTGCTGATTAGAATCTCTGATTCAGTTCAAAGCTTTGCTGATTAGACTCTCTGATTCAGTTCAAAGCTTTGCTGATTAGACTCTGATTCAGTTCAAAGCTTTGCTGATTAGACTCTGATTCAGTTCAAAGCTTCGCTGATTAGACTCTCTGATTCAGTTTAAAGCTTTGCTGATTAGACTCTGATTCAGTTCGAAGCTTCGCTGATTAGACTCTCTGATTCAGTTCAAAGCTTCGCTGATTAGACTCTGATTCAGTTCAAAGCTTTGCTGATTAGACTCTCTGATTCAGTTCAAAGCTTTGCTGATTAGACTCTGATTCAGTTCAAAGCTTTGCTGATTAGACTCTGATTCAGTTCAAAGTTTAGTTGATTAGACTCTCTGATTCAGTTCAAAGCTTCGCTGATTAGACTCTGATTCAGTTCAAAGCTTCGCTGATTAGACTCTGATTCAGTTCAAAGCTTCGCTGATTAGACTCTCTGATTCAGTTCAAAGCTTTGCTGATTAGACTCTCTGATTCAGTTCAAAGCTTAGCTGATTAGACTCTGATTCAGTTCAAAGCTTCGCTGATTAGACTCTCTGATTCAGTTCGAAGCTTCGCTGATTAGACTGATTCAGTTCAAAGCTTCGCTGATTAGACTCTCTGATTCAGTTCAAAGCTTTGCTGATTAGACTCTGATTCAGTTCGAAGCTTCGCTGATTAGACTCTGATTCAGTTCAAAGCTTTGCTGATTAGACTCTGATTCAGTTTAAAGCTTTGCTGATTAGAATCTCTGATTCAGTTCAAAGCTTTGCTGATTAGACTCTCTGATTCAGTTCAAAGCTTCGCTGATTAGACTCTCTGATTCAGTTCAAAGCTTTGCTGATTAGACTCTCTGATTCAGTTCAAAGCTTTGCTGATTAGACTCTGATTCAGTTCAAAGTTTAGCTGATTAGACTCTCTGATTCAGTTCAAAGCTTCGCTGATTAGACTCTGATTCAGTTCAAAGCTTCGCTGATTAGACTCTGATTCAGTTCAAAGCTTAGCTGATTAGACTCTCTGATTCAGTTCAAAGCTTTGCTGATTAGACTCTCTGATTCAGTTCAAAGCTTAGCTGATTTGACTCTCTGATTCAGTTCAAAGCTTTGCTGATTAGACTCTGATTCAGTTCAAAGTTTAGCTGATTAGACTCTCTGATTCAGTTCAAAGCTTCGCTGATTAGACTCTGATTCAGTTCAAAGCTTCGCTGATTAGACTCTGATTCAGTTCAAAGCTTCGCTGATTAGACTCTCTGATTCAGTTCAAAGCTTTGCTGATTAGACTCTGATTCAGTTCAAAGCTTTGCTGATTAGACTCTGATTCAGTTCAAAGTTTAGCTGATTAGACTCTCTGATTCAGTTCAAAGCTTTGCTGATTAGACTCTGATTCAGTTCAAAGCTTTGCTGATTAGACTCTGATTCAGTTCAAAGTTTAGCTGATTAGACTCTCTGATTCAGTTCAAAGCTTCGCTGATTAGACTCTGATTCAGTTCAAAGCTTCGCTGATTAGACTCTGATTCAGTTCAAAGCTTCGCTGATTAGACTCTCTGATTCAGTTCAAAGCTTTGCTGATTAGACTCTCTGATTCAGTTCAAAGCTTAGCTGATTAGACTCTCTGATTCAGTTCAAAGCTTTGCTGATTAGACTCTCTGATTCAGTTCAAAGCTTAGCTGATTTGACTCTGATTCAGTTCAAAGCTTCGCTGATTAGACTCTCTGATTCAGTTCAAAGCTTCGCTGATTAGACTCTCTGATTCAGTTCAAATCTTGTAATTCATGAATGTAATTCAAACAGTGTGAAATCATCTGTATGAACCTAAAGAACATCCTCCTGCTTTTCTATCGAATGTCCCTTTAAGTAGGTATACCAGTTTTCTGGTGTGTTTGTGTGTATCTCATCACTGCCTCCTATCGGCAGGATCTGCCACTGCTGGCGTACACACATTTACACATTAATAAGCGTGGACGGTTTGAAAATGGCGCGCGGTTGTCTGATTGGTTAATGACGTGCATGCGCAGTAGAGCCCCATTTCGGCTACGTGACAGCAGCCTAGTAGCTAAGTACATTAAGTATTATACATTTTATATATTGATTCATAGATATTAGTCATATCTATATTTAAACTAGTCATATCTTAGTTTTCTGTTATTGGCAGTTGTTAAAATATTCACGCAGTCGAGCACGAGTTTCGTCATGCCACTCCGGAAACTGAATAATGCATTTATTAATAAAAATAAACAATTGAAAATATGAAATAATAATTGAATTATTAAGATTAAGTATTAACAATTACGAGTTTCAGAAAAAGTTTCACATTAGTGAAGAAATCGGCTTTTTATAAAGGCTAAAATTGCCTTGAATGTTCGTTGTAACAGGATTAAATGAACGTCTCTGTAAATTCGTTGAAAAGTGCAATGAAATCTATAGCGGCAAATATCGTCATGCATTATCTTTTGTAAAAACAAAACAAAAAAGCAAAATACAAACAAAACATAGTCACGATTTCGTGATGATTACTGGGTTTACAGGCCATTTGCACGATTCAGATGCATTTAAAAGTGCGACGAGATGGATGGACTGTATGGATGTGTAACATATTCGATTTATGTATTTATGCAGTGTTTTTTATTTTGTTTTTGTTATACTGTACCTTCAACTCTTCAGATACAAGAAATGGAGAGTGGCTCGAGGCGACGCAGGCTTAAGCCTGTGCAAGATGCAGAAGAGCACATCAAGTTCAAAACTGACAAGACAAATCTTGAGCAGCCATACATTAACAGATTTAAAGATACACCAAATACTGATCATCTGTCCTGTTTTGTAATGTCAGAGTACGGCTCATTAGTACATTTGAAGACATGTACGATCTAGGAGTGTAGCAATACATCGATATAGATTGATACTTCTGCCACCTCCGTCTAAACATACTGTACAACATGGCATACATTCACATCATTCGTTCACACAAACACGCAGGATTCGTATTTAAATAGTCTTTTTGCGGTTTAATATTCACAGACACTAGTCTATATCACCAGATGTGTTCTCAGGTACAGAAATTTGGCACCTATTGATTTAATGTGACGTTATTCGGCCTGTGCCATTAAAAGTACCGAGTTCTGTACCCAACCCTAATTACATGTCAGTCAAACATCCTCTTGGGCGGTCCTCGACCAATGTAAGCTGCGATAGAGTCCAGACCTTTTGCCGTCAGTTTGAAGCTTTGTGTCAGTATATTAGATCACTGGGTTATTCATCTTATATACATAAGGTGCTTTATATATGTATGATATATGTGTATGTGTATGTTATATATAACATCACACAGGTACACACTACGTCCATTATACAATGTGTTCATTGTGTTCAATGTGTTGTAAAACGTTACAGTGCAAGTGTTTAAATGGTTTTCATCTTTCAGGACAAGGAGTGTTCACCAAGCAATTCATTTTAAAAGGGGATTTTGTGAGTACTGAGTATAGGCCTACTCACACAGGAGCATAGCATAATGACAAAAACTTGCAATATAGGCCCTGTCCCAAATGGCACACTTCATGTTCACATGTGTCTTGAGGGCTTACCAGTGGCTACAGTGTGGCCGTGTCCATTAAGCCCACAAGACCGTAAAGTGTCCCATTTGTCATTGTAGCTTTCAGAAGGGTGCTCACGAGTGCCCTCTTTTTGGCTGATTTGCATCCTCTGTTTGCACTTCTGTCGAGCCTGCGAGCTCTGCAGCAGACTCCTACCCAACAGTCAAAGCGGAATTACATAATGAAAATGTGGACTCTGAGGAAGACCATGAGGGTTAGGGTGCCATTTGGGACAGGGCCAATGTTCAACATGTTTAGGGTAATTTTTTTGTTTCCTCCTCCAGAAGATGAACTTTGTACATGTTCATCTTCAAACATCATTGTCATGTTCTTCTATTTGTCATTTTATTTATAATGATATGGACCTTTTTTTTACTCACGGCAACAGAAATGCTTTAACCAATCACATACAAGGAAACAAAGTTTCATAAACCTTTTGTTAAAACGTTTTTTTTGTTGTTTTTTTTCTAAACCTTGTGTCCTCGACTATGGAAAGTGAATGTGTTGCCGTCAGTACGACTGTGGCACTTGCATGTTTACATTGTGACTCAACTGGAAACATCGTAATATCAACACATGACAATCAGTGACTTGATTTTAAGAGGACAGCTCACTTTAAGCAGACTGCCAGACGCTGCTCCGGATTGATTGGTTCCCTGAAGTCTATGGTTTGTCATGTCAGATGCAGTGCCACTGTCTCTGGAGGAGCTCCTCAAATTGTCCCACAGACATTCGAAAGTAAGTGCGGAACTGGCCATGATAAAGTTTTAGCTCCTGTACAAGATTAGCATACTCCCCTTCAGACTCTCTGTTCTTTAAGACTGGGTGCACCCAAAACCTTCTTTTCTGTCTTTTAAAGAAAATGAAAAGCTCGTCTTCACTGGATGACGAAGTGTCCATGTTTTCGCAGCTGTCGCCGTGAATGTTTTGGAATGTTGGAGCTCTGAAACATCGCAAATTCGTGTCGCAGCTGATGTGAACTATTCACACGCAAAATATACGCTTTTTCACTTTAAGATGTAGTTTCAGTTTGTTGCCACAACCAGACTTGCAGCATCTACATTTGGTATTGTTTTTATCCTGCAGCTTCTTTAGCTCCACAAATGCCTTACATCTGTATTTATTTTCATTCTCTCCTTTACAGATGAATACAGATGTTGCAGACAAATCGCCCTTTCAGGCAGAAGCAAGTGCAGAACAGGTATTGTGTGTTTTTTTTTTTAAGAGAACTGACAACACAGTAGCAGTTACAATTGCTGTCAATACCCCACAGTTTGGCAAATCCAAGTGTGTTAACTTTAAATCTGCAATATAGAAAAAATAGTATATAGAAACGTTGATATAATATTTCTTATTTTTGCATTCTTTTGTTATAAAAATGTATAGTTAGAAGAAGCTTAATTACATTATATCCCAATCCTCTTCCTTGCTATTAAATAGTGTCACAAACATGACTTGGTCCATGCCACTGTGTCATGCCTGGACAAATGCACAGTATGCTTGGGATCGGGGATGTCTGCTATTAAGTGGATTGGTTTCAAATGTAAAGGTGAGAGCTAATTTTGAAGCCAGGACAAACATCTGATTTTGAGAAAATAGAGCTGTACATTAGTGTAAATGCCACCTATTAGACTTTATAATAAAAACTGGCAACGTAAAAAAAAAAACTGTGAAAAAAACATCGAGTGTTTGAATTATCTTCCTGTCGCAATGTAATGGGGATTACATTCATATGATGATGTTAAAACATGTTATATTTAACATTTTATAAGGAGCTCATCGCTACACCTGCTTAGCATTTATAATGTAAACATCCATTATTGATATAAAAATAGCCGAAATCACATGAAAACCACACAAAAACCTTATGCCATAGTAATCGTGTGTTTATTAGCTTCCTATTTCATGTGTCAAAATGTAGAATTGGTTCTGAGCACAGGACGAGGAAGTAAACAGAGGACCGCGTCATGCAGGAGGGCAGGATCGACTCACGTAAGATGATTGACAGCTCCAGATATCGAGTGAGAGCGCGATGACTCATATCTGACGCAAATCAGGAAGAGAAGAGAGCTGTGAACGCTCGTTCTGACCACATAATTCAGTGGGAAATTAATAGAAATGGTATTAGTGTCTCTGCAACCCAGTTTTATCATAAACGGTGGTCAAATATTGAAGCTGGAGGCTTTAATCTTTGTAATGATATCCAGTTTGTACAGATCAAGTGAGAGTGTGATGTTTTAACGAGCAGTGAATGATGAACAACAGTAATCTGCAACCTGCAAAAGGGTTAATGACATCCCATTCTTAATCCGTAGGGTTTAATATGGAGTTGGCCTACCCTTTGCAGCCATAATGGGGCGCTCACACCAGACGAATAAATCGTGCTATTCGCTCGTAGTTGGACGCTTTAACATTGAGTTTACTTGCTTCATTCACGTGTGAAATTCACTCCACTTCACTTCAGATCCTTCAGAGTCGCACCCAGCTTGGTGAGTTTCACCAACTCCTCCAGGAGCTGTGCCTAGATGACGGCCGGATGATGACCTGTTGATGACCTGTTGCCCTCGTGTCGGTGGGAGGATATTGTCACAATCACCAGTGAGAGTGCCCCGTGGTTACCACCAGAGGGCACTCCACCCCGGACTGTCACTCCATCAAAGACTACATTACCCATAACCCTTTGCCCGGACTCCTCATCGCTCACTGTTTTCACCTGCGTCTCATTTACCTGTTCACCCTGTCATTCTTTGCTAAGTCTTGTTTAGTGTAACAACTGCAATTCTGAGCGCTCTTCCTGGTTTCTTGTGTCTTGTCTCTTGGTCTTGGATTATTTGCCTGTTCCGTGGATTACCCTTTTGCCTGTCTCTCCTGCCTTGTTTGCCTGTTTGGACTGCTTACCTGTGTATGACCTTCTGCCTTGTTTTGACTACGATTGTGGATTACTCCTTCAATAAATACTGCATTTGGATCCTCAACCTTCAAGCCTCAGAGCAGTTCCGTAACAGATATATATAGCTCAAATTGAGTAAAGAGCGTTTTTTACTATTTAAATGCCCATTTTTGGTTTCATGGGTGATATCAGAGTACATCTTTCTGGCTTTGTTTTTGTGTAGTGCTCCTCCAGGAGCTGCGCCGGAGTGTGTGTCAGACAGCGCGAGACTGCAAGGAGTTGTTTTCTGCAGCTTATTGCGTTTAATAACTCTTTTTAATGTGGCATGCTCAGTCGATTCTCTGCTACATGTGTCGACCTAAATGTAGACTTTTCACAACATTTTGAAGTAGCCTATTAAAATCATACAGATATGGCGTGCCATTGCGTTATGCATATCATGATATGTACGTTTGCAATATTTTGATGTATATTGTGCTGCCCTGTTTGAAAATCTTTTAAAGGTGTTTTGATATTTTTTCCAGATTGTATTTATAGCAAACCAGTAAGAGTCAGAATCTGAAGTTCATAAAAATCCCAGAGGCTTGCTTTGATTTGTTTATAGCAGTGAGATTTAAAGTTATTAATAATTACGTGCATATATTTTTTCTATCCTTGTGTGTCAAGTTGTGAATGAAGCATTGCCTAAAATTGACAAACATCTTTCCTTGCAGTGAAAGAGAAGTTCTCAACACCGGAAGATCTTGCAGTGACGGTTACAGATGAAACCGCTACAGAGGTGTGGATAAAGATGTGTTTCCTGATGTAGTGACCACCAGTGGATTGGTTTTGGTCATAAATGAATTGAATGACATAGGTGAGTGATAACAGAAAAGCTAATGAGTGATGTGTCCTAATATCTGAATGAATGCTGATAGTGTTTAACATGTTCAGTATTTTAAATGTTGTAAGTAGTGTTGATGATGTGTGGAGAAATGTATTCCTAAAATGTAAACAAATGACGAGTTTTATTGCAAGTACCAGGTCTAATCTCTTTATTCCTACAGCCAAAGTTCTGGAATAGAAATGATCAGAATTAGATTGTTAAACTTGCTAACATGACGTCTATTAACCCTAGTTTGAACATTAACAGGACCTTCCACACCTCAGTCTTCAGTCAGCTTAGATACAGATGCACTCTCTCTGAGGACAGTGACTGGTTTAGTCCAGAACGATTCAGAAAGGATGATGATGATGATGAGGCTTCACAAAGCACACAGGCACACAGACACTGGGGTTTTTACTTATCACAACCTTAAGCTTTACATGCTTGTAGTTTCCTTGATGCTCTGTTTTTTCTTTTCTTTTCTTAAAACCATGTATAGTAATGAGCTTTTCCAGACCAGAAAATTATCAAAATATAATTCAGTCTTGGGTTGTTGGTTTGTTCGTGATTATGACAGTACATAGATTGTGAAGTATGTTGATCTAGTTGGGTGCTACAGATTTTATTCTGCAAATTTTCTAGCCAATAAGCTTAAGATCTAGCCGAGTAGTTTAATTAAATATCCTTATCAATGTAAAGTAACATTTGAGTGTTCCCATTCTCCAGGAGAGTCCCACATGGACATACCAAACAGAAGTATGGTTTGGGAATTATCACCTTGTTTCCCTCACTCAGAGATCCCCAAGGGAGGACTGGATATGGAAGTGATTATCAATGATCAGAACATTCAATATTTTTGTTGTCATTTTCAAGGGAGGGTTAAATTAAGTTTGAGTTTTGTCAGGAACATTTAAAAAAAAAAACACTGGATTCTTGTCGTGGCGCCTCAAGACAGTACAAAGGGGGATGAAAACTTCTGCAAATAAGGATGATCCAAAAACAGAGGAAAAGGGAGGCCCTTTGCTTGACAGACAGCCGTGTTACCATGAAGATCAGCTGGATAATGATCAAAGTCTAGAGGCCATCTCTCTGATGAATCATACAAGCGGACGTGAGGTCATCATGCAGAAGATGAGGGCAACGTTTGAATACAGACAGCGCCTTGTCTGTGATCCAGAGAGATCCACCACCGTTCTCTCAGTTTTTCCTCGATTTCTGGATACTAAAGGATTGGTATGTTGTTGTTTTTCACTTCCCTTTTTCCCAGCAAATTGAAATGCTAGTTTCAGAGAACTGTTAGATGATCTGCTTTGTTGAAACTGAACACATTAAGCTTGTGAATATAATTCATGTTTTATGGTCATTCCTTTACATGTTTTCTTCTGCTTCAGATTCTTCAGGACTTCACTCTCCTCTTTGGGTCAGAAACTGCTTCCAGACGTTTGGAAAGGTGGCCAACTGCTTTCAAAGCAAAGGTTATCAGACTAGCAGAAACCTTGGCGCCTACTCCACGGCTGAAAAGATTACTGTCATCTGCCAAACAGAACAGAGAAAGCAGCGAGGCACAGGATTCCCCAGGTAGAGTTGTACATAAATAACTTGCAATGGCTTTGCAGCTAAAATCTACTAAACTTATTATAGACATTTACATACGTTCTGTGTTTTTCAGATTGGGACAGTGACATATCTTCCTTCCTTCTGCTTCTGCATCTCTTATCACCCCAGGCTTCAGGAAGAACGAAAACCCATAAGATCAGTATTTGTCAGGCTGTTGACCGTCTGGTGGTATTTCACAAAGTAGGTAACTGGTGACGTAATACAAGGGCTATAAGTGTTGTACCTCGAATCCAGTTGATAACTCAATAACTCAATTCTCAACCTAAACTGAATTAACAGCCGGTTGGTGCATATACTTTTCTTCTGGACTGTCTCCTGTTCTTTACGATTAAGCTAAAAAGACTAAAATAAATGTTTAACTGGTTAAGCTGTACTCATTCATTTGTCATTAGTATTGATAGTATTTTTTTCTTTCTTTCATTCAGACATGCCGGAGTATACAGGAACACCTTGAGACAGAAGAGAATCGTCAGCCACACGTTCTTGCCTCAGGGTGCAGCGAGGAAGCCATCAGTCAGTTCTTCAGTGTGGTTGATAGAAAGATCATCCCCTGTCAAGCATCCTCTTCACTAGCAGCAATTGATGAACTCTACAAGGTCCATTTTCTTTACATCAGTTATTATATGAAATATGTACACTTTTGTCCAGACTACAGTCTACGGAATTGATGTTGGCACCACAAGTGAGAGCCCAAGGCTAAAGGAGCTCAGAGCTAAATCCATGAATGATGTTTAGATGCTACATCTGTAAATCACTGCTTGCTACAACAGTAACATTTGAAATTTGAGCTAGTTTGTGCTCAGGATGGTTGTTCCTTGCCATTTAAAAGTTATGCAGGGTTTAGAAAACATTTAACTAGATTTCATTTTAGGGGTGTAGCATCAAGCAATGAGAATGTGTCACTATTGTCATCGTCTTGAAAGACAGACAGATTTCAGACCTTCATTATCAAGTTTTTATAACCCAGAGTCACCAACGCTCACACACACACACACACACAACACTGACACTCACTCTCTCTCACACTCACGCACATACCGGAGAACGTGAGCGAGTCTTTGTGCTGTTGGCTTCCATGAGAGGAAGACTCCTCTTCATCATCATCATCAGAGTATGAGTGATTGTCATCGTCTTGAAAGACAGACAGATTTCAGACTAGGATTTGTGCGCTCAACATCTCTTTGTGCCGTGAACTTTTCAATGCGCACTAGCGCAGCGCTGTGACTCTGACTCCATGTTGCTTTAAGCGCATCATTCTGCACCCGGGATGCGCATAAGCAAAAACAGGCAGCACGGTAAAACTCTCTCCTGGGGGCTTGGATTACCTCTCTCTTTTTTGACCATACATGTGTTTGCATCCCTGTGTTTAGTGAGGATGATCCGCGGGTGACCGAAACCAAAATGAGGAGCATTATGAGTCTTGCTGACAACCCCAACGAAAACTCTTGTTACGGTGTTAAATTCTACACTCAATACCTTGACTTACTTTCATGTATCTGAGAATTTTGTGCTGGATATTAGGGTCAACCTTCAGCAAGCAGGAAATGGCATTGGACTCAATGCAAGTCAGACATTGTGTCTCATTAGGAACATCCCTCTCATATTTGGAGATGTAGTTGTAATGATTTGTCATTTTATTTTGCAGTTCCTTAAAGTAGTTAATGCAGAACCCTAATAAGAAAAAAGGAAACTCCTTTAGTGTTGTTGTCATTTCTAAAAAGGTTCTCCTTAAAGGGCATTTTTAACTTTATCAAATATGAAGATATTGCTTGACTAATTTGATTTGTAATTCTGATTGATTAATTCTGTAAAAATACAGTAAAATGTACAATTTTGGAATTTTAATCTGAAACACACTCACACACACACATCATGACACATAGCAACACAGCTAAAAGTATTGCTAATATGTAAGACCTTTTTTAAAAGTAGCATTCTTTTACCTGTTGAGAAGTGTTTGTGATGAGCGTTTGCAAGGTTGTTTCTTAATAACTTAAAAAAAGAAATGATCAACAATATTCAGCGCAACACTCTTATGCAGTATTTGGACAGATTTTGGACCAGTGTATGGAGCTGCTGGACTGAAGCAGAAGCAGAAGCAGGGCAAGCGGTACAGACAGCAGACTGATGGGCTTCTGCATTCTACTGGGTCCATATTAGACCCCACTGAGAGGAGCCAACCGCTTCCTGCTTGGCTAGAGAGAGAGCTTTTGAGGCAAGAACCCAGACGACACTCTCTTGCTCTGGGAGACGATGTTAAACTCGGCGTGCGAAAACGCTACAGAGCAGATCCTGCTGGCACCCTCCATGACAGGGATGGGCAAACTCGGTCCTGGAGGGCCACTGCCCTGCAGAGTTTAGCTCCAACCCTGATAAAACTCACCTGCCTGTAGCATTTTAGTAATCCTGAAAGCATTGATTAGCTGGTTCAGGTGTGTTTGATTAGGCTTGGAACTAAACTCTGCAGGGCAGTGCCCGCCCAGGACCGAGTTTGCCAATCCCTGCTCTATGAGATGAAGGTAAAAGTCAAATGGTCACACTTGTGCAGCATCTGCTGCTTGGCTGCCTTTCCCAACAGTTATTCTGCCTAGACTGAATGGCAACTTGCCCCAGCATCATCTCTCACTGGTCAAGGTATGCAAATGTTATAATGAGAAATGAGGAGGCTGGACATCCATAATATTGCATGTGAAATTAGAGTCTAATATATTTTACTATTGGACTTCTACTACAGGGCTGTTGAATGCTTGAATCTGATTGGCTGAGTCTACACGCACAGCTTTAGTGCAGAATACACATACTTTCTGCTTAAAATACAATGCAAAATAACAAGACCAATAGTAGGATAGTAAGAGTTAAAGCACAAACGTAACAAAACATTTGAAGTAATTTATATTAGAGTTAAAATATTAAATACAATTACAAATATTTGTTTTCATGTTGTTTTATTTTTGATAGAATATTGTTTTGAGCTGCTTTGTAGTTACTATGGTTACTATGAACTGTTTGTTGGTTTTTGTTTTTGCATTTTTTAAACTGATCTGTGCAAACCGACCAGTGAACAACAAACTACTCAAGGTAGGCTCTTTTATTAATCATATCGTATTTAATTCTTCAAAAAGCAATTTATTGATGTAACGCGAATATTCGCACAAAATGTGGAGTATCATCAGTCGGTTATGTTTTTAAATGATCGTAAACATGAAATATACTCGTCACCGCCAGCGGTTCTGCTCATTTTCATAAGTTTCATGGCAATATATCAAAAGAAAGAACATTCAAGCTTTATGCTTTATCAACACTTGAATGTGGGTATGTTTCATGTTTTTGTCCAAGACTAACGTGATTGAGAGCGATGATGAAAACACAGATGGAGTAACTGTTAGATCGAGTCCATCAACACCCCAAAGCTTCACAGTCCTATCGCTCGTCCTTTCATTCAATGATTTAGATGCTGTTTATTGCTGATGATCGCATGCTTTCTCATATGAATCTCCTTACATGAGATCGCTCGTGCTCTGCTTCTTCTTCGCCTGTGTTTCGATCAGATTCTGTAGTCGTTCAGGAGATGTGTAATAGCGCCCCCTACCGTATAACAGGAAAACAGGGGGATCTAACGTTAGTTCAGACCTGCATGAAAAACAGGAAGAGAACTGATTTTCATTTGTATGTTTGTTCTGTTGTAGGGGAGAGCGGGGCACAACCTAGCGCTTTTTGACTTTCTCCGTTTGTGTAAATCCACCTGTGGTTTTCCCACATTAATTGCACACATGTCTAGGACAATTATGTCAGCTTAAAATGTTATCTGATATAATAAAATATATATATATATATACAAGACCAAGTAAAATATTTTGTCAATAAAATACAATTATCATTTTTTTGATAACAAACCCACCTCGAAACACAGCTATACAGCAGCTGAAAACATGATAATAATGAATCATTTCTGAACATTGACTCTCAGTCTTTGTTCACCTTTTCCTCATGGTTTCTCAATAGAATTCATAAAGGTATAGAATATAATAGCGTAGTTCTAATAGGGTAACGCAGTGTTATAACGCACCCCACCTGCGCAACTGTCTTCTGCTGGTTAGATCAGCATTAAAGAACCATCTTAATAACAGATGTAAGATTAAAATAATATCTCATTTAAAATAAACACAAAAATAGAGATGAAAACTTAACTTAAGTAAGAAATGTAATATAAGTTGATATAACAGCTAGTAAATACACTGAGTTTGCTCATCCTGGCATGTGTGGAAAGCTTTAAACCATGTGTGTTACAACTAACCCCGCTTTAGGTTGTGCCCCGCTCTCCCCTATTTATTTGTGCTGATGCTCGTAATTCTATTATTTGTTCTTCTTTCAGTCTTTTTAGTGTGTGCATTCTACAGTTAACATGAATTGCTCCGTTGCTATGGCGACCGAGGACCAGGTGGAGGAGGGGCTGTGCGAGGACTTCGGCCCCTCTCAGGGAGATGACATCATTGAGGAGGTGGGGCTATGTGATGATGCAGGCAGTGACCTCAGCACTTTTGTCATGCCGTTTCCCTATATAAATAAATAAAAAAGATTGATCATCCCTTAGGTTTTGCAAATGGTTACTAGTGTGTGTCTGTGTCTAGAACATCTAGAACAAGACATTCAGCCACCTTCAATTGGCTCCTTGTAATGCTCCCTAGGAATCAATCCCCTCCAAGGATGACAACGCACACAGTGCCCTAATGGAATAATGATATTCCAAACCTTTGACTCCCAATACGAGAGGGAAAATTAGACTCCCTTGTTTTGTAAGCAATTAAGAGTAACATGGCAACTCCAAGGGGACATGAAACATCGGAAAGCTCGGTTACATTAATGCTTTAACTATCATATGCGTTTCCAAGAAATGTGCAGAATTAATCTCAGTCCTCATTTTTGCCAACAAGTCTTCAACTAAATGTTTATGTTTCCGGATCCAGAAGATGATGGAGGTGTACAGACCAGACTGGCGTGAGGCCAGGGAGGACTGGTCCGTCTTCCTCTTCTCTCCTCGAAACAAGTCAGTCCTTTCACTGTCTCCTCTCTTTCAATACATAATAGTCATGAACACATAAGAGCTGAGGGAAGCTGTTTTTAAATGATTATTTTAGGTCAAAGGGGTTTGGCTAACAAAAAGTTTGGAAATACTTCCTGTTGGTCTCATCTTAACCAAAACCCACTGGCATTCACGTACCTTCGTGTCCCTTTACACTTTAAAAATGACCCATGGGTTTTGTGTCTTTCATAGAGCCTGACCTCATTATAACACAGAACAGATTAGTAGTTGCTCCACGCCAAATTAAGCAGAAAAAAATGGATTGTTTCCTATAGTGCCACTGATTTGATCTCTTGAGTATTACAGAGGGGAAGATGCCCGCACACCCCTTCTTCTCTCCTGACGGTAACTCGGCCAGCAGTTATCCTGCGATCCCTGCCTGATCAATAGCACTGATGGGCTGCCCGCTCTTTAGAGGGTGGCTTGATTAGGATATTGATTGGCCGATATTTCCCACCCTCTGCCTGTCTATCTGTTTTTTCCTTGAATGTCCATCTAAAGTGTGTGCTGCAATGGGAAAATGGAGATATTTGACTGTTCCAACACCTAGTGAGCTGTTCGAACGCATTTTGACAAACTGTGAAAAAAATAAATCCAAATATGAATCATATTACACTACCATTCAAAAGTTCTTCTGTTTCATAGTAATATGAGTCTTTGTTGTATTTATATATATATTGGTTTAAATGAAATATACCAAGGCCAGTCTTTTCCAGTGTGTGCTGTCTATATTTGTGCTTATTAGAGTATTGTGCTGTTAGCTTAATGACATCTACATAACATTACTGTTTGGCAGCTCACTGGGTTTTGAAACAATGTTGGTTTGTCTCTATATATCTCTTCCTGACGTACCGCTTACTCTTCAGGTTCAGGTTGTTGTGCCAGTCCATCATAGCCCATAAGCTGTTTGACTATGTGGCGATGGGCTTCATCTTCTTGAACTGCATCACTGTGGCTCTGGAGAGACCCAAGATTCTTCAGGGTAGTCTGGTAAGACTGAGGCCATAGACCTATTGTTTTAGTTATTGATGATTTTCGTTTGTCCACAAGGAGATATTCTCACAGCATTGACAACATTCCAGCTTTTCCCTTTCTTCTCTTTCCCTTATATTTCTCTCCCTCCTCCTCTTTCTTCTGCAGGAAAGGCTTTTCCTTACCGTGTCGAATTACGTTTTCACAGCCATATTTGTGGGGGAGATGACACTCAAGGTAAATATTTACATTCACTGCATTATATTGTCTTGATTTCAGGGCTGCCATATTTAGATTTTTGCATTGCCATACCTCTAATCTATGGTGATGAATCAAGAGAAAATGATCATATTTTCACACCATTTGCAGATACTATACTAGTCTATGACTTTATCTAGCACTATTTCTATCTATTAACACTCTTTTTACATTTTTCATGTGTGTCTCAATGGTTTAAATTCTGCTGGAGTACAATTACTTTCCATAACATACGGTGGCAGGGCCCTAGCTAGGGAATTCTGGGCCCCCTGAAAAAACATTGATGTTCATTGATGAACACCCTCCATTCATATCATATACGGTATATATACCGTACATGACTGCTTCATCTTTCATGCTGACCATTTCAAATAACGTGTTTTTGTTTATTGTAGGTGGTGTCTATGGGGTTGTATGCCGGAGAGCAGGCCTACTTGCGCAGCAAATGGAACATCTTGGATGGTTTCCTGGGGTTCATGTCACTGATTGACATCGTGGTGACAATGGCGGGTGGGGCTAAGATCCTGACGGTGCTCAAGGTTCTCAGGCCCCTGCGCACACTGCGCCCCCTCAGGTACAGCAAGCAATTGCAAGCATTTGTGGTGTTGTCCAACGTATGCTTGGTTTATAATTCTGCACATGCTAAATGTTTTTTTTTTTTACCATTCTGACAGAGTTATCAGTAAAGCCTCTGGCCTGAAACTAATGGTGGAGTCTTTGATCAACTCACTGGAGCTTTTAGGAAACACAGTTCTCCTTTGCTGTGCCTCCTTCATCTTCTTTGGCATGCTGGGACTCCAGGTAAAGAGCAAGGGCTCTCACTGAAACATCATGCACATTCAGTGTGCTACCTTAGTTTCTGTACACTGTAAAACATGTACCGTAGAATTTACTGGCAAAAAAAAGTAACCTAACCCTAACCCATAATCCAAGATGATGTTGTACTAGTTTAACATTAAAAATGCTGAAAAGAATCATTTTAACAGTGAACTGTAATATACTGAGACATATTCTGAGTTAGAACATTAACTTTCAATAAAAATTAAAGTCAGTCAACAGAATTTGTGGCATTTTGGCTCCTATTGAAACTTTCTTTTAAAGAAAAGCATTCAAATAAAATGCTAAAATCAACATTATTCCACAAATTCTGTTGTTTGAGCTTATCTTCTATTAAACTAAGAATATTTCATCAAAAGACAACTTAATATGCACACACTCAAAGTTCATGAAGCTTCTGAGATGAGCAAACACATGAGGGTTGACTTGTTCCTCTTCTCTGAGACCTTTCCACTTGTTGCCTCTGTGCTTGTTGTCTTGGCTCCAGTGAGTGCTGTGATTCCAGCAAAACATCTGCACAAAAATATAAGCAGAAACTTATAACACCGTTTTCACATGGGTAATAATACAAAAATGTTTAGGCAGCAAATCAGCATATTCGAATTATTTCTGAAGGATCAGACTGCAGACTGCTGAAAGTCTGCTTTCTAATTGTGTTTTTGATTTATTTTTGATTTTTTTTGTAAAACGAGTTTTAGTTTTAGTTTTTTTGATACAGCCTTGGTGAGCAAAAGAGCCTTCTTTCAGGCTAATTCAGGCTTTGAACCGGGGATCCTTTGCATGTTGTCTTTTTAGTGCTATATCTTGTTCTTTTCTTCATAGAGAATGTTTTCCTGTTTTCTCCTGGTCTTCTTTCATAACACCCTTTTCCTTTCAAATATCCCGCAGTGCTCTGACAGTTTTGTTAAAGAGATGCTCAAGACGTGTGGCGTTGAGTGACGTGAAGTGTGTGCCATTTATTTTGTCTCAACAGCTTTTCAAAGGAACATTTTACCACTGCTTGGGCCTAGATCTCCAAAACATCACAAACAAGTCTGACTGTGTGTTGGCCGGTTATGAGTGGGTCAACCACACATACAACTTTAACAACTTGTGGCAGGTTAGTTTGCTCTCTAACTGGGCCTATCAAATGACATGACAGATTCTGAGCAAGTCAATGTGTTGCTTTGTTTGATCTAACATCTTTATCAGAATTACCTGTCATTGTGTTTTGTTTTTTTGCATCACATGTGGTCGTCTATCTGTCCTTGCACCTTATTTGTCTGTTCGATCCTCTTCTATCTTTGCTTGTCCCGCTTCCATCCATCTCCATACTTCCGTTTGTCCTTGTATGTGCTCATATGAATGTGTAGGTTTATGTTTTGACAGGCTCTGGTGTCCCTGTTTGTGATGGTATCGAAGGACAGCTGGGTCGATATCATGCACCATGGTGTGGATGCAGTGGGAGTGGACCAGCAGGTACTGCTCCCATGTAACGCGTTCACTGATGTTCCCATCCTGCCATCCTGATGATACTGAATGGCCGAATGAATGCAAATGGTGGTCTTTCAATGTCGTATGGACTTTGTCATGAATTTGTATATTGATATCACAGTGAACCTTCACAGACAGCCCTCTCGTGTAGGGTTTGTGGGCAATATTAACCCACAACAGGCACATTTATACAGACTTTTTAAAAGTAACACAAATTTACTGTCATAGAGCTTATAAAATACACAAGTCAATGGTTGATTTTAGTTAAGCAGAAAAAAATTAAATGTACTATAAATATACACTATTCCACCCACAATGATAATAATAATAGTAATAAATAATTGTAGATAATTAATCAGTTGTATTCATTTTTAAATAATAAAATAAAAACAGTAAATTAAGGCTAAATATAAAAACAAAGTGCCAATCTAGCTAGGTTATCTGAAGTCCATAGATATCGCCACCAACACTTTCTCCAACAAGCGGATGCGATGAGACCCGTTTTCCTTTTTGTTCATGTGATGTTCGACATACAGCCTATTCAGTTTTTCGCAGTAGCCCGGTGCACCCTCACTGAAAGAAAAGAAGAAAAACTATATTCTATAGCTAAGATAATACAAGTAATAAAATGTAGTTTATATTTACTTAGCGAAAGCATAACACTTCACCCTTAACAGCGCAGCAACACCCTAGAATTCAGTTTATGGCTGGTTTTCCTAACTCTTTCATCAACCGTTCTTTCTGTCTCTTCATTTAATAGCCCATGACCAATAACAACCCCTGGATGCTGCTGTACTTCATCTCCTTCCTCATAATTGTCAGTTTCTTCGTTATGAATATATTTGTTGGACTAGTGATGGAGAACTTCAATAAGTGCCAACAGCGCCAGGAGGTGGAAGAGGCCGAGAGGAGAGAGGAGAAGAGACAGAGACGCATGGAGATAAAGAGACAGAGTAAGGAAGAGAAAAAGAGAGGCTAAATGCTTTGAATGGGTCGATAATGGAATAATAATAACCGCTTGTTCAGTGTAAAATTGTCTTCAGTTTGGGGAAAACTACATATAAATGTGTAAAAAATAATACAATTACTGATATTAGACATGCTGAAGTATGTTGAAGTATGTTTGGCTACAGCCCTACTGGCCATACGGGCTCCATAGACAGAGGGATGAAATCCATAAAAGAAAGAGGGAGGGAGGGAGGGGAAGGATGTAAATGAAAAGAGATGATTTGATTTGCACACTAATGCTGAACAACCAGTTGAATTCTCCAGACATCTCATAATAGCGTTAGCCAAGTGTGTTCTGTGATGCATCTTTCCTCTGAAAACAAACCTAGTTTACGGACCAGAGAGTAGCCTTTTCATCACACATACAAACTTTTGGTTATTATATTGGTCAAATATTCTCCTGCCCCAATTTGATGTGCAGACATAACTGAAATGAATCCATTAGTCGGTTGATTTTCAGAAAAGTGTAAGCACTGTGGCTCTGTAGCGCCATCAAATCATTTCTCTTTGTTTGAGCAGCACAACATTCAGCTTAACCAATGGTATAAGTTTGGGGCGCGACTATATGTTTTTGACCAGCCAGTGGCAGACGAAAGAGTGTTAATGAAACTTGTTTGAATTCCATTTGTTCAATATACACACTTCAACTTGAAATATTTGAAAAGGTGTGCTTACTGATTTTAAACTGATCATTCTATCAAATCTACTCATTTCTCTCAGAGGCCCTGAAGTTGCCCTGTAGTGCGAAATACAGCCATGTGCGTCTGATGATCCACTCTCTGTGCACCAGTCACTACCTGGACATCTTCATCACCTTCATCATCGGTGTGAATGTTGTGACTATGTCACTGGAGCGCTACGGCCAGCCTCGTGTAAGATAAAACGCAGGCCTCATTCTCTAAATAATTTGTATTATTTAGAATTTTTTTCTAACACTTTATATTGTATATGTATCATTCTAGCCATCATTGCTGTCACTTGCCTTTTGGTATTCTTAATGTTTTCAGTGAGACATTTTTGTTCACAATTCAGAACACCCTGGAAGTCCATCAATTCGAACATTTCAGCTCTGAAACACATAGAGTACCATTGCATAAACACATGTGACTTTTCTCTATTTATTGGGATTCACGCAGACATTCATAGAATACATGATAATGTTATATAGCTAATGTAAAAATGACTGGTACAACCTGAGGTGAAAGTCTTTTAATCATTCACACCTCTTCTCTTGCTCCGTCTCTCTGGCTTCCTCTCCGTCTGTATGTTTCCTTCCCCCCAGACTCTGGAGATCACTCTCAAGTACTGTAATCATTTCTTCACCAGCACCTTTGTGCTGGAGGCTGTCCTGAAGATCATCGCATTTGGCTTCCGACGTTTCTTCAAAGACAGGTATTCAGTTCATTCCCATCCCATTCATTAGATGTCGATTCCACCTGACCGAATCCTCTTAGTTTGTTGACTGGAGTCACTGGAGGGTGTGTTATTGGCAAAATGTTGCATTTATGACGCAGATAGAAATGAGATTAGCCCTGCGTGGTGTTAATAGAACAAAGCGCACCTGACTACAGTGAGAGCAAGAGTGAACATGGTTATTCGTCTCGAGGGTTTAATGAAATCTCTCTCCAGTGTTTGTTTACCTAATAGAACTCCTATTTATCATTGGGTGGACTACAGGAGCGCTTCCTCTAGCTTGTCATAAACTAATACTGACATGGATTGAGGTGCATCGAGAAAGTGCAGGGTGTAAACATCTTGCCATTTTGTAGATTCATTGGAATATATGGTATATGGAATACCCATTTAAAAGAGTAAAAAACGCTGCAATACACTTTGTATTTTAAATTTGCGCATATTTGGGTCTGACACCAGAAAGCTTTCAACAAGCCGTTATTTATTGTAGTGGCTCTCCCTGGCTCTTAACTAGGTCACGATTACGAGCTGGATGGCAGAGTTGTGTGTGCAGACAGGTGTGCCACGGCTGGTTCCAGCACCGCAGATGTGGGCGTCTGTGATTTGTGCTGTAGTGTAAAAATGAGCCGTCCCTCGTCCTGCATTAGCGAATGAGGTCACCTATGGTAATTGGGTGCTATTAAGTGGTCCCCAGCAACAATTCAGGTCCCAAGCCAACAGTTTGACCATATCGATCTTCAAATGTTCATTTCTTTTTAGCCACCTCTCTGGAGGAATAAATGACCAGTGCGAAATAAAACTAGAAAGAAAGGTTGGATTCAGAGTGCATGAAAGTTGAGTTTTTGCATAACTAAGCAAATCTGTCCCCTGTGTATGTGTTCAGGTGGAACCAGCTGGATTTGGCTATATTGCTGCTGTCAGTCATAGGCATCACGCTGGAGGAGATCGAGATCGGTGCAGCTCTGCCCATCAACCCCACCATCATACGCATTATGAGGGTCCTGCGCATCGCACGTGGTTAGTCACGCAAACACAGACGCTGACCACTGGCTAACACCACTCATCATTTCAGCCCCCTTAAAAATGTCATTAAACTCTTAGACCCCTTAAAATCTGTGATTGATGTGATCTTTCCTCATGCTTGCTGAATACATGAGCTTTTTCTTCCACTCTGAATTCCCTTACCAGCAAAGATGGGTCAATGTGGGATGGGGTCCTTGTCCGTTATCAGCCTTTTTGTTTTTGTTCTTCTGAAATTATCAACGCCTTGTAGACATGCACACACACTGAGCTGCCTTATTGAACTCTCTCTCTCTCTCTCTCTCTCTCTCTCTCTCTCTCTGACAGTGTTAAAGCTGTTAAAGATGGCCACGGGGATGAGAACGCTGCTGGATATGGTAGCCCAAACCCTGCCACAGGTGATGATACCCCCTGATGAAGCATCGCATTATTACCTCACCCACTTTTAGTCACATTTTCTTATGAAAAGTGGAAGTTATCCAAGCTGTGTTGACAACATGAACAGGCTGCTGATTGGCTCATGAAATTTGGTGACTTATAGGATGAGTCAAATAAAAGTTGAGACTCTGTATAGAAAGATCCATCTCCCATAGAGCATAAATGAGTTTAAGCGTCATAAATGAAAAGACGCACGTTTAAAGAAAGTAATATGAACTGAAAGTAGTTTACACAAACTCCACTCTTTTATAATCAAACACACAGAGTGTTGTTGTCGTCTAAGTAGTCACAGAGTGGTAACTGCTTCAGTAGAGAACTGCTAGCTAGACATCGTCAGGGTGGAGTAAAGTGTCTCTCCTTAATCCAGACTGTGGCTCTCTTGGCTTTTGTATGATAAGTGTTGTTTGCGTTGGATAAAAGTCATCTGCTGAATGATTCAGTGTAAATGTAATACGATGTGCTTGCCTGTATATTGTGTCGAGGATGAGCGCATATGTGCTGGTTTCAGTCTTGATTTGTGTGTTTCAGTTGGGGAACCTTGGCCGCCTCGTCGTGCTGATGTTCTTCATTTATGCTGCACTGGGGGTGGAATTGTTTGGAGAGCTGGGTAAACACATACTACTCCTCTTTAACTCCTTTTGATGCATATTTTCTTTCCTCTCCCTTTCTGACTGCACTGAGACAAAGACTTCAGGTGAAAACAAACATTCACAATAGTATTTTAACAATACAAACTCTCTCTACGTCTCTATCTGTTCCCTTCAGTGTGCAACAAGGACTGCCCATGTGAGGGCATGAGTCGTTACGCCACCTTTGAGAACTTCGGCATGGCGTTCCTCACCCTCTTTCAGGTCTTCACTGGGGATAACTGGACCGGCATAATGAAGGTACGGCCGAACAAAGAGCCGCAGTGCCATTAGCATCACTGTTACAAAAAAAAGTTTTATTTATTTAGTTTGGAGTCGTAAGATTGAAAAAAAAATGTTTTTAAAGGAAGCCTTTTGCTTACCAGGACAGCATCAAAAATATTGTGAAATATTATTACAGTTTAAAATAGCTTTTTTCTTTAATGCATTTTAAAATGCTATTTATTCCTGCGATGGTAAAGCAAAAGCAGAAATCATTCTAATATGATGATTTGGTGCTTATGAAACATTTCTTGTTATTATCAAAGTGGTTCTTAATATTATTGTAGAAACCATAATTTATCTGACAATATCAATGTTTACTGTCACTATTGATCAGTTTAATGTGTCAAGTATTCATTTCTTTAAAAAGAAACAGTAGTGCCAGTAGACACCAGAAATTGCTAATACTTAGCTCATTAATATTAATTAACGCATAATCATTTTAAATGATGAACAGTCTATGTGATGAATTTATTTGAAGATACATCCAAAAGATATCTTCAATATCAAGCTTAATTTCAGTAGCAAATTCAGTGGCCATTTTTTAAAATTAAATTGTTTAACTCACTTAACAATGATTTGGGTGAAGTCTTTCTTGCTGGCCGTTTCAAGTATTCAAATGAGCTGACATATTTAATTTGATATCTTTATCCCTACATCTGCCACTGTTGTTCATGGGGTTTTGTAGATTGCAGGGATCAGCAGTCCCAAACCAAATATGATTTAGATTTGAATATAAGATGTTCAAGACCATAAAAGTGTAAGGCTCAAGACGTGATAGTAGTAGTAGCCTAAAAATAAAATAAACAGTGGGGTAAAAATTATATTATTTGAATAATTCTTGTAGTTTAGGATGTTCAGATATTTTTACTGAAGAACAAAAATGTTGATTTAAGAAAATGAACTTATTACATACAACTATTTTACTCAACAAAGACAGTGGGATTGAGTATTGAAAATCTATGTAGTGAACCTGATTTGTCCAGTCAAATACTGTTGTATAAGTTTAAATATCTTTATGGTAACTCTCTCTTTACTCCTGTAGGACACTCTTCGAGAATGCCCGCATGGCAGAAACATCTGGACTTCTCTGATCTCTCCGCTGTATTTTGTGAGCTTTGTGCTCATAGCCCAATTTGGGCTGATGAATGTCATTGCGGCAGTGCTGTCGCAAATCATGCAGAAATTGAAAAGAAAAGCGCAGGTGGAGGCAGAGATGGATGCAGAGATTGAGAAGGAGCTGGCCGAGGGAGCAATCTGCTGCATCTTGGGAGGAGAGTCTGGAGCTGAGAGGTCCGGTGAGGGGCATCAGGGGGCTGGTCCCAGCACTTCCAAAACCCAATATTAACCTCAAAATGTCTGGTTGGAGAATACACGCCATTTCCTAGAACGGAGGAGTGGAAGGCCATTGCGGAGGACTTCCAGAAATTGTGGAATTTTCCAGAAACACATCACAATCCAAGCCCCAGCAAATAGTGGCTCCCAGTTCCACAACTACAAAGGCTCCTTCTCCATTGTCCTCCTGGCTGTGGTGGATGCCAGATATCGCTTCAGGATGACTGATGTGGGAGCATACGGCAAGAGAAGTGATGGAGGTACGCTTTCCTCTTTACACCCTCGACCTCCCACCAGATACACCTCTTCCAGGAGCTGAAGGAGCCGTGCCCTTTGTTTTTGTGGCAGACGAGGCATTTCCTTTGCGGAGGAACATGATGAGGCCATTCCCTGGGTGCCACCCGCCGTAAAACAAGAAAGAAAGATGAAGAAAACCGCCAAAAGAACGTTTTTTTTTGCTATGTCGGTAAGTACAAAAATCTATTTTTTTCTTGATAGAAATGCCATCAATATATTAACAAGGATTGTACGGTAACGTACCATTAATTCACGAGCCAAACTCTCGGCTGAAATGCCAAATCAACAACTTAATGATAGCTAGTTTAAAACGTTTTGTTTTGAGCCATCGTGAAGTTACCAAGATTTAAAACATTGTCAATTTGTCCGTCATTTTTGTGTATGTGCATAAACAACATAATCAAAGCATGGTTAGTGTGGGTTTTGATCTTCATGCCGGCACATTATTGCTTACTTGGTAAGTCTACATCCTGAAAAAGAAGTGCAAGAATGTAAGAATAAACGTGCAATTTTTTTTATACCCTGTCCCCCACACATAAAATGTATCTCACGTACGTACACACACACACACACACACAATGTCTTAAATAAGCACTGATCACTTATAAGTATAACCCTTGCACAGTTTTCACTTCGTCTTATTTGATAACTGCTTATGTGTTTTACAGCATCCTACACATTTGAGGACAAAGCCTGATGCAGAGCTGTTCTGCCAGGATGGGAAGTTTGAATGTCCCTGCTGCAGCTACAACTGTAAAGAAAAAATTCACATGGAGAACCACATAAGCCATGCAGTGGAGCATGGAGGTATGGTGTGAGCCTTTCTGTAGATATATTTTTTTTATTAATTAAACAAATTATTATTTTTGCTGTTTTAAATCATAAATATGTTTATGTAGAATCTAAAAATGTACTTGCATTTTAAAATGAAGACAGACAAGATAGTTTCCTGGGATCTACTGAAGGGATGGGAATGTTATGTTTATTCTATTCTATATGACGTCTATTAATTATATTTGTGTGCTTGGTGAAACTTGCTGTGTACACACTGCACTGTTAATAACTTAGTTGCTACAATCTTACAGGTTACTTCATCTCAAAATGCAACAAACTGTGCAGGACATCAGCCCATTTTCACTGTCTGTACTGCAGCCAGACAGTAATACGCAAGGGCCAATACATAAGCCATGTTCCCTTTCGTTCAGTCACTCCGAGTAACGTCAGTGACTGACAAAATGGGGGTTTCGCCTAGAAGCCTAAGCGAGCGGACCCGGTTCCTCGAACGCGCCCATATCCCAGGCTGGGCTATTCGGCGGCGTGGTTGAAAGCTTCGGCCCAACAGTTCTCAACCGCCCAAAAGCAGACTGAGCCGCGGGCGTCCTCCCGCGGCTCCCACCCCTCCCGCCCGGCCCCAGCAGCAGCCTTCACCTGGGCCGCGCCGTGGAGGACGCGCCCCAGTCCACGCCAGCCCCGCAGCCCGCCAAGCGGCAGGCTAAGCGGCGCTCCTGACGTGGACAGCTCAGGGATGGGCAGTTCTTTCCAGGAGATGGTAGCAGGATCACTCCTTCCCCCGGTGGAGGGCCGGGGGAGAATCCTTTGTTCCGCTGCTGGCCCCCGGGTCAGCAGCACCCTATTTTGGTCAAAGAAAGAACTAACCTGCCCATCCCTGAGCACCCAGAGACCAATGGCAGTGTGCGCCGCCCCCGGGCCACGCCACTCTCGTCCCTCTCTGGCGCCAGTCTCCTCTCAGAGCAGACCCCAGTGGAACGCACGTCCTTCCCTGGTCTCCTCTGTCAGGACGTGGCTGCTGACCGTGCCCCCACACCGGGACGCTACGCCTCCCACATCCGGGCCGGTCATGCCGCCTCGCCGCCCCACCCGGGATACGCCTGTGGTTCGCTTGTCCCCGCTGGTGCAGTTCCTGGGAGCCTGGCTAGAGCTTCCGGGGCTGTCCCGCTGGGTCGCGAAGACCATCAGGTCTTCGCATTCTGAACTACCTCGACGACTGGCTTATACTGAGTCACTCTCGAGAGCAGGTGTGCGAACACAGAGACCTAGTGCTCCGGCACTTAGCCCGTCTGGGCCTTCGGGTCAACTGGGAGAAGAGCAAACTCTGCCCTGTGCAGTGGATCTCTTTTCTCGGTATGGATATCGACTCGGTCGCCATGTGCGCGCAGCTTACAAGCGACCGCGTGCAGTCACTGCTGACTTGCCTCCGTCAAATCGAGAGCAAGAATGCGGTTCCACTGAAATTATTTCAGAGGCTCCTGGGGCATATGGCATCTGCAGCCGCGGTGACACCGCTCGGATTGCTTCATATGAGACCGCTTCAGCACTGGCTTCGATCGAGTCCCGAGATGGGTATGGCAGTCGGGCACGCTCCGGATCCCAGTGACTTGGGCCTGCCTGCAGACCCTCACCCCGTGGTCGAACCTCAGCTTTCTACGGACCGGAGTGTCCTTAGAACGAGTTTCCAGGTGTAAGAATCGGTTTTACTGCTAAGACAAAAGTTGAAGATCCAACCCCCTGCAATAGAACAATAAAACTCACTTATCTGGAGAGAAGATCTCACAGAAAGAGAGTAGGTCATCGGCCTGCCCAAAACCTTCTCCCCCTCTCCCTTCTCCCTTCCCTCCCCCTGATTCAAGTCACAGAATGCAGATATACCACAGATGATGCATCTTGTAAATCTATTGTTTTTCCTCTGTCATGTGTGGTATCTTTTTAAAGGTCTCAGTGCGATTGGTAAAATGGTCTCAACTTCACTGTAGTCACTGGTAGAATGAGAAAGATTGAAACATATGAGAATTCTGTTCTCCTTTTGAGTGGTCTCAGAAGATATCTGATCCTCTCCCCCAAACTAGGTGCTGTGTTGCAAATATTTACCACCCTTTGTTCTGGTCTGGGTATTTAAGGAAGGGTAGCAGAGCTGCCATTTGGGAACATTCTGTAGCCAGAGCCCCCATGCAGTGCTGTGTCAGTGTCCGAGAGGCACTCACACACACTGTGTGTACTGTGCCAGATATGACTCTTTGAAACTATTTTTGTAATTGTATTTTATATTTTTATGCTGAAAGTTGTGTACCATGAATTCATGTTTAATTATGTTTATTTAAGTTCTGTCTGGCCAAAATAAATGTTAATCTTGATTTATCTTGTATTTTCTGAAATCATTATTCTAGTATGGATCAATGTGGAGTCCGTTACTTCCGTAAATGTTTGGCCAGGATAGATCAAACCGAGGACCCCATGACTGAAGCATGGAGCGCAGCATGCGGGATAATCTGATTTCTGACTATCACTGTATTAGCAAGTTGCAGCTTTCGTGTCTATTAATCAAATTACGCTTTTTGTTGAGTAAGCAGGTGCGACCACTTAAAGGTAAAATATTCACTCTGCAATCCTCTGACTAATATCAGAACTGGCGGGTTTGCGAGCGTGAGCTAGTGTAATTCTCGCGAGCACTCAGTCTCTGTGTGGTTTTGGGTCCCTTGATGAACGAATATTTGAAAATAAGAGATACTAAGAAGAATCAACGATCCAAATTAAATCACAACAAATCACCAGCTGTTAAATTACAAACGTAACAAAATGAACGAAGGCACATAAAATTGGAGTCAGATCACTTTATTCATGGAGTCAGATTTAAAATTAGATATTAATAAATTAAGTGAATTTAACAGAAATGCTGAAAAGGCTTACACGCAGAATCCTTCAACCAAGCCGTTAGATTCCGTTTTTGGGCTAACGGATGGAGCTTACACAGGCATATTGTTGTATCAACAGATGCCTCCACCACGGGCTGGGCTGCCATGTGCAATGGACATGCTGCCGTGGGCTCCTGGACAGGACCCCAGCACCCCCTGCATGTCAATTGCCTCGAGTTGCTGGCAGTACAGTTCGCCCTGCACCGCTTCTTAGCGTTGCTCAGGGGTCAACACATACTAGTCGGTTCAGACAACACGGCCACTGTAGCGTACATCAACCGCCAAGGTCGTCTACGTTCCCACCGTCTGTCTCAACTCGCCCGCCATCTCGTTTTATGGAGTCAGAAGCATCTGAGGTCCCTTCGTGCTGTCCATATCCCAGGAACCCTGAACCGTGCAGCCGACGAGCTCTCACGGCTTCAGCCACTTCCGGGAGAATGGAGACTCCATCCCCAGACGGTCCAGCTGATTTGGGAACAGTTCGGCGACGCATGGGTAGATCTGTTTGCCTCCCACGACTCTTCCCATTGCCGCCTGTTTTATTCCCTGACCAAGGGCCCCCTCGGCACGGATGCTCTGGCGCACAGCTGGCCGCGGGGCCTCCGCAAATATGCGTTCCCCCCAGTGAGCCTTCTCGCACAGGTTCTGTGCAAGATCAGGGAGGACAAGGAGCAGGTCCTTTTGGTCGCCCCATATTGGCCTGGCCGGACCTGGTTCTCCGAACTCTTACTCCTTGCGACAGGACCTCCTTTCTCAGAGACGGGGCACCCTCTGGCACCCGCATCCCGATCTTTGGAACCTCCACGTGTGGCTCCTGGACGGGACACAGTAGGCTTGAGTACCCTACCACCTCTACCATCACTTCCGCTAGGGCCTTGTCTACCAGACACGCCTATGCGTTGAAGTGGAACCTCTTCGTCACCTGGTGTTCTTCTCGCCAAGAAGACCCCTGGAAATGCCCGATCGGGTCTGTGCTCTCATTCCTCCAAGAAGGGTTGGAACGAAGGCTGTCTCCTTCCACCCTCAAGGTATATGTGGCCGCGATATCCGCCTACCACGACCTTGTGGAGACGAAACGGGTAAGTCAGCACGACCTGATCATCAGGTTCCTGAGGGGAGTGACTGAATCCTCCTCGCTCTCCCCTCGTACCCTCTTGGGACCTCTCAGTAGTATAAGATGCTCTGCAGAGGGCTCCCTTCGAGCCATTGCGATCAGTCGAGCTTAAGTTCCTGTCTATGAAGACAGCGCTCCTGATCGCCTTGGCCTCCATCAAGAAGGCATTTTCGGTTGACGAAGCATGCCTAGAATTCGGGCCGGTCGACTCTCACGTGATCCTGAGACCCCGGCCTGGATATGTGCCCAAGGTTCCCACCACTCCGTTCAGGGACCAGAAGGTGAACATGCAAGAGCTGCCTTTGGAGGAGGCAGACCCAGCCTTGGCGCTGCTCTGTCCAGTACGCGCCCTCCGTGCTTACGTAGACAGAACGCAGTGTTTCAGGACCTCAGACCAGCTCTTTGTTTGTCATGGTGGGAAGCTGAAGGGAAAGGCTCTCTCCAAGCAAAGGTTGTCTCACTGGATAGTGGACGCCATTGTCTTGGCTTACCAGACGCAGGGGCGAGTGTGGCCTCCTCTTGGGCTCTAGCGCATGGCGCCTCGCTGACAGAAATCTGCAGAGCTGCAGGCTGGGCGACACCCAACACATTCGCCAGATTCTATAATCTCCGAGTAGAGCCAGTGTCCTCTCATGTACTCGCCTCTACAAGTGGCCGGTAATGGGCTAGGCTCAGGTGTCTTCGCTTGCTCGCCATTCCTCTCCACGGACGGGATACATGCGATATTTTCCTCAGGTAGTTTCCCCGAAACCCTGAGTTCCTCTAGCACTGTCGATGCCGACACCAGTGCGTCTGCCCACTCGCTCAGGCCCTCGTGTCAGGCTAGGTGCCACCGTGTGCATGGTTCCCCCTATTGGGCGACCCCCACATGTGTATTTCCACTGTAAGCCTCTCCGAGCATGTGTATTTCCCTCGGCAAGCCCTTGCCTCTGCCCTCTGCCACATCCGCTGTACCGCTGAAACGGCCGGGAGTTCAGTCTTGGCTCCTCAGCAGGTAAACATAATGCGATGTTGCCAGCGCACTTCCTTATATACCCACGCTGTGGGGCGGAGCTACGCTATGCAAATTCCGCATGCCCATGGCATTGGCCTGCCATTGGGCGTTTTCTAAGATCTCGAAGATGATAGGCTTCTAGGCGAAACCCCCATTTCGTCAGTCACTGGCGTTACGTCTCCGTTCCCTCCTTAGGGAACGAGGGTTACATACGTAACCGAGACGTTTCCAAATGCTCTAAAACAGAAGCACTTGCAGCACCTACAACATCACCAAGTCCCTCTGTAGCTGAAAGCCCGACACCCTCTCCCCCAGCTGCTTTTGTTACCAAATCTCCAGTCTACCCCCCTTTCCTTTGATCCAGGCTCCTTTGTGCCACCCCTAAAAATTCCAAAGAAGAGAAACACAATCATGTGTCCTCATTGTGGACTGTCTCTTAACAGAAGAAATGTAAAGCAGCATATTCTGAGACGGCATACACCAAAACAATTGGACATTAGCTCTCTGAACCACCTTAACTCACATTGTGTGGATTATAAAAATGTGGTAGCCAAATTGTTTTCAGCACCCAACACTCCAATCCACATCATCAAAAAGACGTGGGGCTTGGAACAAAGAACAACGTGTTAACTTGACATCTGCAGAATTAACACAGAATTTGCAGAAAGATCAAACATCCGTTCCTATGAGTGCCATCACCTTCAATCACTCACATACTGCCCACCAGCTAAAAGGGACATTCCCTTACTGACCGAACAAGATTTGCAGACCATGGTTGTGGATAGATGGTTTGGAAAGGACAAGATGGATAGATGTTTGGCACGGCAGAGAGAGGCAAGTGATGCAGAAGCCCCTCTCTCCTGCCTAGTGAATGTTTGTGGGCCCAGCCACAAAAAATACATTTCTTTGTTTGAGCCATCCATTTCCTACTATAGCAGGCTTGGCCGAGTTATGGTTGAGTCTGATGCCAAAACCATTTCTTGGCATTGTCCTTGTGCCAAACCAAGGCAGTCATGCCTTCACAAAAATGTTGCGAAGTGGCACATATTTGAAGTGGACAGGGCACTCTTCAGAAAAACCAGAAGTGTGGATGAGGATGGAATTACATCAAATTTTCCCACCGATGTTGAAAGTTTTGAGGAAGAGGAAGGAGCCCAGTACCCACCTGAAGGCCAGAATGTGTCTCGGATGGTTAAGTACATCTATGATAAAAAGAAACTGCCTGCAGTCTTCCCCTCAGATGTGTTAAACACTTGTAATTGTCCTTTGAACTTCACACCATCTGAAGCCTTTTGCACCGAATGTTCCGAGAGAACTCCACTGAGTGAACCTTTTATCATCACATCAAAAGCCAAAATCCTGACAATGACCAATGTCATAGAAGGTTTGTTGTTTTCTTTAAATTTGTCATTAATTCATCATTTAATTTTTGTCTGCATGTACTGTTAAGTGTTGACCATGACCATGACAATCAAGGTCTTCCTTTCCACTTGCAGGCTACATCTCCATGCACTCATTTTAGTAGGGTTGTGCTGTATAGCAGTAACAGAAAAATGTTTAACCCCTTTACTTGCTTTTGGCAGGAATTTCAATGCTACAGATATGGCATGGTATATCGATATCAGGAGTGGTGTGATGGTGTCCATCATTTTGACGACCACATATTTCTGTCGATACACCATTTTCTGTGCAACAGTCTCCAGGTAAGAACCATGTTGGATTGAATTTGTCATATTAAACGAACAACAAAGAATTTGTCATGAATATGTATTTCAGTCTTCAAATGTGACACATCTATTTGGCAGACTCACCAGGCTGTAGGAAGTGCATGCGGTTACCATCCAGTGTCCGTAGTAATGTTTTTTTTTAGTATGCCTGGTAAATCCACACATTTATTAGTTGTTTTACTCTTATATTATTTGATGCAACTTGGGTAAGACTTGTGTCTAGTTGTCTTTTTTTTTTTTTTTTTTTTTAAGTTAGCAGCATTGAGGAACCTCCAGAGGATTTTGATGGACAGGTGAATGCTGAACATTTCTGGGAGATGGTTTCTCTGGAAATGGTCAGCCGTGGGTTAGTTCCAAGTGAGTATGATTCACACAGTAACTACCATTTATAGTGCTGGTATCACATTGTAGTGTTTGCTTTCTTTACCATGGAATTATGATATAAAATTATATTAATATTTTCTTATTCAAAGACAATAAGGCAAACCCATTTGTGGTTCGTCCGAGCTACCATAACTGGGCTCCATGGATTGGTCCTCACACAAGAAGCGGGGATCATGTTCTCAATTCTGAATATCAGAAGGTGCGTTCTCCTTATAGTGTGAAGGAGGAATCAGAGTTTAACCTCACAGAGGACCGTCTGACAGATGAGCTTCTAAAGCTCAAGGTATTAGACTCAAGAAATCGTTAGCTTTGAGCAATGTAAGTTAATATATGTTTTTACTGAATCATACTGTGTGTTGCTATATCAATGCTAATGTTCATTATAGGTCGAGGCAGTGCGTTCCTTATGCAGGCAGTGTGGCGTCGACCCAAGGGATCACGAATGGACTTAGTTGGGCGACTGCAGCTAGAAATGAAAAACAGAGCCAGTTACGACAAGGTGTTTTCACAGATCTGGGGAGCATCTGGTATGTTATGTTGTATTGCAGAGAGATAATCTGTACAAACAATTCTTTGTTTACTGCCTTTTGGTTGAGGTATAGTTAGGGATGAAACGGTATAAAAAAAATTCATATCACGATTATAGTGACCCAAATTATCATGGTTTTGTTCAAATGAGTGGAAACTGATTAATTTAAATGCAACTTGAGTCTCTGTTTTTGATTGTACTGAAAATTAAATCAGAGGACTTTACTATTAATACTACTATATTTATTACTATAACTTTGTGTGATCATCTTGTCAGACTGACGCTGGCTGGACAGGATTTACAGCGAGTTTTCAAAATCGTGATAATCAAACACGGTTCTAATTCAATTTTAAGCGATATTACTAACCGTCAGTACATTATATCGTGGTTTATCGTGAAACCGGTAATCGTTCCATCTCTAGGTATAGTAGTGAACTCTCTAGAACTGAGATTTGTGTTTTCCTTTAACAGGTGGATGGGCTGTGGTCACCTGTCCATGTGCTGTGGCCTATGGGGTAAAATTTAACATCAGAGCTGAGAGCCCACGAGACTTCAAAGACCTTTTGTTTTCAATGAAACATTTTCCAAATGTTTCATTGTATGATTTCGCCCGAGGGTTGGCAACGCACACAAACATTAGAAAACCCGAAACCTTCCATCCTCATGGGGGCAGGCTGTTGGAGCCTACAGAAGAGAACATTCTACATTCTAAAGTGAACTTGCCGTGGCTACTCACAAAGAAATCCGTGCCAGATGAAAACGGCCACCCTCTAACAGGATCATCCGATCATTATGCTCTCTATGATCGTTTTCATGAGGCTAATTCTAAGGATGCCAGAGATGTCTTGCGCAAGCTTGAAGTGCTACCCGAGTTGTGTGGTTGGCTCAATAGCCAGTGTGCCGAACAGCTCTTCTCTGGAATGAGATGCGAAACATCTTGCATCACTATAACGACAATAGAAACGCCATAACAATAGACAACATGAAGAAGAGACTGGGCATGGGAGTGGACATTGTGTTAAATTCCTCTGGTCAGACAGTTTTGGGTATGTATTCCACCCTCATTCTAAATTCTTTGTTAATATGTTTGTGAATATTGGCAGTATGATGTCATATTTTATTAGTAGATGATTATTCAGACAATTTTCTCTGCTATTGTAAATATTATAAGCTGTGACCTGCAAATATGCACAATACATTTGACATTTTGTGGAGATAACAAATGCATCCATTTGAATTGAATTATGTACATTTTGTTGGATTTTATTTTATTTTTAACAGCATCAACTACACCAGCCATAAGGACACCCCAAGCTGATGCACCAGGCGAAAGGCCATGTGAAGCTGATGCACAAGCTGAAGGACCTTCTGTAACCGAGGAACCAGCCCATGGTATAACTGCAGTATGCTGTTTTGCAGGCCCTTTTTTACATCTCCATTAAAACCTACAACACCCATGTGTTTAGGATTTGAACAGTCATGTTTCCTTTCACAGGATACTCTGCAGCTTAACGTTAACCATCAGCTGACGATAGAAAGTTAGATGTAGTTGGTAGTTTAGACAGTGTTTTTGTATGTTTGGCAGGAGATCTTCCAGGGTGCAGTTTTGTCTGTTGTGGGCTACCACATCTGGAGCACATCAGGCATCCTAGATTCACAGGTATGTTAAACGGGGATATAAAGTCCCTCTTAATAACAGTATTTCTGGGTAGTTAAGGTTTTGGTCCTAATATGTTGTTTGTGTTTATGGTTGTTCTGTCCACATTTTACAGGTCTGCACAGACAATGTTGTGGACCATTATTCATATTAAAGAGATCATGTGATCCTAATGATTTAGTTATACAGCAAGTTGTGGTACCTCATGGAGTGCCTAAATCTCCTCTCATCCTATAGCTTGATGCTGTGCTGGATCCCACAAAATCAGCCACTGAGTTGGTGGGAGTAACAGGCACCCACAATTTGACGAGAGGGGACTTCCAAACTTTGGGATCAAAAGATAAGTCAAAAAATCATAAAGTCTTTAAATGTAACACTAGTTGAATTGGTAGCATTTTCTAATGAAAACAGTGACAGTTTTTGCACTTCATGTGCATATAATCCGGTTTTGTGGTATATATTTACTTTCTCAGTGGTATGAATTCATTTGACTCAATTTTCATGGTAGGCTTCATAAATGCATCATTTGCACTTAGCTGCCCGACTATTTCTACTCATTTCCAATCTGTGTTCTCCACTATACCTTAGCCTGGATTGTCTTCCAGTTTGACACAATAGCTAAATATTTTGTTTCATGTTTTCTTCTGAAGCTCAATTGCAGTACGGCTGCTCCCTGGCCCATGGAAAATCATCAAAACCAAGGTACATGAATATAATCACTTTTTTTCAGTCCTTATTCAATAGTTTTATGTATGGAAAAATACATTACATATGCTTATTTCACAGAATATTCCAACCCAGGCAGAGGGACCAGATTGTGGAGTGTGCATGCTGATGGTAAGTTGGGCAGTTATTCTGATGGGAAAAGATTTGTTTAATTTACATACAATATTTAGTTGTGTACTTAGAACAAAAGTACAGAATAGCTGGTGACCGAAAATTGTAACATTTAAATTTTCTTAATGGTATTTGTCTATTTTAGTATGCACTGTATATGGCCCTGGAATGGACATTTGACTTTAATCAGGTGAAAACCTCAAATTCTCAGCTTTGTGTTATATCTGTTAGGATGACATCCCTCGGCTCCGGAGGGGCTGGTGTCGTTTGCTTTTGCAAAACATGTCACCTGTGAGGTACACACACCTTGTTTCTGAAATGAAATGGATTATTGTACATTTGAACTACACGCATGCTTTAAATGTTTCCTCCTAGAATGTGAAGCTGAACTGAATGCTGAATGTTTTCAATGTCTGGAATGGTTTGAATGGTTGAAAAGACTAGAAAGATGCTTTGCAAATTGTTTTCCTAACCCTTTAGCTTGTCTTCAGGGTGTCAGAGTCCACCATCACCACCGAACAGTCACCTAGGAGAGAAGTGATGGCTGGAGAGGACAATGAAAAAGTAAATACTTTTTAGTGGACATGTATATCTCTTCCCAACACACACAAACACAAAAATCAATGTATTCTCTATTCTTACCAGGAGCACGAAGAGGATGTAAAATTGAAGCTCGTCAGGGACATTGGTCCAGCGTGGTGCTGGTTAAGGAGTCACCCTCATTTCTTCCGTGGGGAGGTGACAGAGCCTGCCTTTATTCACATGGTCCATGAAAAACAGCAGAATGCCATTCGAAACTACCTGGAGGGACACTCAGATGATGCGAGGGACATCTTTATGCTTATCTTTGAGTGTCTCGAGGACATGGACACATTTCTTTCAAATTGTTGTGAACAAGGGCTGAAAGTCCATGCCATGTTCCTTAAATAATCTGTGGCATTCATATCAGGAACTGTTCATCTGATCATCCAACATCTTTTCTTGTTAAATAGTAAAAAATCAAATGAAGCAAAGGATGTCTTTTTATTAATTGTGTTTCAGGCCCAGTAGTTTAATGAGTGACGGGGTAGGCAAATGTTTTTTTCTGAATTTTGGATTCAGATGATTTTTTATGCCTGTTTTTCTCTTATGCGGCTGCCTTATTGTATTTTGATTCATATTTTTTTTGTTTCTGCATAAGATTTATTGCATTGCATTTAATTATCTGAATTATTGAATTACTTATTTGATTGATCTGTCACTCATTTATTGTTGTGAGGTAACTAAAAGGTAAATGTTTCTGGGCTTGAAATGAATAGTTGATTTATTTACTTGTTTGTTTTTTTAATTTTATTTATTTTCTTTTGAGTTGAATGATGTACTGAATTGTAATGTAATATGGCCAGAGGAGAACTGGCACCCCGACTGAGCCTGGTTTCTCCCAAGGTTTATTTTTCTCCATTAGGACACCTGATGGAGTTTTGGTTCCTTGCCACTGTCGCCTCTGGCTTGCTCAGTTGGGGACACAGAATTTTCAAATAAATATCCAAATAAATGTAATTATTAAACTAAATGAACTATATCAACTACATTACTTGAATATATATGATAATTGAAATGAGCTGATGACATCAGCGTTTTCTCCAGAGCGGCTGTACAGCCGAATCAAATTCTGTTCATTATTTTGCTGTTTAACACTGTGAAGCTGCTTTGAGACAATCTGCATTGTAAAAAGCGCTATATAAACAAACTTGACTTAACTTGACTTCACATGACTGGAATTGAACTTGAATAGAAAACTTTTAAATGAACTTTCTTGTGGTTCCTTGTTCTATTTGATTCATATAATATAATTGTCATCCCTATATGTAGTGTCTCTAAGGATGGATCTAATTAAATAATTGTGGTGGTTTTTACCCCTGGCGCCCGAACCCAACCTTTTAAGGCCAAATACCGTCACAGTATAATCAAGAAAATTCAAACGTGTTAATTTAAAAGGATTCTGGGATTAATATTTACAATCATTAAAGGGATGGTTCACCCAAAAATGTTCCAAACCTGTAAGACGTTCGTTCAGATATTTTTGTTGAAATCTGAGAGCTTTCTGTCCCTCCATAGACAGATACACAACTACTATTTGCCGCTTCAAAACGCTCATTGAGTGGTTTAGTCCAAATTTTCTGAAGGGACATTACTGACCCCCAGAATATTTTGTTTATTTATGAACATGCAATGTATCAAAAGAAAGAACAGACCCTCTGTTTTATTCTCACTTCATGCATTCTTTTTTTTATCAACACTTGAATGAGGGTGATTTTCATAAAAAAGCAACATTGAGCAAAAAGCTGAGAAAATCATGTTTTTGGCAAAGACTCCATCCAGATGGGATTTAGATGATCAAACACAGATGGAGTAGATGGAGTCCATCAAAGCTTCACAGTCCTAGAGATCGTCCCGGGGTGACGTTTCACTCAGTAACATTAGGCAGTTTTGATTTTACATGCTGTTTAATGTCTGATGATCACGTTATTTTACATATGCATCTGATTACATAGGAGATCGCTCATTCTCCTTCTTCTGCACCTGTGTTTTGATCTGGAGATTCTGTACTCTTCCTGTACCAAAAACACGGAAAGATGGCGGGGAAAGAGTTCAAAATGTTCTGCAACGGTTTTAGATTTATTAGCAGAACTGTCATTGTGTGTGTGTCTGAAATTCAAGGCCTTGTGACATCCTACAAAACAGAAAATGTTTTTTGAAACGCCTTTAATTCTTTCACTGAATGATTAGCCTGCTTTAATTCTCTGATTTAGGTGGCTTCATCAGTTTCAGCGGCTCCTGGCGTGTGCAAGGCATTCTTGCCATGTCCTGTTCACTTGGGGACTATCCGCTGAAGGTGCTGATCCCTGACCCTGATGTGATGACCTTCGACCTGGACAAACTACGGCCTCAGTTCATGATTCTGGCCTCAGATGGACTCTGGGACGCCTTCAGCAGCGAGGAAGCCGTGCACTTCATCAAAGAGCGTCTGGATGAGCCGCACTTCGGTGCGAAGAGCATCGTCCTGCAGTCCTTCTACCGCGGCTGTCCGGACAACATCACCGTGATGGTGGTCAAGTTCAGAAAGAGAGCCTCCAAAGCTGCTGGCTAGAGAACAATCATGTAATGCAAACCAGTATTTGACTGGATGAGTGATTGTCATTATGCATAACTTTAACGTTAGATAAAAATATTAAAAGACTAATTTATATTTAAAGAGAATGCTACAGATTTAAGCAATCACTTCATTAAAGGCACCGTTCCCCCATGGAACAGCAAAATTTAATTTTTGAAGAATTCTTTCATAAAAACTATTCAAAGTGCAAGAAATATGACCATTATCATCCCTCACTCTGATGGACTGTGATCTGTTTTTAATCTGCCGTGTTGTTGCCGTGTAATATTTTCAATAATTAATAAGTAACGCAGCTAATACGTACGGTGTGTAAATGATGAATCATGGAGAAACAGGTAAACTGTGAGTGTCTGTCAAGCTCTAAAATATCAAGCAACTCCCTAAAACCACCGTATGCAAACACAAGTTCTTCATTTCTGTGCTAGTGCAAACTTTTCTGCACTCTTTGCCCCCTATATATCAAATCCATGTACACTTGAATATACTACAGATACATACACACACGTGTAAAGTAAGAATAAATGTTCATTCCTCTTCTTTGAACGAACCTTGTCTGAATCTGAACGTTTCCTGAAATTTGTCTGAGCTTTGGCGGAGGGGGAATTATCCATGAATCAAGACTTGAATGTGGGTCTAGCATCATGTGACTTCATATGTTGACCTCGTGTCATCGGTCGATTCTTCATCCCAAACTCATTTCATAAGTTCATATCAAACAGGCGGTGAAGTGACGTGTGCCTAGTTCTGTTGGAAGGTGTTTTCTGTTCATATCAAGACATTTATACCAAGCTAAAGTTTCTTTTGTTTATGTCTATAACTGTCAGTTGTGTACGTGGCCACACATCAGCACACACACACCACTGTTACACTTTATTTAAAGGGGTCTTTATTACAATGCAGTTATAGTTATTAATTAATGAGTAATTTTAATCAACAACATGTACTTACTATAGGGTTAGGGTAGGATTAGGGTTAATTACATGTAATTATGCATAATTTATAGTCGTTACTACAGTAATGTAACAAGGACACTAAAATAAAGTGTGACCAAACTACTTTACTAAAACATATTTCAGGTATATCTGACTTCCACAGCCTTGGTTTGATCATTGGATGATTTTAATCTAAGTATGTTGCCTTATTTTAATGAACAAACTTGTTTGATCTCTCTCTATCATTCATTTATTTGCCAGACGAGTTGCCTACAGTTGACAGTGTCTGGAGGTTCATGTTAATTGTCAATGTATTATTTTACACAATGTCTCTCTGAGTCCAAGAATAACAAAATGAATGTTTATATTAAATATTAACACAAGGCGATGCAATATCAGTCAATAGACCCGACTTTCAGTAGCTTCAGAAGCATCATCAAATAATGTCATGAAGCTCCTGATATTATTCCTGCGCATGTGTTTATCAATCATGACAATTGGTGAGACATGCGTATTTAATAAAAATAACAAATGACTCTGAATCAATTGTGTTTAAGATTGTTTAATTTACTGTTTAATGAATATTTTAAATATAATAAATGAATACATGGATAATAAATGCTGTATTTTGTCATTTGTAGAGACGCAGAGAAACACGAGCACAGCTACGAGGGAAGCACAGGCCGTTTACAACTTCAGGACGTTCAGTAAAAACATCCGTGTGTGAATCTCATCTTTGCACAAAGCTTTTCTCAGTTGCTGACGGACTGGACATCAGAGCTTTAGTTATGGAGCCCAAGACTAAACGTCTGTCGTTTCCATTCGTTTCCATCTCCATTTGCAGTGCTTATTTAGTTCTTCTTCAATTTATTTATATAGCACAATTAAAAACAACTGCTGTTGACCAATGTGCTGTACAAAAAAATAAATAACCGTAGAATAAAATTCAGACATGCAAAATCCTTATGTGTTATTGAACTATGTGTGGTGGACCTATGTAAAATACAGGGTAAAAAAACAATACGGGACGCGTCATTTTGCTTGTAAATATGGGACGATTCCGTATTTCACGGGAAGGGTGGCAACCCTATGTCTGACGGGTCCTTTTGATTACATTGATCTAGTAGTTTTGGGCGGTGAGAAAATTCCACTGCTGGCTGACCAGTCCATCAAAAGTCTTGGGAGACGGACAGCACACGGCGGAGCTCACTGATAGGAACATGGGGAGAAGGGTTGAACCACACCACACTATATCAGAGGATTGTGTGGCTATTGAAGCTGTGGGAAACCCTCATCCACAGTATGATGGGTGGGAAAGCCAAATGGCTGGGCTTGCCACGATGCTGTTCTGAAACTGGCCTCACATCTCGCAGCTGCCGCTACAATCCATCAGGGACTACAGGGAGGCTGGACAACATGGCAAGGCATTGGCAGAAATATCAGCATGGCAGAAGATCCCACAAGCAAGGCTTAGTTTTCTTATTAGGGCAACACTGAATACACTCCCCTGCCCAGTGGTCTGGCCTGGAAGAATGCAGTCCACATGTAAGCCTCCAGCACATCCTGTCAGGCTGCAAGGTGGCGCTCGCACAAGGCCGCTATAGATGGGCATGGTAATGTTCTGAGTAGATGGTAATTTTGGACTGTACCAGTTTTTGTACCAGTTTTTGTGTTTACTGGTTGCCTTTCCTGCTCGGCTGAGGATGGATTTGTCCACTTTGATTATCTGTGTATTTAACTATCTGGTCTATTTTCAGTCTTAGACCTTCACCGTTCATGGATGAAGCGGGTTTGTGGCGTGTGGGATTGATCAAGCATATCCCCTCCAGGTACCACTGATGCAGAAGGTTCATCTTCAGCATTAAGAGGTTCATCATTTGCTGGTGTCATTTCCTCATTTTCACTTTCAGTGTCACCGAGATCTGCTGCTTGTGTTACTGTGGGATTTTCATCTGTTTTCATTTGTTCCCTTTCTGTCTCCTCAAGTTTTGTTTGTGGGTCATCCCCCTTTCTTAGTCTAGACTGATGCACTCGAACATAGGTTCCACCATGCCTAACAAATTGGCCTATGACCCCACCTGGACCTTTCCACAATCTACAATCTACTCGCTTATAATACACTTTGTCCCCCGTTTCGTATCTGTCATTAACAGGCCGCAGTTGCTTACGAAGTGCTCTTCTAATTCTCTCTGAGCATTCGGCTTTTTTCATTGCATGTAGTGCGGTGATTTGTTTAGCTATCCAAGTACTCGTACTTGTTTCCAGAGCTGGAGGCTTATCAGTGAGGACTGAGGGCAGATTTGGGTTCTGCCCAAACACTAACTGGTAGGGACTATAACCATACACATTATGCATAGAGTTCTTTGCCATTAGTGCCCAATCTAGAGCTGTCTTGCAGTCACAGTTGTTGTCCCTCTTCAGCTTCAGCAACATTTCAGTTAGGGTCAGATTGTGCCATGGACCATTGCTCCATGGAATGTACGCTGCAGTTGTTTTAACTTCAATGTTAAACTTTTTTTTTTAATTTAATTTTTTAACTTTTCAGCCATGTCCTTTATTTTGTCATTATTAAATTCACCTCCATTATCACTAAACGGTCTGCATGGAGGACCATAAAAACTTATCCAGCAGTGAATAAAGTGCTTCACTATCTGTTTTGGGTTCTTTGTGGTGACGATACTCCCTGCACTGAAGCGTGTGAAGTGGTCAATAGCATGCAAAAACCATACTCCTGGCTCAAGCTCATGTAAGTCCACAGCCACAGTCTCATTGTAGGCTGATGCCATAGGCAAACCCACTACAGGCTTATGTTTTGGCTTGCTGTATCTGCTACATGTATCACAGTTTTTAACAATGTTCTTGAGAATTGTGTTGCTCTTATCATCGTGATTACCTGAGCAGGCCAGTAATTTTTGCAGTCTATCAGCTGAAGCATGTCCAAATTGTCTGTGTAGTTTCAATAGGACTGTCTCCTTTTCTTTTGTTGTCATGTTTTCTGTCACAGCAAGAATTTCAATTTCATTTTGTCTTGTTCTCACTTGTCTCCTTTTCATCTAGATGACTATCATCTCTCAAGTTCACACGATAATGTCCTGAAGATGTTCGTTCAAATTTATCAGGTTGTTTAAACATCGTTGCTTTGTGCAATGTCCAGAACTGCACTTGCTCTTTTCAATGAAGTCTTGCTTGAGAGCATTGGTATTTCTGCAGGAACAACCTCTGTCTCTATTTTGCATCTGGTATGTCCTATTCTTGCTGGAATGGTAACTTTCCTTGTGGAGTACACATATTTGCCATCACCAAATCGGAAAGGTCTTGCACTTTGTTTGTCATCTATTTTCAGTAACTCGCTCTGTGGCAGCCCACTTGTGTAATCCTCAAGCCATTTTTCTCCACACACAGTTCTTGTACAAGTCAATCACAGCTCACCCTAAAGCCTCCACCATGAATATTTCTGTGTCAGACAAAGATTCATTTGAAAACAAAATGATGTTACATTCTTCAACGTCATCTTTTAGTTCTTCATCTTTTGTCAATCTTACATATTCCTTTTTATTTGGACAGTCTTTTGCCCAGTGATACGTGCTTTGGCAAATTGCACATTTCGTTCTTCTTCCATATTTATCAAGGGGGTTTGTGCCTTAAGCTACGGTTTGGGGTTGTTGTGTAGTGTTTGACTTGTGCCCCCGTTTGCCTGAGTATCTCGTGTAATAGGCTACGTGCACGTAACTAAGGAATTCTACTTCCGCCGCCTTGAGTGTGCGGTCGACCATTTCCGGTTCGCGGCATTGCTATAGCAGCGAGACGGCAGGTTTTGATTGCGAAAGATGGCATATTTCACCCGTTGTCTACAAGGCCTCCCGAAAATTGACGTGAACGACGTCCACAGCATTGTCGACCATTGTTCACCTGCACCCGGTTGCAAGCGTGAAAAAGGATTTAGATTGTACATATCAAGTTACATCCACAACTTTGAAGGTGAGTAGCGATACCTCAGCTGTTAGCGGCTAGATCAGCTGTTAACGTTAGACATTGACTAGCTAATGTTAGCAGCCAAGTATTTTAACTCAATCGTGTCAATATTACGACATACTTTATTAGTGTTATTAAATACCTTGTTATGTTGATATGATTATCAACTGGTTGTGTGTATTTTTATTTTACGGTTTTGTATTTCCTCTGTGTCCAAGAAAGATCCAGTGACAGGAGTAGTGTGTGTGAGGGCGTTATGTCATCCGTCAATGGACAGATCTAAACCACCTCACAGTTTAAGTGTAGGATGAGTGTAGCATTAAGATGGTTACCCATGTTCCTGGTTAATCGTGTTCTTTTGGTTCTTTGTTTTAGGTTAACCATGTTCATTTGGTTGACCATGTCCCCCATTCACGTTAAAAACTACCAGTGTACGCTTAGTGCTACGTTACTACTATGTTTTCACTAACAGCAATCAGTGGTGTAGTATAGTTTGTTTTTCCAGGTATGCTGAACATCCCAGGTGAAAGGTGAAACACATAAGATAGGTATAGAAGTTTATGTAAACCTGCTAAGTCTAAGTAGGTATACTGCAATCTTGGTACTTTTTAAGTGGGGATTATATATATATCTTGTTACAGGTGGGGCTGAAGGACTCAATCCCTGTTGAGCTGGCCCATCAACGCTGTACATGTGTAGCTGGATCAGTGCTCTGTAACCATTGTGTGGCTCTACTTTTCCAGTCTGCACATTATTCTCAGCTAGACATTCCAGTTGTTCCACCAGTGCTGAGCTGTACGGAGAGTGAACAACAGTGACACAAGCCAAGAACCCTGGCAAGTCTTGGAATAATGTAACAATAATTTCAATACTACATCTCACACACACATCACATACGCTCATCACTGCTTATGGCCTATATTCACAGGGTGTTAAACCAGGTCCCGTCGAGAAGATGGCTGTGATTGTCTGCCAAACCAAAGCAGAGGACCATTGCCGAGGGAGTAAGGTGATAATTTGGCTAGTAGTTAGTAATCTATTAATTAACCCCTTCAAACCTGAATTATGTTTAAAGTTTCTGAAAAATATAAAAGTACATTTTCCCAGCTCATGAGGCTTCTATAAATAAGACCAAATAAAAATAAAATGTTTGGCTTTAAGTGTAATTTTTTTTGTCCATTTCAATGGACATCAGGTCAAAACAGGTGTACTTCACAAAAATGTTGGTATAAAATAAAAAATAAAATAATAAACATAAAAATTGTTGGTATATACTTAAAGCTTTTTCTCAAGGTCAAAAACTTTTCAACATTTCAACTTTAATTTTGAGGTTTTTGCTTTATAGATCACACATTTGTTTATTCATAACAAAATAAACCTAGGAATCAATCAATGCATTCACGTTAGAGTAATTTCCTGTGTGCATCTTTTGAAACAATTTCTCTGTTAACAATTTTCTTCTATTTTTACAGTACATTACTGGCAGCACGGTTGCCAGCAAGTTACTGTATTTCGATTTCCAGTAACTGTACTGTAATTCACTTTACAGTACACAAGATCAGTACTGTAAACTACCAAATAGTACTTTACTGTATTTTTACTGTATTTCGTAATTTGGTCTGCTTCTGCTGTAATTAATTATACGGTATTGTACTATAATATCTATATTGATACATTACTGCTAAATATTATAATTTTCTAGATAATTGCTAATAATGATTATATTATAATATAATATGTAGTTATTAGGAAAATATAGGCTATAGTAGGAAAAAATACTATGGAAGTCAATGGCTACTGTCAACTGTCTAGTTACCGACATTCTTTAGGATATCTAATATTTATTCATGTTTCTCAGTTTGTTTCAAATAGGTCCACACTGTACAAAGCCATCAGTGGAGAGTTGCTGGACCTGTCCATTCTCAGAGTGTCAGAGATCTACAAAGAGTTCACCCCCGTTTCTGCACCAACCATTTGTACAATGGGTATCACCTGTGAGGTGCCACTAGTGGACTCTGCACTCGGTTTGGTACAAGCAGGCAATCCCCTGTCATACCAACAACCCAAGGCAAGAAGCCGCCCTGTTGCTCACCATGATGCTCCACCATGCCCAGATTTGCCATTGGCTGGCTGCAGACTGGAGACATCATGCAGTATGTTTGTTTTCACTGAGCATCAACAGCTGCACTTCAAGACACTTGAGGTTACCTGGGAGATGGCTAACAAAATAGAGGATGCAACTAGGAGTCAAAGTACATCAGCATACTGGCATAGACTGAGAAAACCCAGACTCACTTCCTCACATTTTGGGGAAATATGCCATGCTATGATAAGATGGCAGACCGGCTACTCAAAGGGGTCCGTAAGACAGCAGCAATGAAGAGGGGTCTCGAAATGGAAACTGATGCCATCGAAGAGTACTGCAAGCTCAAGAGGGTGAACTTCTTTTTTTTCTACACATACCTACATAAATATCTGCTGTAATAAAATGAATTATCAGTAAACAATAACTAATTGAATGCATTTTGAATGCAAGTGAACTTGAACAGATATCACATGCTCAAGAAGGAGGAAGTAGTGAACACTGGATAGGGACCCTCAATAGGAGCACAGCTTGTGCAGATTTAAAGGTGCAGTAAGCGAATTCTAGTTAACGCTGTTGATATTTGAAATCACCAAAACAAACACACCCCTACCCAAAAGGATCACACCGCTATTGTTACGTACTGCTCCGAGAGACACAGGTAGAGAATCCAAATGCAGCTTTAATGAAGGGTAATCCACAATCATAGTCAAAAGTACAGGCAAGGTCAAAACACAGGTAGGCAGTCAAAACAGGCAAACAAGGCTGGAGACGGAGGCAAAAAGGTAATCCGGGAAACAGGCAAGAAATCCAACAAACCATGTCACGAAACCAGGGAAAACGCTCAGAAATGCAGTGTAACACTAAACAAGACTTCGCAAATAATGACAGGGTGAACAGGCTAGATATAGGCAGAGGTAATGAGGTAAATGAGACACAGGTGTAAACAGTGAGTGCTGATGAGTCCGGGCAAAGGATTCTGGGTGATGTAGTCTATGATGGAATGACAGTCCGGGTTGGAGTGCCCTCTGGTGGATGGAGGTGGCTACCCTGGCACCAGATCATGATTACTGTATTACTCCTACAACAGCAATGGTCGCAGATCAGTTCGCCGAGGAAAACGATACACAAATTCAGGCTCTCCAGCTGCGGAGTTGTTTTGGACTGAAGCGCTTTGCAGGATCGGACGAGGACATCCGATTTTATACCAGGTAAGTCATAATTAAGCTGTTTTGAATTGCAGGAAGCTGATGTCTTGTACCATATTAACAGTGATGGACAAAAAAATCATGCAAGTCATGTTCTTTAGTGAAAGTAAAGATGGGCTACTACACATGTAAAATGTTGCTCCACTAAAAGTCCACCTTGCAAGAGGAAGAGTATTTTCCTCTTGTAGTGTACATCAAATATCAAAAGTAAAAGTAATGTAATTTATGACTAACACAAAGATATGATCAGGCCCAAACTTGTGCTACCTACAGCACTGATGCGTAGACACAACCTTTTATTGTCTTTTCTTCATGTAAAACAAATGTAGAGTCAAAATTAAGATAATTGATCATGTGTAACTAAATTAGTCTACAATGACTAACAACGTTATTGTGTATTTTGTTTAAAAGATTCCATTCTTATGACCACCTGATGGCATTCTGGAGGCTCATTGAACCAGCAACATCAAGGATGATCCGTGTGACAAGTGTGGCAAAAGAAGCATCGGCCTCTGTGGCAGAGAAAACAACACTGAACAGATCAACTAAGTTGCTGCCCATAGATGAGTTATTTCTTTTTCTAAATTATCTATCAACCCGGATTCACACAGAGAGAGCTTGGTCACCGATTTAACATCCATCGGACAGCCAGCAGGATCATCACAACCTGGGCCAACTTTCTTTACTGTGTACTGGGAGCTGTGTGTATCTGGATGACACCTGAAGAAATCACAGCCAACCTACCTCCTGAGTTCAAGGAATATGCAGACACTCAGGTCATTGTTGACTGCACAGAACTGCGGTGCCAAACTCCATCCTCACTTGTGCTACAGAGTGAGGTGTACTCGCACTACAAATCACACTGTACCTTCAAGGCCATGATTGGCTTGGCACCACATGGTCCTCTGACATTTGTTTCTGCACTCTATGGGGGCTCTATCAGTGACCGTGAGCTCTTCAGATTGTCGGGCATCATACCTCTCCTGTCCCCTGACATGGCTGTGATGGTGGACAAGGGCTTTAGGGTGGACAACCTTGTGCCAGGAAAACTTCACAAGCCTGCCTTCCGCTCCAACAAGGAACAAATGGCAGCACAGGACGTCCTGGAGACCCAGTCAATCGCGCGGCTGCGAGTTCATGTTGAAAGGCTAATCAGGCGGGTTAAGGAGAACAAACTTTTTGACACTGTAATCCCTTTGTCTATTTCAGGGAGCATTAACCAACTTTTTACTGTAGCTTGTATCTTGTGCAACTACCAAAATGGACCTCTGGTCAAAGACTGGAGAGAACATAAGAGCCAGGTAGAAATCTGACTGTTTGCTTCATGGCTGGCTGCTCCTCTTCCTCCTCTTCCTTTTTTTTTTTTTTTTTTAACAAACAATATACTGATTCACACCACAATTTAGTTTTGGCTTACATTTGCTGACTTTAATTAATAAATGATTTATTTGAAATCTATATTAACTTGGTCTCCCTTTGTGTTGTTTAATTTCCCCTCAAGTGGGCCTGACTCATTGAATATTAGTTTAACATCTAGCAATACATTGGTGTGGGTTCCCCTGTCAAGTGGTCAATCCTAAAAGAGTTACAACTCTGTTTAGCAAAGTTTTTTGATTAGTAACTTGACAAATTTAAATTAACTTAAAATAACCCACTTGAAGGCCTCACGCTATAATGATATATCAACAAGAACAAGACAGTTCTTAGAAGTTATTGTTTACTGATAATTCATTTTATTACTGCAGATATTTATGTAGGTATTATTAGGAACACCATACTAATACTGTGTTTGACCCCCTTTCGCCTTCAGAACTGCCTTAATTCTACGTGCCATTGATTCAACAAGGTGCTGAAAGCATTCTTTAGAAATGTTGGCCCATATTGATAGGATAGCATCTTGCAGTTGATGGAGATTTGTGGGATGCACATCCAGGGCACCAAGCTCCCGTTCCACCACATCCCAAAGATGCTTTATTGGGTTGAGATCTGGTGACTGTGGAGGCCATTTTAGTACAGTGTACTCATTGTCATGTTCAAGAAACTGTAAGGGTGGGCACCTACAGTGGTTCAGGTTGCAGGGTTGCCGAAAGACTAAAGAAACGTTATGAGCAAGATGGTAGAAAACTGTACATTTCTCGTCTATATCCACCCACTGTACTTATACCAATGACGGAAATAAGTGCAGTTACAATAGCTAAATATGTGGGAGAGCGTTGCTATACTGTGACTATATTGTATTGCAATAGGAAGCACTTCGAAGTCAATACCAAATCAAAACTAGTTAGCAATCATTTATAATTGAAAGAATTTAATGACAAAATCTGGTTATGGTTACACTTAAAGTAGTTACAAAATAGATGTATGAGATGATAAAAACTTATACCATTAATCGTACCCAGCATGAATAGAATGTTACCTGAGGGATAGAAAGAGAGAGAGAAGGAGAGAGAGAGCAAAAGAGACAGAGAAGAAGAGAGCAAAGAAGAGAAAAGCCAAAGAGAAGGCCCCCAAGAAGAGAGAGAGACAGAGAATAGAAGAAGAGAGCAGAGAATCAAAGGCCCCTGAGAGCAAGTTACAACCTTCTTTTATACTTCCTTGACCATGTAACTCAAACCCTATTGTGAGTCATTCAAACTGACCAATCAGACCAAACTTCCCCCACTGTACTACAGGTGTGACACACCTTTGGCCTACAGGCCTTCAGAATCTCTTTGTCTTTAGAAATTCCAAATGGCCCTTCTGATAAGAAAGATGGGGGTTGAAAACAGTAAAGCAGTATGTCTTTGTTCAATTGCAAATATCAAATATCTTTGATTATTTTCAATCCTACAATTCCCCCCTTGGCACCGTTGGCCACAATCATTGAGTCCAAAGGTGGCACAGTCCACGAAGACATGCTTTCTGTTGTGAGTAGATGTCATCTTCAGACTTCTCGTCCAGACTTGTTGCAAAAGCAGCTGGTCAGTCTTCAGTCTTTGTTCTCATTTCAGTCCTGCATGAGAAGGCTCCATCAAATGGTGTTGCATCATTCCTTGATATGCAAAGCGTCCACTGAATGCTTCACACCTCGAGAACAGTCACTGAAGATGAGAGCAAACGCTTGTCCCTCTTTCTGAGGCAGGACACAGGATGTGAACTTGTGCAGCAGGGATCCTGTGATTAAAAGAACATATAGCACAACAAAGAGCAAAAGCATACATGGCATTTGTCATTGGTCAGAAGTTTGATGTGGTCAGATTAAAATAGTCTCTGGCAATAAGCCCTTAAATCGATGTACTTAATAAACTGGTCAAGGTTGAGAATAAAAGAAGATCTCACAAGCTCTTACATTGTTTCTGGAAACATTAAACATAAATTGCATTATAACAAAACAACAATCATTGTTGGTTTTAAACCCCCCTTTTCATGAAGAGTATCAGCAAAATATTCTGTGTAACCAAATACAGAGATTCAATTGAATAGATGTCCAAAAACATTGTTGCAAGTCAAATGGACAAAATACAAAGAATCAGAAATCAAATGCATTGTTACAATACAATGAAAAATCACTTAGGTAAGAATGAGAAATACTCTTGACTTGGTGAGACAAATAATAACTAACTGATTTAGTAAATCTAAAGAAAAACAAAACAAACAATAACTGGAAGAAATTCACAGTTATAGTACAGTCTAGATGTAAAGACTTAGATAAAATAGAATGCATACATTTTGTGAGGCAGATGACTTTGTGTGTGAAGATCAAATCTATGTGGCTGTATTTAGCTGTGGCTATGTGTAAATCATGCCCCAAACATGGTGAGGAGGGTTTACAATTGTGATGTAAATTTGGTCCTGTTGTTGTAACAGGGAGCCAGCATGAGAATGTGAGTGAGCTGTGACTGGCTCAAAATCTTCCCACACCAATGTTTGTGTTAAGGAGCATGATAAAGTGCAAAGGTCAGAGTTACGGAATCCTGCTGTGATGAAAGCATTTTCATGGTTAATGCAATTGTAAATTACACTGTAGCCACCTGGCAATTCTGTGCTCCTGTACATGGTTTTACTGCAGCTATATAGGAAATAGCAGAGTGTTCCACTTAGGAGACAAACAAATTCAACATAGACACATGCAACTTGAAATTGCTATACAATTCCAGTATTAAAGTTATTCCAGTTTACACAAGATACATGGCCTAGAATGCATAGCATCTACAACCTTTATCCTAAGTGTTTCATACAACACTTACAGTAAAGCAATCATGTGTTTTAAAGAATAAACTTAACTAGTCTATGTGTGTCTAGTAGCACAAACAACTATAATGTATGTTAAATGAGCACAGTGTGTTAAGTACAATTACAAATTTGGAAATACAAACAGGATCATTGCAATTTGGATGTTTAACTATTAAACTCATTGCTATGAGGCTGCTAGCCCACTAGCCAGTGAGGTTAATAGCTGAAGGCCTTGCATGAACACTGCAGTTAACTCACTGAGAGTTTTACCTGCAAATGAGCGCTGATGTTTGCCCTTAGAAAGTAATTTCCTATTTTTCTGAAAATAAGGTGGAGGTCGACCCCTACCCAGTGACCAGCATTTTTCCTCTATATGGCCTATTTTCTGACAGGAACTGCAAAACCTGTTCTCTTTGCCATTGGGTTGTCTGCTATGTTCTCCTGGAGTTTGAGGATATTCATGACTCTCTAATGCTTGTACACCATGCATTCTGGTACATGACTCTGCGCTATTACGGTGCTGCATCACCTTAAGAACTGAAATAGGCACACTTTCTTGAGTTGCACATGCATTTTCTGAACTAAACGTTTCAGATTCATTAGAGCAAGTCACCTCATCTAAGAAGTGAACATGCTTTTTAGTCCCATCGCTGTTAAGCGTTTTGGGAGGCATGAACTTTTTAGCTATTAGCTTAGCCTTGAGATCTGCAATGGTCTCCTTGTGATTTTTACACTTTTCAGTCAGGGCTAACTGCTCAGCTAGTAATTTATCTAGCTGTGCTTGAAGATCTTGAATCTTTGCTTCAGACTTTTGTGCCTCTGCATTTTTAGAATGCACTTCTTTACATTTAGCATCTATACTTGAGAATAGAAATGGTGTCACATTATGTAGCCTTTTAAAACTTATGAAGTTTAAAGCCTCAATTATTTCACCATGTTTTGATTTCTTTTGGTGTTTGCCAATTATGTCCCACCATTTAAGCATTTCATCATCTGAACTTTTAATTCCAATATACTCTTTCTTCAGTTTGGACAAGGTAGGCTCAACTTTTTCACTCCATAAAGCAAACAATACGTCACTGTTATCAGAAATTTTCCCTTCCATCCCGAGGAGATAATCTGAATATTCTCGAATTGTACAGTAATGGGACTATTGAAGCTGTTTAAAACCATCTACGTTCTGTTTCATGCAATACATAAACATTGAAAACAGACTTACCCATTCCTTGGTCAGAAGGTCAGCTTTAATCCATTCACAAGTTCAACTGTGAAAAAAATGTCCTCATTCTGATGACCGATCAAAATAAATTTCAGAAAATTCACTGCAAGGGATCCCGGGTTTCGGCACCATCTGTAAGGGTGGGCACCTACAGTGGTTCAGGTTGCAGGGTTGCCGAAAGACTAAAGAAACGTTATGAGCAAGATGGTAGAAAACTGTACATTTCTCGTCTATATCCACCCACTGTACTTATACCAATGACGGAAATAAGTGCAGTTACAATAGCTAAATATGTGGGAGAGCGTTGCTATACTGTGACTATATTGTATTGCAATAGGAAGCACTTCGAAGTCAATACCAAATCAAAACTAGTTAGCAATCATTTATAATTGAAAGAATTTAATGACAAAATCTGGTTATGGTTACACTTAAAGTAGTTACAAAATAGATGTATGAGATGATAAAAACTTATACCATTAATCGTACCCAGCATGAATAGAATGTTACCTGAGGGATAGAAAGAGAGAGAGAAGGAGAGAGAGAGCAAAAGAGACAGAGAAGAAGAGAGCAAAGAAGAGAAAAGCCAAAGAGAAGGCCCCCAAGAAGAGAGAGAGACAGAGAATAGAAGAAGAGAGCAGAGAATCAAAGGCCCCTGAGAGCAAGTTACAACCTTCTTTTATACTTCCTTGACCATGTAACTCAAACCCTATTGTGAGTCATTCAAACTGACCAATCAGACCAAACTTCCCCCACTGTACTACAGGTGTGACACACCTTTGGCCTACAGGCCTTCAGAATCTCTTTGTCTTTAGAAATTCCAAATGGCCCTTCTGATAAGAAAGATGGGGGTTGAAAACAGTAAAGCAGTATGTCTTTGTTCAATTGCAAATATCAAATATCTTTGATTATTTTCAATCCTACAAAACCAATTTGAAATGATTCGAGCTTTGTGACATGGTGCATTATCCTGCTGGAAGTAGCCATCAGAGGATGGGTACATGGTGGTCATAAAGGGATGGACATGGTCAGAAACAATGCTCAGGTAGGCCGTGGCATTTAAACCATGCCCAATTGGCACTAAGGGGCCTAAAGTGTGCCAAGAAAACATCCCCCACACCATTACACCACCACCAGTGGTAACAAGGCATGATGGATCCATGTTCTCATTCTGTTTATGCCAAATTCTGACTCTACCATCTGAATGTCTCAACAGAAATCGAGACTCATCAGACCAGGCAACATTTTTCCAGTCTTCAACTGTCCAATTTTGGTGAGCTCGTGCAAATTGTAGCCTCTTTTTCCTATTTGTAGTGGAGATGAGTGGTACCCGGTGGAGTCTTCTGCTGTTGTAGCCCATCCGCCTCAAGGTTGTGCGTGTTGTGGCTTCACAAATGCTTTGCTGCATACCTCGGTTGTAACGAGTGGTTATTTCAGTCAAAGTTGCTCTTCTATCAGCTTGAATCAGTCGGCCCATTCTCCTCTGACCTCTAGCATCAACAAGGCATTTTCGCCCACAGGACTGCCGCATACTGGATGTTTTTCCCTTTTCACACCATTCTTTGTAAACTCTAGAAATGGTTGTGCGTGAAAATCCCAGTAACTGAGCAGATTGTGAAATACTCAGACCGGCCCGTCTGGCACCAACAACCATGCCACGCTCAAAATTGCTTAAATCACCTTTCTTTCCCATTCTGACATTCAGTTTGGAGTTCAGGAGATTGTCTTGACCAGGACCACACCCCTAAATGCATTGAAGCAACTGCCATGTGATTGGTTGATTAGATAATTGCATTAATGAGAAATTGAACAGGTGTTCCTAATAATCCTTTAGGTGAGTGTATACCTTGAAACTTAGGCAAAAGTGCAATTGTATGGGAGGGCATAACTTACTTATGCTGTATAGAAGACACAGCAGGGTACAAGAAACTTTCACGTTGCTCCATAAAGTCAGTCTGCAATTAGAAATTGTCCAAGCGCAACTCAGGAGTCAAGTTCGATTGCAGTGGTTTCATGTAGTCTGTGAATAAAAGAGTCTGTCCACACACAACTTGGAAGTTAAATTTGAAGGCTGTTGCTCCTCTAAGATTGGTTGTAAATGAGAGACTGATCAAACGCAACTCATTGCTCTACGAAGGCAGTCTGCAAACGTGAAAAATATGGTGTTGTACATCTCAGGGGTTAAGTTCAAGTTTTTTCCCAGCAACAGAAGCATAGGGACCCTTCCATGAGACCTTCTTTCCATCCTCACGAGCCTTTTTCACAAGCGGCCATACTTTAGCTCTAGCATCAACATCTTGCTTGATCAGCGCCTCTTTGATGCAAAGCTTGTTTTCCTTTAGAAAGCGAGAGTCTTTCGCAGCCCGCCATACCATATCTCTGTAGGTTCGCATGGTAAAACGCATGAGGATGTTTCGAGGTGCTCCATCGGATCTCCTTTGCCCCAGGCGGTGTACAACATCAATTACATCATCCAACTTGTTCTGGATACTAGGGATCATCTTTCTTAGGATGTCGATCGTCACGTTTCTTGCGTCTTCTCCATCGTGTTCTGGGACCCCCTGTAGCTTGAGACTCCATCTGCGCGAGTACCGTTGCATTTCATCCATGTTTTCTTTCTTTCTCGCAGTTCCTTATTCTCCTTTTCAAGTTGATCGATCTTGAAATCATGCCTTTTGACCTCTTCACTTATAAGTGAGACCTTTTCGCAAGAAACAGTAACCTTACAGTGCGTTTCATCCACTTTATCCGTTAGCTGGATCGCATCAAGGAATGTAGATAAAGAAACTTCGTTTCTGCCTTTTGAGCTCGCTGGATTCTTGGATGGAGTAGAGCAAACAGGCCTTGCAAAAACCTCTTCACTGGCACCGATTTCTGCCTCAATATTAATATTATTATCCAGATCGGCCGATTCCATGCAGCTCTCTTCCACAAGGTGTCCAGCTAATATAGCACTTTCTTGAAGGGACTGATTCTTCCGTTTTTTGCCCATTATATAAAGTTAAAAGTTAAGAATTGACAAAAAATTATCAAGAGAAAAAAAAATAAAAAATTATTACAATCTGAACTTTACATAGTCAAATCTCAGCTTGTTAGCTTTAACTCCTCAAACTACTTGGACGCTTAAAAAACGTGACCATTCACTCCGCTGCCATCTTGGCTCCTGGTTCATTGGTTTTGCCCCGTAGTAGGTTTCGATTATTACGTCATGAAAGTTTAAACACGCATGACCTATTATATTTTATACGCTAGCCTACACAAATTACAATATTTTATCAAATCTGTATTGCATCTTTGCAACTTTGTTTAACAGGATATATTAATGGTTAATTAAGAGTTAGTTTGATGTCTACGTCTGTAAATGTAAAAGCTTTAATCCACCACGATCGCCATAACATGTTTTTTCCCTACTGGTGGCTTCAATTTTAAAATACTGGATATTAGGGATCGGCAAATGAAGCCTCATGAAGCACTGAGGCTTTCCGCTGATTGTTTCGGGAAAAGTTTCGAAGCATCAGGAGTGTCGAAAACAGTGCCATCTTGTGGCAGGTCAAATTTATAGTAGTCATAAACCCGAGTGCGCAGCGCGGTTGTTTTATCTATAAAGCACAAATAAAAGCCTGACAATGCTAAATGTTCAGTTTTCTGATGATATAATTCACATATTAAAGTGTGGCAATAAATTAAATGTAACAATTATAATTATAATAATACCAACAGAGTTGTTTGATGCAAGTAAATGGTGCTCTAATTATTTTATGGTTTTTATACTGTTGATATGGCAGAATATATGATCATGTAATACAGGCTACAGGCTTTATATATATATATATATATATATATATATATATATTAGTGTTGTATTATTGTAATCCATTATTATACATTTACACGAAGTAGCCTATACAGTCTAATTAGGATATCCATCAGGATATCCGTCAGTAGAGTGGAAAAACGCCTCTTTTTTTGGTCTGTTTTTATCCGTCATGTAGATGATTTTCTCATATACGTAATACCATTTTGTGAATTTGTGTATGCTGATTTTTATCTAATAGGCCTATAGCCAAGATAAACATTTCCAGCAATTAAAAATGACATAATGAAAGAAAATACGGGTTTACATGACTAATAATGCCCCGGTCAAGTCAAATAAATTTTTATTCATTAGTTGCCTTTCACACCATCGTCTAAAACGTTTAAAACAATATCATAACTGTCAAACTCAATTTAAAAATATTTAGAAGGAAAATGTCTGCCTAGATAGAGATTTAGCGCTCTCTGGATGACGGCACAGGACTCAATTGCCAGCGGTCCTGTGAGCTGTCGCGCCTTTCCCCTGCACTCTCCGGTGAAACACTACGGTGTATCCTTGTTTTTACAATGAGCGACTTACGTAATGTCGCGCAATATATGTGTAACATGCAGCACTCACCAGCATGAAGAGGACGGCCACGATGTGTGCGTGATCTGTCTGGGCTAAGCCCACGCAGACGCTGCTCTCTCCGGGTCCGGCTGCTCTCACTGCGAGGGTATGCCCATCTCCTCTCTCCGCTCGCGGATAGCGCTCTTCTCAGAGTGCGAACCCGCCCCTCGCGCTCTCCCGTTCCCTTTCCAGTCCGAACCCCTGGCGGAAAAAGCGGCGGAGCCCGAGGGCTGAGTACACCTAGGCTAACGAGCTCACGTCGGCTCAGTGCCCGCGTGCCTCGTCTTCGCCTCAGAGAGACGTTTCTCCCGTGACGTTCTCTCGATCGGACCTGTTCCCTCTGCTCGAAGCCGAGGGCCTGGTCTCATTCGCCGGCAATGATGCGCATGGGAGCATCCACACGATGACTCCGTGTCTCTCACCACTTCTGACGCTGAGGAATGGTCGGGCTCCATCGACGACCCCGCCCCCTCAACTTCACAGCAATGCAAATTCCCCAGCGGGTATCGCGTGTGTCTCGGCTGAGACCACGCCGAATTTGCACGATGAGATGTTGCTGCCGACCCCGCGGGTTCGGCTCGCCAGCCTCGATGCATCCCGCCTCCCTCTCTCTCTCTCTCTCTCCGCGCTGAAGAAGCGCTGCGGACAGAGAATGCCAGAGTGGGCGAGCGAACTCACGCCGGAGCTCTCCCCGCGTGTCTAGCTTTCAGACTGCTAGAAATATTGAGGGCGCGGCTTACGTTACAGCCTGTTCTCACTGCAGCTCGCGCTTATTGCCATGGCAGCGCGCGCGCCTGCCCTGTTGAGACTTACGTCATTGCTGCACTCGCTGTCTAGCGCATAGCGGCGTTGTGAAATGGCGGCCAAGCCCTGCCCCTTTTTCACTCTCTATCACTTCTCCCAGTTCCCTCTATTCAGGCAACTGGAGAGGTTCAGCATTGCAGTATACGAGCCTGTTACAAAGCACACTCGCCTGCACACAAAACGCACTGTTGAGAAATGAGTTTTCTGTCTCTTCCACACCACACGGAAGTCGGCGCCCTGTGCCTTCCGACACTATAAAACCCCTGTACAACCGGGCAGAGGCTTGGAAAGCCATCCCCAGTGTGTCACAGCAGGTTATAAAAACAATTCAATGAGGTTACTCGCTCCAATTCGCTCGCAAACCACCCGTTCATGGGCATAACACACTTCCTCAAAACTGAAGTGGAGAGCCTATTGATGAGAAAAGCTATAGAGGCGGTGCCTAAAGCACAGCGCGAGTCAGGGTTTTACAGCCGCTATTTCGTCGTCCCACAAGAAGATGGCGGTCTCAGACCCATCTTAGACCTCAGACATCTGAACAAGGCTCTTATCAAATGGCCTTTCAGAATGCTGACATTAAAACAGATCATTGCGCAAATCCGCCCGATGGACTGGTTTTTCTCAGTGGACCTGAAAGATGCTTACTTTCATATCCAAATTACACACCCCCCCCCCCCCCCCCCGGACTTTTACAAAGTGCATGGATGCAGCTCTCTCCCCCTTAAGACAAGCGGGAATGTGCATTCTGAATTACCTCGACAACTTGCTCATACTGGCCCAGTCAGAGGAAGAAATAAAATCTCACAAATCTGTGCTACTCAGCCATCTAGAATGCCTGGGTCTCCGAATAAATACAGCCAAGAGCTCATTGTTTCCCAGGCAGAGAATCTCCTTCCTGGGAACAATTTTAGACTCAGCCCAAATGAGGGCGTGGCTGTTGAACGAGCATGCTCTGACTACACAGCAGCTTGCACGCTCATTCAAAATGGGAATTAACAGACCCCTGAAAACTTTTCAGAGAATGCTAGGCCTAATGGCATCAGCTTTTCCAGTACTTCCGCTGGGCATGGTGCGCATGCGCCCCCTGCATTACTGGCTGAAATCACGGGTTCCTCCCCAAGCATGGCATTCTGGCCAGCTTGGATCAAAGTGGGCCGCGGCTGTGTCAAAGCCCTGGCTCCATGGTCGAATGAGCTTGGGGACAGTTTCCAGACGGATGGTGGTCACCACAGATGCCTCCAACATGGGTTGGGGCGCTCTGTGCAAGGGAGAACCGGCCTTCGGCTCCTGGTCGAGCACGGAGTCACGGTTGCACATAAACTGCCTAGAAATGCTAGCAGTAGTGCTGGCCCTCGAGACTTTTTTACCACGTCTCTCAGGTCACCATGTTCTAGTCCGCACGGACAACACGACAGTGGTCTCCTACATAAACCGCCAAGGCGGGCTCAGGTCGAGATGGCTCAACCAACAGGTCAGACATCTCCTCCAATGGGCAAAAGGCAATTACACTCGCTGAAAGCAGTGCATGTGCCAGGCAGACTGAACTAGGGAGCAGACATGCTCTCCAGGGGCCTCGTGTCCCCAGGAGAGTGGACACTACATCCCCAAACGGTTCAAATGATATGGAATGTTTTCGGGAGGGCAGAGGTCGTCCTCTGTGCCCCCGAAGACTACTGTCACTGCCTGATTTACTTTTCAAAAAGCAAGGATGTGCTGGCCCACGAATGGCCCAGCAGTCTACTTTATGCTTTTCTTCCAGTCCCGCATTTCCCTCATGTCTTAAAAAGAATCAGGGAATGTGGGCATACAGTGGGCATATTCTCAGGGAACCGAGGTTACGTAAGTAACCGAGTACGATTTCATTTGCGTAAAAAATACATTTGTTTTCGTTGATATTAGCTACTTGACATTGTCCCTGACAGTTTGTAAATGTGTTGGATATTGGGATGCCTATATCGGATAACAGACACAGGATTGATTTTCTTCTTTTTATTCTTGTCATCTTCATTTATTAAATCTGTTAAGATATATAAAACAGATATTAGTATATACATATTTTAGTATAACTCTTATAATCTGTCATGTAGCAGCGAGTGTGAGAGAAAAAAAAATGATATATTTGATTAATTCAGGAACGAATAAATGCTGAATTGCTTTTACATAACTAAAATAACACAAGACTAGACATAAGACATGCTATGAGTGGAAAAAATAAAGACATAGTTAGCCTATATAGATAGCCTATTTTCAGTCTACAAATTGTATCCATAAATAACTAAGTTAAACGAATTAAACAATAATAATAATAATAATACACAGGCTATTCAAAACGCCCTCGTTGCTTAAATAAAGTTTAAATACGTTTAAATAGTTAAAATCACAGAATTTGTCTAATGACACAACAGTTTTGATCTAGCCCCCCCAGACCAGAGCCAATGATTTTGTCTGATCTATGAATATTTTTTTATATAATATAATTAATATTTTCTCATTTTATTTGTCTTATCCTTTTAGTGTAGAATGAGTAAAGCTGATTATTTTTAAGATGACAACATTTTGTAAAAGTTATATTTTTAGGCAGATTAATTTTTTAGGCTGCTCTACCTCTGGACTAACAGCGCTCGTCAGTGTCAAAATGATCGAAATGACCAATCAAATCAAAGAAGGCGGGGCTTACTGTCGCTGTCACAACGCAAAGAGAGCTCATGGAAAGATGTAGATGCAAGTCTTAGATAACTGTTTTATGATAGAAATGTTCAGCTGCCGACAGTAATAGACTGCAAACTACTCAACTTTTTGTGAAATTTCGCCGTTTTGAATTGAAAAAATTTGATCATGATTCATGTAATTCATAAATGAATGTGATGACAACGAGGCATAGCCTAAAACGTTTGCATTTTCTACATATTAGACATACGAATAAGAGTGAACTCTTTTAAAATAAAATATTAGCAAATAGTTTCAATTGATTACTTCATTAGCCTACTACAATTAGAACCAGAACTTTACCATTCTTATTTATGTATTCCCTTAAATCCTTTAATTATTCAATTCCTTTATTATTATTATTTAAAAACATTTTTTTACAATAAATATTCTGATTTAACTCTGAGTTTTGGAGTGTTAAATAGATTAGATAGCTTCGAAACACTATTTACGACACTAATAATTCTTAATTTCTGATAGGAATGCAAAATCAATCTGTAGTTATTAATATTTTGAATTGAGCAACGAGACACAAACCTGTACATATTCAATCGCGTTTGCTCCCATTTATTTTTGATCAGTGCTTCAGTAGCCTACACAAGGCTACAAACTTTTAGTCCACATTTGGAGAAATATGTATTCACACGTTTACCTCATATTTCTTTAGATAGAATACCATAATTTCTTAATGACTCACAGAAAGACGATTCTCTGCCGATCCATTAGTCAATATTGCCTGATAATAATTCTTACCTTATGATTTCGGCAAACTTCTGCGTTCTGTCTTATTATTCATTTATGCGTCCGTTATTATATATAGCCTAATATCTCCATAAGGTCACAATAGAGTGAGTTTTGAGCAAAAACACTGTATTAATATCATACTGGCAATCTGAAATAGATGCGACTGACTTTCTGAAAAGCTCTGCATGGATTGAGGCGCATTAAACAGGCGACTGGACTGTTAAAGTTATTATTATTTATAAATTATACCCAAGGTGCCGCCTATGATCTAGCTTATTTAGGCCTATTCTATCTTTAACTCGGCATTACATTCAATATGTATTATATGAATGTTTGCTTTAAATACATACAAAAGCATTTCGAAGATTTCACAGCACTACTGCACGCTGATAACTTTTGGAAGAAAAAAAGAAGAATAGGGTGTGAATTACCAACCCGGTCTCACGGCATTTCGAGGGGTCTGGTCCCCTAATGAAGGCTTTAACCCCATAAATAATCAGAACAAATTGTTGCGAGTTTTACAAAGTACATTTAATTATATATATATATATATATATATATATACACACACTCACCTAAAGGATTATTAGGAACACCTGTTCAATTTCTCATTAATGCAATTATCTAATCAACCAATCACATGGCAGTTGCTTCAATGCATTTAGGGGTGTGGTCCTGGTCAAGACAATCTCCTGAACTCCAAACTGAATGTCAGAATGGGAAAGAAAGGTGATTTAAGCAATTTTGAGCGTGGCATGGTTGTTGGTGCCAGACAGGCCGGTCTGAGTATTTCACAATCTGCTCAGTTACTGGGATTTTCACGCACAACCATTTCTAGAGTTTACAAAGAATGGTGTGAAAAGGGAAAAACATCCAGTATGCGGCAGTCCTGTGGGCGAAAATGCCTTGTTGATGCTAGAGGTCAGAGGAGAATGGGCCGACTGATTCAAGCTGATAGAAGAGCAACTTTGACTGAAATAACCACTCGTTACAACCGAGGTATGCAGCAAAGCATTTGTGAAGCCACAACATGCACAACCTTGAGGCGGATGGGCTACAACAGCAGAAGACCCCACCGGGTACCACTCATCTCCACTACAAATAGGAAAAAGAGGCTACAATTTGCACGAGCTCACCAAAATTGGACAGTTGAAGACTGGAAAAATGTTGCCAGGTCTGATGAGTCTCAATTTCTGTTGAGACATTCAGATGGTAGAGTCAGAATTTGGCGTAAACAGAATGAGAACATGGATCCATCATGCCTTGTTACCACTGTGCAGGCTGGTGGTGGTGGTGTAATGGTGTGGGGGATGTTTTCTTGGCACACTTTAGGCCCCTTAGTGCCAATTGGGCATCGTTTAAATGCCACGGCCTACCTGAGCATTGTTTCTGACCATGTCCATCCCTTTATGACCACCATGTACCCATCCTCTGATGGCTACTTCCAGCAGGATAATGCACCATGTCACAAAGCTCCAATCATTTCAAATTGGTTTCTTGAACATGACAATGAGTTCACTGTACTAAAATGGCCCCCCCAGTCACCAGATCTCAACCCAATAGAGCATCTTTGGGATGTGGTGGAACGGGAGCTTCGTGCCCTGGATGTGCATCCCACAAATCTCCATCAACTGCAAGATGCTATCCTATCAATATGGGCCAACATTTCTAAAGAATGCTTTCAGCACCTTGTTGAATCAATGCCACGTAGAATTAAGGCAGTTCTGAAGGCGAAAGGGGGTCAAACACAGTATTAGTATGGTGTTCCTAATAATCCTTTAGGTGAGTGTATATATTAGGTAAGGAACGTTTCAATAGCATTTCAAATAATTTCCCCCGCAAACAAAATGTATTGCGTTCACAACCATATAGCAACAGTGCACTCTGTTATGTTTAAATCCAGGTAAGCATGAGGACAAGAAAGTTCCCAATTCTCAATGATTTATTCAATCCACAAGCAGGACAATGCCAAGTGTTTACATGATTGACAGCAGGTGCAACACATTCTTACTCTACACCTTTTATAGGTAACAACATGTGGACTATAGCGCCATCTTCTGACACATACACAAACACACACACTCCTCGAAGCATATATAACTGTCAATATTTATCACTTCATTGCATATTCACATATGCATTAATTCGCGTGCCTGTTTTAAAATCGTCCAAATGCAAAAGCTGATGCTGATATTTTTCACTATAGTGAGAAATAATTATTAATTGATCATATATATTAATTCATGTATTAATTTTTATTTAATACATGAAAATTGTTTCATAACACGCGGATTTAAAAGGAGGAAGAATCACAGGCAATGTTTAGGACTGTATATGATATCATCGTTGACAGTGACATCGTCTGACATGGTTTTGCGTTTGTAACGATAGCCTAGTCTTTAATAACGTGAATAAATCAAACAAGAATGGGTACTTTATTATTAAACTTTTATTATTTGATTTTGATTTATTATTATTAAACTTGTATTGCTCCTTGACAACCCACACATCCAAAGAATTCTCAGAGATGCTGCATCACGACTTTTTCATTTATTTTTTTAAAGGACGCAATATATTTTGTCGAGATAAGTTATCCTTGTTGCTTTTATTATTATTTATAATTGGTCATATGTACTGTATTAAGTCTGTACATTTGCGTTCCTTATTCATGTATGTTTTTGTGATCCCTTGACAATAATACAAAAATGTAAATCTTGAAATGCACCACATCATGTTTTCCACTGAGCGGCGCTAGGCCATAATAAAATCACACGGACTCCTGTGAGAAGGACCTGCTGCAGCCTGCAGATCGGGGAGGGGCTGCCCCGCCCCACGCCTACTCTGATTGGTTCTGATGTGAAGACATTGCACAAAAGCAGCTCTTCTTCTCATGGATCCTCTTCTACAGTGGTGTATTTATGTAAACCCCTTCCACACTGAGAGGATGTCTGCCTGGCCTGGGCCTTCATAAACATGCCATTTTCAACCATATAATGCTATATGAATATGTGTGCAGTGTTTTTCAGTGATTTTCTTTTAGGACACCACCAATATAATGATATATGGGGAATTCCTGAATAAAGTTCTAACATCATCTAACAGATTTCTTGAAGTGCAAGAGACATGAACATGAGCAGGAATGTCACTGCACACACAGCCCATGTCTCCATCCATCAGTGCTGGCAGAGCACATTGCTCCTTTAGTAGGAGTGAAGGCAGATGAAGATGGACAATTAAAACAAGAGAGAAGCACCCTCCTGATAATGCTGACATTGATTTTACATTGAGTTGTTATCGACAGCATAATCACTTGACCTGGGACTTGATGCTATCCTTTTCCTTAACTCCTGCTCCCTGATTAATCAGATAATTATTCATATTCCTGAATCACTATTACGTGTGGGGAATGAAACTGATCTCCATTCAGTTTAGCCTGTTTCCACGGAAACACAATTTACAAAAAAACTACATCTTGTGTTTATTGAGAAAGTGACTATTTTTTTGTATTTAAAGAGATTAAGGTCTACAAGGTGAATCTACAGCTTTAAAGGGATAGTTCACCCCAAAATGAAATTTCTTGAGGGTGAATAATTTAAGCTGCCCCAAACCTGTATGAATTTATTTCTTCTGCTGAACACAAAAGAAGATTGAAGAAGAAGAGTGAAGAATGTTGGTAACTAGCCATTGACTTCCATAGTATTTTTTTTCCCTACTATAGAAAGCAATGGCTATCGTCAACTGTCTCATTACCAACATTCATTCAAATATATTCTTGTGTTCAGCAGAAGACACACACTCGTGCAGGTTTGGAACAACGTGAGAGTGAGTAAATGATGACATAATTTTCATTTCGAGGTGAATTACTCCTTTAAAGAATTTTTTGTTGAAAAAACCTAAGCTCTTTTATTCTTATATGAACTTGTTATTTGAATGCTATGTAGTTTCACAGAAAATGAACTGAGATTTAAGTAATGGGTTATGGTCATAGCTCAGAGGTGTTTAGCTCAACACACCTGCCTGAAGTTTTCATTGATCAGCTGCTTCAGGTGTGTTTAATTAAGGCTGGAGATAAACCTGGTGGGAAAAATCAGACACACTTTCTTTTGGTATTGAAGCATTAATAGATTAGAAAACTAGAATAAATGTACAGGATTTAATATTTTGTATAAACTTTGTGTTTATGTCTAAACATATTGTGTTTAGTATATTAACTTTCTTGAATGTGACTGTGAAAACTGAATTGACTTGTTCTGAAGTAACATCATGCTTTCTTTTTCAGATTTCAGAGAACCCAAAGGAAAAGAGGCAGTCGTCTGATGCACGCCAGATCTTTAAAACCTGAACCGTTGGACCACCTGTAGTTATAATGACATCAGACTTCTAAAACCAATTTTATTTTTAAAGGTTGTAATGCTTTTGTCTTATTTTCCCCCCTTTCTTTTTTAAAGAAGGATCTTTTATATCTTTTTTGTCACTGGTTGTGTTAAACTGTTAAATAAAATAAATTGACTGAATTGCTGGGAAGGTGTCATTCATATTTTAAAAGGTTTTCCCCAAACTTTGAAACGGTAGTTAAAACATTAATGTTTCAACATTACCTTGGTGCATCAGATGGCAGCACTGTTTTATGCCGTCATTTCCGTTTCAACAAAAGTGATCTAGTGATCCGTTACTCGCCCCCTGAATCACGTACTTCACGGTGTCTGCCATGTGCTCTTTAAATGCCTTTATTTCCACCTTTGGCAAGAACTTTACAACATCTTGGCTTAGTGGAGCTTTAGTAAAAATGTTGGGAAACCAATATGTGAACCTCAAAGAAAAAAATATTCTAAAATGTTTTGAGATCAGATCACTGAAGCCACAGATGAAAGTAGCCAGAAATACATGTTCAGAATATCAATATGAAGATGTATTGTCACAATCCTTGCTGATATGAATACTGATCATTTAATGCTCAGCTGGCCATGGATTATCTCACTTATACCATGATCATTTGCCAGCATTGACTATTTAAAGCTGTTATTGATGTACAATATTTGACCGGGAGACTAAAACTGATGGTTATTTTTGTCAGTCATGGCTTGTTAGGTCTAGCATATTCTGTCCGCTTTGAATCAGACACCGAGATGCGTAAGATTACATTTACTTGAATGAATGAATGAATGAATGATAGTGACGTGTGTGTGTTTGTGCTTCAATGAAAACAGCGCATTAATATAGAACAGTGATTCAATTGACTTGGAACTACTTATGCATTAAATGGTTTTATTGCACACATTCCAGCCAAACAGAATCGAGTATTCAGACAGACCATGGTGTATATATATGTACAGTATGTAACAGAGGCCAGCTAGTAGACACTGTGCGGGTAAACCTCACTCCTCTGATCTCAAGAGACGCTCTATCGACTAACGCTAGCGGTTGCAGCCTTTAGCCTCCTTGTTAGAGCGACTCTCCACTGACCGGAATGACCGCCAACTCTTTCGAATGTCACTCAACAACCATAGGATGACATCAAGTGACCTACAAAAAGAAACAAACAGCAGCTGGGGTGAAGTGTGCGGCGAGGACGGTTCAAAACAGGCTCCTAGGGGCAGGGCTGAAGTCATGCAAAGCTAGAAAAAAAGCCCTTCATCAGTGAGAAGCAAAGAAGAGCCAGGCTGAGGTTTGCAAAAGACATCTTCTCTGATGAGTCCAGTTTTCAGCTTTGTCCAACACATGTCGTCTAATGGTTATACGGAGACCTGGAGAAGCCTACAAGCCAGTGCCTTGCAGCCACTGTGAAATTTGGTGGAGGATCGGTGATGATCTGGGGGTGCTTCAGCAAGGCTGGAATCGGGCAGATTTGTCTTTGTGAAGGACGCATGAATCAAACCACGTACAAGGTTGCTCTGACAATGTTCCCCAACTCTGTGATTGAAAATCAGGGTTATTCCACCAAATATGGATTTCTAAACTGTTAAAACATTAGTATTGTGTTGTTTAAAAATGAATATTAACTTATTTTCTTTCCATTAATCAAGGTCTGACAACACTGCATCTTTTTTTTATTATTTTGACCAGTTGTCGTTTTCTGCAAATAAATGCTCTAAATGACAATTTGGGAGAAATGATGTCAGTAGTTTATAGAATAATACAAAAATGTTAATTTTACCCAAACACATACCTATAAATAGTAAAACCGGAGAAACTGATAATTTTGCAGTGGTCTCTTATTTTTTTCCAGAGCTGTATACAGGTGCTGGTCATATAATTAGAATATCATCAAAAATTTGATTTATTTCACTAATTCCATTCAAAAAGTGAAACTTGTATATATATATATATATATATTTATTATATGTATATATACACATTCTTTTTTTACAGTAACACAACACAGTGGTACTGGTATCTCACAACAGCACATACAGCCATATATAAGCCATATCTTACTATCTTTTGATCATAGTAATCATGTTCATACGTAGGCATATAAAATGCAAATAAAATAATAATAATAATACAGCAGAACATATCACAGTAAATAAATGACAGGGACATTTTATAGACCAATAATTACAAGGATAAGAAGTCACTAAACATTTTCCAGAAAATTCCACAAAGAAGACCAAGTGCGCCAGAAAGCATCTGATCTTTGATGCAGATCGTATGATAGTTTTTCCAGAGGTAAAAGAGTAGCGGCCTGACTTATCCACATATTAACTGAAGGTATCTGAGGAGTTGACCATAGTAATAATATAATTTTTTTTTGCTAAATATATACAAAAGTTCAGTACATTTTCTTTGTTACAGTCGAGGTGCAGACCAGCTTTACAGTTCAGAAGTAAACATTTGGAGATAATGCAAAAGACTTTCCAATAATGAATAATCTTATGGATGTCTTTCCAGTAACCTTTGATTTTATCACACTCCCAAAACACATGCATCACTGTGCCAATGTCTGTCCTACATTTGAAACATAACTGAGAAGAATTGGGGAACATTTTATGAAGGCGAACTGGAGTTAGATAAGTCCTGTGGATAAACTTATAAATTTGTTTGTGAGCCGAAATTGAGACACCTTTGGGGAAAACACATGTACAAACAGATAACCACTCTTCATCACTAAAATTTTATCCTAAGTCCTTTTCCCATATCACCCTCAAAAAGTCAAAAGTCAAAACTCAGAGATCTTCTTCTTAAGAGTAAATGAAGAGAGAAGCTGTTTTTCCACTTCAGTAAGATCAAATGGCATATTACCTTCTTTTGAGTGTGACTCCAAAAAGTGCCGTAATTGAAGAAATTTATAAAAATTACTGGGCAGGTTAAATTCCTGCTTTAATGACTGGAATGACCTCATTTGACCATTATCAAATAAATGGCCAAACTCAGACACTCCTCTCAACCTCCAGGACAGAAGACCAATATTCTGTACGGCTGGGGGAAGATCAGGATTGAGTGCTATAGGAGACCTCTTTCCGCCATGTGATGGGGCTTGAGGTTTTGTGCATGAATTCCCACTCCTTTGCAAAAGCTTGAAATTCCTGTGAGCTAAACTGTGGCCCATTGTCAGAAATGACTGTTTCAGGAATACCATGTCTGGTGAATTGTGACTTCAGATGGGTAGTGACTGTTGTACTTCTTGTATCTAATGCAGCCACTCTACTTCAATGAATTTGGAGTGATAATCCACTAAGAGTAGATACTCCTGTTGGTCAAAGGTAAACAAGTCAACTCCTATTTTCTGCCAGGGTCTTTCAGGAACACTGTGTGGATGTAATGGCTCTTTGGTTTGGCGTTTCTGGTATGTGCTGCACACATCACAACTGTTTACCATCTCCGTTAGGCTTTGTGACATTACAGGCCAAAAGAGCACATCTCTCGCTCTCCGTCTGCAGCTTTCTATTTCTAACTTTCATGAATTTGCTTTAGCATTTCTGCTCTCATTGATGCTGGAACTATGAGCCGTTCTCCTTTGAACAAAACTCCATCCACAACTGATTTCCTCTCTGAAGTTCCAATATCCTTGTATTTATTTTGCTGCTTGGCTCTTCATTTCAGGCCATCCATTTAGCACTGTCTCTGTGAGTTTTGTCAGAATCACATCATTTTTTAATTCATCTAGTTATCATATGCACCTGAGCTTCTATTTCTTGATCAGGAGAGCCGGTCTCAGGTAAGTACGCTCTGGATAATGCATCAGCTATATACATCTCTTTACCTGGCTTGTACTGTACATTCACTTGATATTTTTGTAATCTCATCAACAGTCTCTGTATTCTTGCTGGAGCGCTGCTCAGCAGCTTTTTCATTATTGCTTCAAGCGGTTTGTGGTCGGATTGTACGTCTACCTCTCTTCCATAAACATACTGATGAAAACGTTCTGCTCCAAACACAATCGCCAACATCTCCCTCTCTATTTGTGCGTATCGCTGTTCTGTTTCAGTCAATGCACGCGATGCGTAAGCCACTGGCTTGTCTTCTTGAAGTAAAACAGCACCCAGTCCACTTTTAGATGCATCGACAGAAAGTGTTGCAGGAAGACTGACATCATAGTATCTGAGCAAGGGGGCCTCAGTAAGCATTGTTTTCAATTTGTTGAATGCGTGCTGATGTTCCTCCTCCCACTGCCAGGCAACGTCATCTCTGGGCAGTGCACGCAATGGCTCAGTGTGTTGAGACGTTTGGAATGAACTTTGCGAGGTAAGTGATCATACCTAGAAATCTCTCCACATCCTTTTTGCATTCAGGAGTGGGCATTTTTCAGTCAGCCTTTATTTTGGTCTCATCTGGTTTCAAACCATCCTGTGTGAAGATGTGACCGAGATATTTGATTTCCTCTAGGCCTATCTTGCATTTCTCTTTATTCAGCTTGAAGTTCTTGACCCTTGCTCTCTCTAGCACTTGCCTCAGTCTGTAATCATGCTGCACTTTTGTTTCTCCCCAGATCAAAAGATCATCAATTTATGTCTCAACGCCTTCATTTCTTTCAAAAAGTAGTTTCATCGTCCTGTGGAAAATTTTTGGAGCTGAATTGACCCCAAATGGGAGTCAGAGGAATCTGAAGCGGCCAAAGGGAGTGTTGAATGTACAAAGGCGAGAGCTGGCTTCATCTAATTTGAGTTGCCAAAAACTCTGTATATGAGAGTATATATCCCATTTGTTCACATGCATTAACTCCTAATATTGTTTAAGCATCTGATTTCACCACGATGAATTCCAGTACATTAGTTTTCTTTTTGTATTTCACTGTCCAGTTACACTTTCCTTTCACAGGTATTTTGTCTCGGGTGTAAGTTGACAGTTTCACATTTGTGGGTCTGAGTATGTTCTTTTTTCCAATTCTTTGCAGCAGACTGTACGGGATTACGTTGGCTTGCACGCCAGTATCAAGTTTAAATTTTACATGTTACATGTTGAACCGAGGCGTCGGAGCTTGTATCGACAATAAATGGGCGTGCCAGATGAAGCCCCGATTCAAGGCTTGTGTTGTTAAAGGAACACGCCAACTTTTTGTGACTTTAGCTTATTCACTGTATCCCCCAGAGTTAGATAAGTCCATACATACCATTCTTATCTCTGTGCGTGCCATAACTCTGTCTGACGCACACACCGCTAGCCTAGCTTAGCACAAAGACTGGAGGTAAACGGCTCCAGCTAGCCTACTGCTCAATAAATTACAAAATAACACCAACATTTTCCTATATACATGTTGTGATGTGTATTGTTACATTGTGTACTAAGACCGATGGAAAATGAAAAGTTGCAATTTTCTAGACCGATATGGCTAGGGACTATACTCTCATTCCTGCATAATAATCCAGGAACTTTGCTGCCGTACCATGGGTGCATAGGCGCTGCGTAATATCATTGCGCCGCTGCACTGAGTGTTGCTTCGGATTCGAAACTCGCACCACCTTGTGGTTGTTGTGGTGTTTCAGAGAAGTGTCAGGAGTAGTAGAAGTGTGAGTGTCAGAGAGTTGTGTCATTGTCGTTATTGTGGTCCATATGTGTTAGGGCTAAATATAATTACATTATACAATTATACTACAGTATACTACATTATTACTATTAGGTTAGAGAGTTTTTTCTCTAATAGAGTTTTCCTCTATTATTAGGTGTCTTTGGCATCTGCTGGATTGCACGATTGATCACAGTATAAATGAATAATTCATTAACAGTGTGTCTGACAGTTGTCTTTGTGCAAGTAAAGTCAGACAGAGAAAGATACATATTTTATTGTATACCCAGGCAATGGACAAATGTCTGCTCAGGTCATTGGCTCAGGATTAATGGATTTGTCTGCTATTTCTTTGCACAGTAACTAGGTGTCACTAGTGAGCAATGATTAATGAAGCTTCGGGTAATGAACCTTTTGGTGAAGCAATGGGCTGCGGTAGTATTGAAGTCAAGACCGAGACCAAGACCAGACCAGCACCCCTTAAATTCATAAAGATCCACATTACCACCTGAGTAATGAATTATTTTTAATCAATAAATATAATTAGAATAAGACACTAGAGCTTTTACCAAACAAATGAAATCAACAACAAAAGTAATCTTTGCACTGCAGAGGTGGTACAGAAGATGCATCTGAATTGGTAAATTACAAATGCATAAATAATGTTTTTTTTTTTAAATATTGAATGTTTGTATAAAAGCAATATCATGTTTGCAGTAATGCTCAAATTTGTGAAAACATCTTCTTTTGTGATATTGCTTAATTATAAAATAAAAATCCAGTACTTTTTTGATGAGCATTTGTATTAATTTTGGTGACATTTTTGACACAATCCCTCATTAATTTCTAAACCGGCACAATAAATAAACCAAATTAGAAATAAGTTATTGATTGTATCTGAAGCAGTAAATTTTACATCCACTCACATTAATGATGTTAATAAAGAAATTAGACAATGCACCGGCAATTTAGTGATGTAAAACCATAACGGTCTCTTATTGGCCTGTTTAGCTGAGCCATCCATGGACCAAAGAAAACAAGCCCTGAAAACTGATAAAAGAACACATATTATACAGACTCTTTATATTTAATCTTATTAAATGATTAGTTTATGGCATTCAATTAAAAACATTTGCAATGTGTTTGTAAACGCCAACGGTGTTTTTACGCATGTTTGCCCTTGTTTGAGTTTTGTTGCATTTACACTGTTCTGACCAGCAGGAGTCGCCATTCGAACATGGCAATTCGAACACTGAATCAATGATTCAATTGATTCGAAGCTTTAAAAGCTTCGTTTCTCCTATCACTATATTCGTTACAAAATATATTCTTTTGTAGGCGATTTCAGAAGCATAAAACACACAGACAGTCATCATCGATTTATTTGCGATCGTACAATAATGCTATAATATAACGTGTCCTGTACTCCTCCGTCATTCTCCCCACACCGCGTGAGGCGGTGCCGCTCCACCGGCAATCCCAGCATACACCGCGCCTCATTAGCATAAAACATTCCGGTGTCTAGAAGAGCCGAGCGAACACATTCAGCTCCAGAGAACTGCAGATACGTCTAAATTAAAGAGTGTACCAACACAGCGGCAAACATGAGCGACAGCGAGAAACTGGACAAGCAGCGGCTGAAGAACTTCAAGAATAAAGGGCGCGATCTGGAGGTAAAGGCGCGCGTGACGTCGAGCAGATTCACGGACACTTCACGAATAATCGCGCAATAATCCGCTCTCGAGCTCTCATAACACGCCGCCCTGCGAAATGTGTTAAGATCTGAGCGTTTATACGAGACTATAGAGGTTAAATTGGTCAAACTTGATATGAAGGTGTTAGCCGCGCGGCTAGCTCGCCGTTAGCCTCGAGCTAACGCGCGTCGCAGTTCTTCATTAAAGTGTGTATTTGTCGTCGGTGTTTAAAGTGAGCGCCGAGATAGGCTCGGATCAGTCGTGATGTGTAAATCTGGGCTCGGTTTGTGTCTTGATCGTGTCCGAGTCCGAGTCCTGTAACGTTACTCATGTGAGTGTTAGCATTAGCTCGGCCTGCTGCATAATAACATCCTCCGGACGCCTTTCTGCTGCGTGCTCGAGCTGATGCGACTCAAACGGGCGTGTTATTAATAGGCAGTGTGTTTTCTGTTGTCTGAACGATCGTGTGGTGTGTTATGTGAGTGTTACCAGCAGATTTCTTTCTCTAACTGCATCACATTCACACAAACAGCAAAACACCGTGAAGAGTTCACATCAGAATCTGTGGTGTAAATAAGTCTCACACTTCACACAGTTTAAGCATACTTGAGGTAGGTCGTTTATAATAGAGAAAAGTAGTGGTCCCAGGATGGCTCCTTGAGGAACACCTTTTTCAAACAATTAAAAAATCAGACTGAAAACCATGAAGAACAACACACTGGTGCCTGTAATGAAGATAAACATTAAACCAAAGAAGTTTGTATTTGGAGTAATAAAGGATTAGTTAAATTGTCATTAATTCCTCTTCCTCATGTCAAACCCGTAAGGCCTTCTGATGAAATCCGAGAGTTCTCTGACCCTCCATAGACAGCAATGTAATTAACACTTTCAAGGTCCAGAAAGGAAGTAAAGATTTTGTTAAAATAGTCCATGTGACTCTAGTGGTTCAACCTTAATGTTATGAAGCCACGAGAATACTTTTTGTGTGCAAAAACAAACAAAAATAATGACTTTGTTCAAAACTCGTCTTACGCCATTCACAGTACAGCCCTTCGGGGTTCTACAGCAGAACGCTGGCTCACTATTGGCCAAGCACAATCACATAATCATGTGCTTGTGTGAATTGTGTAGGAGACTGGTGATATAAGTTGAGATCATTATTTTTGGTTTTCTGCATAAGTATTCTCATCGCTTCATAACTTTTAAGGTTGAGTCACATGGACTATTTTAACGATGTCTTTACATCCTTTCCGGGCCTTGAAAGTGTTCATTAAACTGCTGTCTATGGAGGGATCATAGAGCTCTCAGATTTCATCAGAAATACCTTAATTTGTGTTCTGAAGATGAAAGAAGGTCTTACGGGTTTGACATCAGGGAGAGGAATTAATGACAATTTATATTTTTGGGTGAACTAACCCTTTAAGGTAATTGGCGTTCTGCTGGTTTCAGGTGACGCAGAAGGACAAAATGCTGTGATTTTTTTTTTTTATATTTTAATAGACTTGTATCATGCAACTTTCTTCAGAAAGTAAAATAAAATCCTTAATTTTGGGGGCAAAATAAGAGCTGGAAACACTGACTGACATGATGTAAAATGATTTTACGTTTCCTCATAGCTGAAATGTGCAGATCATCCGTAGACTGACATGTGTCGCTGTACAGAAGTGAATTATGGTTGTGGTTCACTGGTCATCATCAGTAATGATGCTTCTGCTCTCTCCTGTACAGACGATGAGGAGACAGCGCACAGAAGTGGTGGTGGAACTCAGAAAGGTAAGAGCTGGTCAGTGTTTAGTGCAGTTAAGTGCTTGATTGACAGGTCAGTAGGCGGTTCTTCACATCCCAGCACGTGAGCGTTTACACTATAAATACAGTGTGTGTTTGAGCACCTCTAAAGGCGTCTGTACCGCTGGTGTTTCCTGTAGAATAAGAGAGACGAGCACCTGCTGAAGCGGAGGAACGTGCCGCACGAGGACATCTGTGATGATTCTGACGCCGACGGAGACTTCAGAACTGTAAGAACGTCCGCTCTTTCTCTGTCAGGATATTTCATGCTTTAATTCTGAATTGAATATGCAGTAATTGTTGCTGTCATGTTTTTCTTTTCAATAGCAAAACACTTCGCTTGAAGCAATAGTGCAGGTAAGCCATGCATTTTTGAAGTGTTTAAATAAAATATGCAAAATTTTTATTTGAGAATCTTTTGAATGAGTGAATCTCATGAAACATACCTGACTCTTATTTCCTCTGTAATAAAATAAGAAATTGATTCTTGTGTAATGAATATGAAGCTAGTTTTAGGACCGTTTTCTGTACATCGTTGTATTGGTTGATTTCTCTGAATATGTGGAAACTGTAAAGTGTTTTAAAACTTAATTTCTTCTTGAAAAATTAACAGATTTCACATCATGATGCTGCATTACATGGAATTAGTGTGGTATCTTACATATTTCAGATTCATTTTAAAGCTGCAGTTTAAATTTATTTTTTGGTTAATTATCCAAAATCAATTTGAGCAAGTACATAACCAGCTAGTGTTCAAAACTCTCCCCTTACCTCAGCCCGATTCACAACGGTAAGCTTGTAAAAATGTGTTATGATTTGAGTGGCCCTGGTGGATTTCTGTGGGAAATTTGAGCATGGCGCCATTCGTCTTTGCGTCATTACGTCACGTCTGTAGACATAAAGAAAGAGTCCGGCTAGTAGGCTAACACATGTGAGGATGCTGCAGGTGGCGGATCATTTATAGCCTTTTCTCACAGCAGCTGGAATAATTAAACGTGTCATTCTGATGGCGGATTGTAATCCAGAAATGTCCAAACGACAATCATCAGTGACCCCTGGAGATTCACCCGTAGTCAAAAGCAGAAGATTAGACTGTACAGAAAATGAAATCTATAGGTAATGCTAATACACACTAAATAGTCACACAATGCTGATGTTGTTAACATTAACAATTTAAGAACAAAGTATAATAATAATTTGCAAGGTTTGATATGAGCTAAGCGATTGTTAGACTTAATCACCGTTAGTAGCGCGATTTATTGTAATGTTTTTTTCTGAGTTGGTCAGAACAAAAGTGGCAGACATGTTACTTACAGATGACATTTTCCAGTGAAACTTCTTTTGGTCATACTTCCAAGACATAGAATCTGTGATTCTGAAGTACAGTATCCACAGCGGTGCGGTGAATGAATGACAGCCACACACACACTCCTCAAAACATTAGATTCATCCGCGCTGAGGAGCCGTGCCGACACACAACCCACGTAAAGATTCGGGCAACAAATAACTTCAAATTCAACAAATAACTGCAGTTGCAGGTTTCAAACCGAGATGGCGACAGAGGCAAAACTTATAGACTGCAGCTTTAAACTTTTAAAGATCACAAGGGTTTTTGAAGACTGCATTTTCATTGACCCTTCAGTCTCCTTAAAGGGATATTTTACCCAAAAATGAAAATCATTTACTCACCCACAAGTTGTTCAAAACATGCGAGAGTTTCTTTGTTCTGCTGAACACTAAAGACAGAGTGAAGAAAGTTGGTAACCAGACAGTTGATCTTATTGACTTTCATAGTAATTTACAATGGCTACCGTCAGCTGAAACAAGGGTGTCACTTATCTCAGAGTTTCCTGGTGGTAAATACAACTTGAGAGGACGTTTGTCAAATATTCGACTAGGAAACTCGCGATACTTCTGATGGCATGTGAGATGCTTACTGCTCTCTCTGCCTGCCGTCAGTTGCCGCCCACTGTCGTAGGCCTTTACACTAAATCTCTGGATTTACTCCATCGATTTAAATGCTCAAGGCGTTTTGTGAGATTCATCTTTGCTTTGGTGAAATGGCTTTCACAGAGCATGAGTGGCTGAGGTCATGTGATTATTGAAACGTGTTGCTGTTTGTCTATATATAATGAGGTGTATGATCGTTGTTTGTAGAATGCGACCAGTGATAACCAGGGCATTCAGCTCAGCGCTGTTCAGGCCGCCAGGTGAGTAATTGCTCATATTCATCATAATGTTTCGTAACGGCCTTTTGAGTTTTGTTTTCTTGTTTGCTGTTAGTATGTGACTTGCTTTGAGATGGGCCATCTAGTAAAAACGCAGATAACTTGTGTGAAATAATACTGTTGACCTCGTCCTGCAGGAAGCTGCTGTCGAGTGATCGCAACCCTCCCATCGACGACCTGATCAAGTCTGGAATTCTGCCCATCCTGGTGCACTGTCTGGACAGAGATGACAAGTAAGACCTGTCACGCGAGTGTGAGGCGCTCCTTTTTTGTGCATGTTTATCTATCTCGTGCTCATTTTGTTTTCCCTCTCTCTGTTCAACAGCCCATCTCTGCAGTTTGAGGCGGCCTGGGCTCTGACCAACATCGCATCGGGCACGTCTGAGCAGACGCAGGCCGTGGTGCAGTCGAGTACGTTCACCTGATGTTTGATTTGGACAAGTGTCTCTGTTGTGCTGGACAGAAGTTTTCACTACTTCATATTAGGGATGTCACGATACCAAAATTCCAGTAGTGGATACCAATACCATATTTTTACGGTTCTCTGTACCAATTTTGGTACCACAGCAAAGTTTTTTTTTCTTTTAAGTATTTAAAAATATTAAATTAAGTTCAATGAGTTTATGATGATCATAAGTAAATGCATATAAACGTGCTACATGCTGTTTAAAAGTAAATGTGTGGTAGTAGTATCTACTGTACAACATTAGCCTAATATTTCTCAGTTAAACCGAACCTTTATTTTGACGGGTTTCCGTGAAGACCTTTTGAGTGTCTCTGTGTTCATGATATGACCGTTTTCTCAAATGAAACGGTAAATGCTCATGAAGTGACTCAGAGCGGTTTATGCGTTCATGTCCTCATATAGTGACACAGCAGAGGCTAAAAAGACAGTGAGTGTCGTGTGTGCGCGAGCTGCAAATGAAACCGCATCTGCACCCGTCATTCATACGGAGACAGAACATGCAGGATTAATATTTAAATGGTCTTTTGCAGTTTAATATTCACAGACACTACTATATATTCGGCTACAGTCTGTAGCCCTGCGCTTGGATAAACACTGAAGCGACTGAACGCAGCTGCGTGTACCGAATATACTCAGTACTACAGAAATGCTGGTATCGTCACATTTTGAACATTTCAGTACCGAATTGGTACCGGTACTTGTGACACCCCTACTTCATACACTAATTTAAGCTCCCATGCTGACTGAAGTTGTGTGCGCGTCTGATAGCAGAAACTGACAGAGGATCATTATTAGTGCTTGTTGACTAGTCATTAAAAACAATCAGCTAGTGTGTGTGTGTGTGTGTGTATATGTGTATATATATGTATATGTGTATATATATGTATATGTGTATATATATGTATATGTGTATATATATGTATGTATATGTGTATATATATGTATATATATGTGTATATATATGTATATATATGTGTATATATATATATATATATATGTATATATATATGTATGTGTATGTATGTATGTATATGAGCTGTGGACTCCTTTTTACAGAAGCAACTTCTGATTAAATATGTAGACTAAAACTGCGTGTTTCAGAGCAAAGCACGGCACTACGTCCTCTGACACGTGTGCAGCTCTATAATACTGCTGTCAGCGTCGTTTAGCCTTCTCCGTTTACTGTAGATCTGTTCAGCCCTGTTTACAGCTGGTATTAAGATGCGTTTTGGAGGATCGGGGAGATGAGGGAGACACATTCCCGTTTACACCTGGTGTTTTAATCTGTCTCTTGTCCACTTTCAGCCACTTCTGTCCTGATTTCCTCTATGGGTGGGTAAATGTATGGGCTTTTTCAGATCTCTCAATCTAATGGATGAAATGAGCTTATGCAATTTACATATGAACACACCCGGAGACGACAAAACACACGGAGAGCATCAGCTTTAGTTTCTGCTCTGACAGACATCAGACCAGCCGAACGCTGTGTGTGTTAGAAATCAGGAATGGAGAGGAAACATTGTGCTTGGGATGTTTCTCATCTTCAAACCAAATCCCGTCTGGCTAGTAGGAGGAGAGTAGATGGTCTTTTAGTGACTGTTCCAGCGCATTTGACCACATGAACGTCTACACTACGAAAGCAATGAGTTTTCCGCTACCTCTGGAAGTAGATGAAAGTGGACAAACTCAAAGCGTTTCAGACCCCGTTTACATCTGTATTTAGAGTCATCCACTTCTGAGCCGATTGACCAAAACGCATTTTAATACCAGGTGTGAACGGGGATTTAGTTTGAGCCACTTCAAATGTGCATTTTGGGAAGGCAACGTGCACCAGCTTTTTGTTCATTTCCAACTCTTTTGTGGACCGAAGATCACTGCATTTCCCCAGATTAGTAACACAAAGTGTTGTCAATGTAAAGCACTGAGACTTAAGGTTCTCTCTGTTTCCCCCCCCCAAAAAAGATGTTAGTTTCAAAATGAAGAGTACTTAAAAGAAAGCATTTTTATTTTACTCTACAATGCATCTTGGAGAATAAATGTTTATTAAAATCACGTGTCAAATCTATGGAAGCTTGTTTCTGCTACAGAATAAAACATTTTTAAAGAATCACAACTGATCATGCAATTCTGACTTTATATCTCACAATTCTGACTTTTAACTAGAATTGTGAGATATAAACTCGAAATTACAAGTTATAAAGTCCTATTCTGAGGGGAAAATCTTTTTATTTTTAATTCTGTGGCGAAAACAAGCTTCTATACAAATCATAGTATGATAGTTGCAGTGTTTGAATATTACATTTCATTGTCAGCCAGAAGTTTGTGATTGACACAATCCTGATGTGGACCGAGTTAACTGTTGTCTTATTATTATTTTTTTTTTATCTGCGTGTAGATGCAGTTCCTCTGTTCCTGCGGCTGCTGCATTCTCCTCATCAGAATGTGTGTGAGCAGGCGGTTTGGGCTTTAGGGAACATCATCGGTAAGTGATGAGTGTTACTGGACCGTTTATCATTTAGCTCTTGGGATTTGACACGAGTCAACCAGCCGTTGTCAAAAACCCAGTGTCTAGCGTTTTGAGTTTCTGATGGTAGGTCATCGCCACACAACTCATTTCCACAGTCGTGCATCTCATCCTGAGTGTCGTGCTCTTTTTGCACTCACGGAATGGAGTGACTGGAGCTGTTTGTCAAACACTGTGTAAAGCAGTTCATGGATGATCCTATTTGGCTAGTTGTGTTGAGTGTCATGATCAGAGGCTGTCTCGGATGAATGATCGCTGTCCTGTTTCAGGTGATGGTCCTCAGTGCAGAGATTACGTCATCAGTCTGGGTGTGGTTAAACCGCTCCTGTCCTTCATCAGCCCCTCTATACCCATCACCTTCCTCCGCAACGTCACTTGGGTCATGGTCAACCTGTGCCGCCACAAGGACCCGCCCCCGCCCATGGAGACCATCCAGGAGGTATGAGTGTGACGTTCATCTATGATCTTAGAGTGAGGGCTCGCGTGTCAGTTCACTGCTATGATAGTCACTGACCCTACAGCTGTCACAGGTCACTCACATCACGTTTGTGTTGTAAACGCTAGTGCACAATCAACCATTCCTAGTTGGCCAGTTTAAATGTTCTGCGAGCTGGTTTTCATCTATACACACCTAATTAGGGCTGCACGATAATACCTAAAATGTATCTTCGGTTATTGTCCTTTTTTTCTGATCTTAAATATGATGGCAGTTTGTTTCTATCCTTAATAAATGTATGTAATCTTTTGTCAGATTTTAATATTGAATTAATTTAAAGTGAGAACTTTTACCAGTCAATTAAAATTAAAAGACTGGTTGTTGCAATTACAATGGCATAATGTTATGAGACTAATGTTTTAAACATATTTTAATATAGAAATATGAAATAATGGAGACAATTAAATGACACTTAAATATGAAACTAAAGCCTCCAGTAAGTAGGGGTGTAACAATAAATAGTTGTCGAGATATCGCAATAAAAATGTGACTGTATTGTTTATGTAAACTATATAATTCATGATTATAGCGTTGTTTAATCCAAGACTCAACTTGCTGTATTTTAAGGTATAATTCACACAATGTAAATTCTGCCATTACAGCTTAGACAACATGCACTTAAATCACTTTTAGCAGTGTTTTATGTAACTTCAAACCAGTCAAGTCAACTTTATTTATATAGAGCTTTTTACAATGCCGATTGTTTCAAAGCAGCTTCACAGTGTTAACAGGAAAATAATGAACAGAATTTGATTCGGCTGTACAGCCGCTCTGGAGAAAACTGGTCAGTCATCTAGCTCATTTCAATTATCATATAGCAACAATATGGGCAGATTAGTAATTTAGTTGATATAGTTAATTTAGTTTAGTAATTAAATATATTTAGTTGAACATTTAGTATCCCCCAACTAAGCCAAGCCAAAGGCAACAGTGGCAAGGAACCAAAAACTCCATCAGGGGCATAATGGAGAAAAATAAACCTTGGGATAAACCAGGCTCAGTCGGGGTGCCAGTTCTCCTCTGGCCAATTAACAAACAGTGTATGATTTATTATTTTGGCAGCCTTACAGGTCAGAAGTCATATTAGGTTGTAATATTCGAAAGATCGGAGGCATCACGCCGGAGACGGGTTTATTGATGACGTGTCGATTAAACAATTATTAAATGGGAATATTCGAAAGATCGGAGTCATCACGCCAGAGATGGATCCATTGAGGATGCCATGTTGATGAGGCAATTTCAGAGGGTAGACTAATTGGCACGGTCTCTGCAGACACTTCAGGGATGAGTTGGTCCTGTCTGGGTGCAGGTCCACCATCTGATCTGGATACGGCCCGGATCCGGATGACTGCAGTAAACCTCGGGATAAACAGAGAGACTAACATTAGCATAGATGCCGTTCTTTTTATGATGTAACGAGTACATCAGGTGTTATGGGAAGTGTTCCCGGTTCCGGCTTACCTAGTTAATGCAGCCTAACAATCATTTAATTGATTTGAATAATATAAATTAAAAATATCTTGTGTATGCCATAGTAAAGAGATGCGTTTTTAGTCTAGATTTAAACTGACAGAGTGTGTCTGCTTCCCTGAACAATGCTAGGAAGACTGTTCCAAAGTTTAGGTGCTAAATAGGAAAAGGATCGACCGCCTGCAGTTGATTTTGATATTCTAGGTATTATCAACTGGCCAGAATTGAGACCGCAATAGACGTGATGGAGTATATTACGTTAAGAGCTCGCTCAAGTACTGGGGAGCTAAACCATTTAGTGCTTTGTAAGTACAATGGCAAGTACTTCATGACAGATTGCTTCCTGCATTCCTCAGTTGTAAGTCGCTTTGGATAAAAGCGTCTGCTAAATGAGACTGTACAGTTGTCCTACACAGGACTCAAACCCACTATCTTTGGGTCCGGTGCCTGTCACTCATCTCGCTGCACCACTGGGCAGATGTGCACTTGCTGAGATGTCGAAGGTATGGTTCATTTAAGAACAATGAATTTGTACAAAAATGCACTGCATGTTGCATTTAATAGTGTCTGACATGCTCATTCTTAGGCACAATGCCTGGAACAGATGCAACTTCTGCATCACATCCTGCCACCGTACCTCTTGGGGTCTGGGCATGTCACACTGAGTGGCGAACCCACGATGCAATGCATTCGGGATCTGTGGTGTAACACATTGAGCTAAGCGCTCAGGCACATTCAACAGGCTGCAGAGGAGAGCTTTTAGTGTGAGAGTGAGCAGACAATCATTATTTAACATTTTAACTAGATTAGCATGCTAATCGGATAGCTGAAGAGCCACATTAGAATGGCAACTGGATAGCATGCTAAGTAATTGGCATGCTAAGCTAACTAGCATAAAGACACAAACACAGGCAAGGTCAACTTTAGAGGCGAATTTCTCAGGAATGGTAACGAATATCAAAAATCCGTTCAGTCATTTCTGTGCGGCTCAGTCCAAAGATCATCTGAGCCAATTTTGGACAACATTGGGCAAAATTTGTAGGAGGAGTAGAGAAAAAACAGTTTTTCATTTGCTTCAATATGGCGGACAGTCACATGTTTGGAAAATGACAAATGACACCTCGGAATTGGCATAAGCCAGGTAACAAATTGGGAAGAATTTGGACTTTTCATGCGTTTATAAACGTTTTTGCAAAAAAAGTATATCTCTGGAACTCTAGGTGGTGCTGTTTTGAAATTCTCAGGTACGTTCAGGATATGCTGTCGATCATGCATACCAAATTTTGTGAAGATATGTCAAATATTTTAAAAGCTATTGCAATTTATGACAATTCAAAATGGCGGTCACGTGGTAAAATTTAAATGCAGGAAAAACCCTTTTCAAAGGGTTTCCTGTAAAATGACACCCAAATTGTGTATTTAGACCACTGTATGTGGGAATGGGAAGCTTTTCAATTTGGGTAGGCCAAATCCAGGTGGAAATCCCCAAAAATGGTCCCAGAGCTAAGGAGGTTAAATGCGTAACTAAGTTGCATGCATTTCATTACTCTCCATCCCTGGGGAATAGTCATTTTGACAGTCTTTCTTGTGATTAGAACTGTGATTGATTGCATTGGTCATCTGAAGTGCAAACATCGTTGAAATCACCAGGTCACATGTAGCTTCAGTAGTATGATTATTCAGAGCGTTTTAGATGGTTTATATGTATACTGCTTTAATAGCGGGAGGGTCTGTGTGTGCGGCTTAAGAGATCCAATGCCTGCACTGAAACTGCGAAAAATAACGTTTACAGAGTTTCGGTGACATTTATACATTTTTATATGTATAGTAGTTAAATGTAGTAATAATGCAATGGGGCAATATTTGTGGGTCCTGATCATAATATTTTAACAAGTAAAAAATTTATTTTGGCTTAATGTCGTGATGCGCATCATGAGTTTAGTATCACAATTTGTATTGTATCTTGACACGAGTTTATCGTTACACCCCTAGCGGCAAGTCGTTAGGTGTGTTCAACTTGAAGCAGCGCTGCACCAACCGATGTGTGTGGCTTCAAAGTACCGCCAGAGCAATTCGAAACCATACCGTGCTGTCTGCTCTCTAATCGCTCTCCCGGTACTGTCATGCACAGATCGGTCTGCACAGCGGCGCTTCAAGTCCAACACACCTCTTGTCTTAATGAGCGAGCCATTGAATCATTCAGCTGATTCTTTCAAAACGGCCGATTCATTCAGGAACAAAGTGTCTGTCTTTATGTGTGAATCATTTTATCATTCACTCAACAGCTTCATTCAGGAATGAAAGCCGTTTTGTGTTGATCAGAGATGGGGTTTGTTTTTTTGTTTTTTTTTTGTTTTTTAGATGGTGTCTAAAATGCAAGTCACTTAATATAAACATGTTTGTTGAATTTAGGAAAAACACCCTTGTGTTTTGTGGGCATTTATATTCATTTTAGTGCCTTTTTTGCTGCAACCAGCCATTAACTTCAGTCTCTGGTGTACTCCTCCCAGTATTCCGTGAGAACATGCTGAACGAAACTCTTGATTTCGATTGCTTTTGAACAAATTTAAATGACCTCTGTGTAGCCATTGCACTCATGCCCTCAATAGACATGTTCCTTCTAGTGCTCAATGCTGTGAAACATTGTAAATGGAGTCTTTATGATCGGGTTATCTCGGTGTCGGTAAACGTGAAGATGGTTTGTTTGAGGGTGTGCTGGTGTAAACTGGGCTTCTGCTCTGCTGACGCATGGTGACAATCTTGTGTCTTTCTTACAGATTCTTCCTGCGCTGTGTGTGCTCATTCACCACACCGACGTCAACGTAAGTGCTTCACTGGTAGGGTTGCAAAGGGCTGGTACATTTCCGGAAACTTTCCATGGGAACTTAATCTGGTGAATTTTGGAAATATACCAATTTCAAAACAGGAGTTTATAGGAATACATGGGAATTAATTGGAAATTTTATATGAACTATATCATATACAATTATGAATGTAAACATTTAGTTTGGTCATAAGCAGACATGTTAGTTGTTGTTTTTTTTTGCTTTTGCATATTGATATTCCCCAATTAATTCTAATTTAGTAAATGTATCAAATACATTTTATATTCCAGCAATTATGCATGTTTATTTGTGTCATGTGATCCTTCAGAAATCATTCTAATATGATGATTTGCTGCTCAACAACATATTAATGTTGGAAACTTATGCTGCTTCAGATTTTTTTGGAACCTGTGATAACGTTTTATTCAATGAATCCTGAAAAAAGAACCATTTATTCAAAATATAAATCTTTTCTAACAATATAAATCTTTACTGTAGTTGAAAGAAATTAACTTATTCGGCAAAAATGTGTTAAATTGATACAAAGAAAGAACTTTTTTTTTTTTTTTTTTTTTTTTTTTTTCAAATAATCCTGAAACATGTATTACAGGTTATAAAAAATAAGCAGCACAACAGTTTCCAACATTGATAAATCATATTATAATGATTTCTGAAGGATCATGTCACACTGAAGACTGGAGTAATGATGCTGAAAATTCAGCTTTGATCACAGGAATAAATTATATTTTAAAAGTATATTAAAATAGAAAAACATTATTTTAAATTGTAGTAATTCAGAATTTTTTTCTTTCTGTATTTGATCAAATGTGCATGTGATGGAGGAACGTGCAGGGTAGAAATTCAACTGAAAGTGCATTAAATCTGGTTGTTTTAACCAAGATTATGCTGCAAGATTTTCAACTACATTTAAGTTCCCTGTTATAGGCTAACCTGCAATTTTGCTAATTCCCATGGAAAGAGTCCAGCTTTGAAAATTCCCAGAATTTTGCCACCCTATGCACTGGTCATGTGACTAACTGCTCCATTCGGTGGCAGACGGGTTTAACACTGTGCTCTGTGCAGATCCTGGTGGACACGGTTTGGGCGCTGTCTTACCTCACTGACGCGGGCAACGAGCAGATCCAGATGGTCATTGATTCTGGGATTGTACCATACCTTGTCCCCTTACTGAGCCACCAGGAGGTCAAAGTTCAGGTATGGAAGATCCTTTTGTATTGATGTGCTAAACTCTTTCTCTGCACTCATTTAAGCGATTATCATGATGCCTGTGTAATGGTCGTCTTTGACTTTAGACGGCAGCGCTGCGTGCGGTGGGGAATATTGTGACGGGAACTGATGAGCAGACTCAGGTGGTGCTCAACTGTGATGCTTTGGGTCACTTCCCAGCGCTTCTCACGCACCCCAAAGAGAAGATCAACAAGGTAACGAGAAACGCTGGCAGGATCCACTTGAGAAATAAAAGCTGTACGTGATGTGTTGGATATGATGACATCTGAGGTGTGGCGCTGGCATGAGTGATGTAGTGTTCAGATCAGCATGTTTAATGTTTAAAGTGCAGTTCAGCTGTGTGTGTGTGTGTGGCTGATGGGTGGGGGTGTCATATAGATCAGTGCTGATACAGGAGTGCATCTGAGGCGGGCCACTCACACTGAGGCTTTTTCTGTGGTCTGGCCGATGATTAGAGCCTCAGTATCACGCTCACCCTCAGCTCAGCTGCCAGCCCCTCAATCTCAGCAGGGCCCGTGACCCTCACGCACGCCCTGCGATCTGATCCAACCGCTCGCCTGCCTCTCATGTGACATCATCTGCTCTGACCCTGATGTATTGAGTGTGTGCTCTGCTCTCGCAGGAGGCCGTGTGGTTTCTGTCCAACATCACTGCAGGAAACCAGCAGCAGGTTCAGGCCGTCATCGATGCCAATCTAGTGCCAATGATTATTCTGCTGCTGGATAAGGTGGGTGACCTGAACTCTCCTCATTGAATCACTTAAACTCTACATGCCACTTTTTTTTTTATAACTGCATGCAAATTAGCGCATATATTATGAATGTACCAATAGCCGTTCAGTTTTTGCTCTGTTATTAACACAGAATGATGAACATTCACTGTTATGAACTAGGGTTGTAACAATACACTCATGTCCTGATTCAATGTGATATGATACTGATCTCTTGATACTTTGAACAAACTCGAGTTAAGATTATATTACTTCTAAATATATGGTAAACCAATAACAAAGGCCACGTACACACCACAGCTAATGTTGGTTGTCTAAACTGTTAAATTATGTCTAAATTATGGTTAAAGGTATGTTTCTCTCTTCTGTAGAAATCGCAGGGAAAGAGGTACAAGCCTCGACTCATTTGGGTTGGCAGATCTCGCTAGAAAAAACAGCAAACAAGAACAAGCCAACAAAAAAAACAGAAATGCTTGGTGCTGAAAATAATACCAGTATTTATTGAGCCACACTTTAATAACTCAAACTGGATCGCTGTATGAGCGGAGCTTAAACGACAAGCCCAGAAATGCTTATAACACTGCAACAGCAAAAAGTACTGTTCACTAAAATGCTAAATTTGGTGTTTCATAAGCCACATTTCCTCCTCAGGAACTAGGGACTTCGGGGTGTTTCGACTGCAGGGATCAGGGTCTAAATAAATTTCCGGGTAAAAATTCCCCTCTCAGAAAGCCTAAGCTCGTGAGGTAGTACTTTTTCAAAGTTCAGGAACTTTAGGGGTGGGAATTGGGCGTTGAACATGCTGATTGGTTGAGCTCACGCAGCGTTTTATTTCAACCACCATTCAAGTCTGTTGTGGTTCATGCAGTAAGAGTTGTTTGCTAGTCAAAGGAACAAATGGATTTTTAAAAATACAACAGATGACGAGGTTCAGGCTTTATTAAGCTTGAGGAGGACTAAATTCGCACGCTGTCCTATGTCACCGGACTAATCTTCACGGTACTTTAGACCGCGATGGAAACGCAGACAGCAACCGGAATTCCGGTGGAAATGTGGCTATAGTGTGACACCAGAATAGAGAATGATTCTGCTTGGCTGAAAATACAGAATTTTGTTAGACGCTGTATTTTATTAAGAGTACTTGGAAGCTCAAGTGTGTGGTGATCTGGGTTTACCATATCTGATGCTAAATTACATCGGTCTGAACTTTCATTTTGGGTGAACTATACACGATGCATCGTATTGTCGCTGCTACACATTGCATTTTTGTATTGTGACTTGCACTCCTATTAACAGTGATTTGTTGCCGTGCTCAATGTGTCCCATGTTGTGTCGCACAGGGAGATTTTGGCACTCAGAAGGAGGCGGCGTGGGCCATCAGTAACCTGACCATCAGCGGCAGAAAAGATCAGGTGTGCTGCTCGGCCGTACACGCATGCTTGAGTGTGTGAGGAACGGGGGTGTTCACATGTTCACGTCTCGTCCTGTAGGTGGCGTACCTGATCCAGCAGCAGGTGATTCCTCCCTTCTGTAACCTGCTGACGGTCAAAGACGCTCAGGTGGTGCAGGTGGTACTGGACGGCCTCAGTAACATACTCAAGATGGCTGATGAAGAAGCCGAGACCATCGCCAACCTCATCGAGGAGTGCGGAGGTGAGCGGAGGATGTGGTGTGGGTGTGGGTGTTGGAGGATACAGTGTTTGAATCTCTACTAACAAGCTAAGTTGAATCAAGTGTGTTTGATGTTAGATTGTGAATTTAAGAAAGTAAGACCAAGTACATTCATGTCTACATGAATAATATAATACAATTTAATATGAAAAGCCCACATTTAATAATATTCCTCCGAGGTCATCATCTCCGCTACATCTGCCTATTGAAGTCATACACGTCGTCATTTATTTACAGATTAAGCCCCATTCCGATTTATTTTATTTTTTCTCCCCATTCTTTTTCTTTAGCAATAAATTAAATGAATTTTAAATTTTACAAAAGCAATCCAATCACACATATTAGGATTTAAAACTTTTATTTTGACATTTTCGTCCTAAAAATAAATGTTAAATGAAAGTGACCTCAGGTTAGTTCAGCCCCTTCTTTCACTTATGACTTGTGGAAAGGAAGTGGTTCATGAAGTTCTTGTCTTGTTGTGGCAAGTGTTTTTGAGGATTTTAATCGTCTTTTGTTGCTCAGGTTTGGAGAAAATCGAGCAGCTGCAGAACCATGAGAATGAGGACATCTACAAACTGGCTTACGAAATAATCGATCAGTTCTTCTCATCTGATGATGTAAGCACTTTCCTGGAGAAAGTTCCTGCGGTGGAAACACGGCCGCACACACACTCACTCGCTCACACACACGGACACAGACTCCCTTGCTCGCTCACACACACGGACACAGACTCCCTTGCTCGCTCACACACACGGACACAGACTCCCTTGCTCGCTCACACACACGGACACAGACTCCCTTGCTCGCTCACACACACGGACACAGACTCCCTTGCTCGCTCACACACACGGACACAGACTCCCTTGCTCGCTCACACACACGGACACAGACTCCCTTGCTCGCTCACACACACGGACACAGACTCCCTTGCTCGCTCACACACACGGACACAGACTCCCTTGCTCGCTCACACACACGGACACAGACTCCCTTGCTCGCTCACACACACGGACACAGACTCCCTTGCTCGCTCACACACACGGACACAGACTCCCTTGCTCGCTCACACACACGGACACAGACTCCCTTGCTCGCTCACACACACGGACACAGACTCCCTTGCTCGCTCACACACACGGACACAGACTCCCTTGCTCGCTCACACACACGGACACAGACTCCCTTGCTCGCTCACACACACGGACACAGACTCCCTTGCTCGCTCACACACACGGACACAGACTCCCTTGCTCGCTCACACACACGGACACAGACTCCCTTGCTCGCTCACACACACGGACACAGACTCCCTTGCTCGCTCACACACACGGACACAGACTCCCTTGCTCGCTCACACACACGGACACAGACTCCCTTGCTCGCTCACACACACGGACACAGACTCCCTTGCTCGCTCACACACACGGACACAGACTCCCTTGCTCGCTCACACACACGGACACAGACTCCCTTGCTCGCTCACACACACGGACACAGACTCCCTTGCTCGCTCACACACACGGACACAGACTCCCTTGCTCGCTCACACACACGGACACAGACTCCCTTGCTCGCTCACACACACGGACACAGACTCCCTTGCTCGCTCACACACACGGACACAGACTCCCTTGCTCGCTCACACACACGGACACAGACTCCCTTGCTCGCTCACACACACGGACACAGACTCCCTTGCTCGCTCACACACACGGACACAGACTCCCTTGCTCGCTCACACACACGGACACAGACTCCCTTGCTCGCTCACACACACGGACACAGACTCCCTTGCTCGCTCACACACACGGACACACATGAAAGGAGCATGTATTTTATTTAGCCTTTTTTTTTTTTCAGAGAAGGCTTTTGTGATAAATTCACAAGTAGTTCCTGAAGACATCACTCATACAAACGCTGGTACCTTTCTTTCAGATTGACGAGGACTCCAACCTGGTTCCAGAAGCGATCCAAGGAGGAACGTACAGCTTCAATTCTTCTACCAACGTGCCAGCAGAAGGGTTCCAGTTCTAGATGCGACAGGAAATCTGGAGTTTTGTTTGTGATGCAGCACTCTGTTCAACATTAAAAATAATTAGAGAGAGAGCGAGAGAGAGCGCGAGAGAGTGTGATAAATATTAGATCCGTTGTGCTTGGCTGATGGGATCCAGCTGCATCTAACCCGAGAGAAATTGAGTGGCGTTCCTTCTGAAGGAAGCGTCCAGTCGGCGTTTGAGATGATGGCTTTGAGTGGATGCGAGTGAGAGTGAGTGGGTGACTGCTGCGTTTCAAAAACACCACCATCTAAACCGAACACGCTCGGAGCAAACTTCACCAAAACTGCCTGCCTCAACAAAAACAAACCCAACCAATGGGAATAACAAAGACGTCTCGCATTAGTAATCTGAGGTAAGGATGATAAAGGAGGACCTCTCCAACAACAAAGAGACACAAACACACTTCTGAGGGCACCCGAGGCGTGTGTGTGAGCGTGTGTCTGTGTCTGTGTCTGTGTGTGTGTGTGTGTGTGTCTGTGTGTGTGTGAGAGAGCGAGAGAGAGAGAGTGAATGGTCCCTGTGCTGAAGGGCCGCGTGTGTCTGACGTGCTGGAGAACGGACCCAGCAGATCAGAGCCCTCTCCCTGCACGCTAGCGGCGTCCCGCAGTCCAACGGCGCGTCTTTGTGCTGCATGTGCGCAAGTGAATGGACGTGATGGTGTGTGTGCTTGACTGACTGACTGACTGACTGGCTGGTGAAATGCAGGACTGAATGTAAGCAAGTCGACGTGGAAAAATCAACCGCCGTGTGGAAGGTGACCGATCTGGCAATTCAGCGGCAAATTGTGGAATAGCCTGGAAGAGGAGACTAAATAAATTCAAAAGAAAAAAAAATCACCTTGAATGGATTGACACAGCATCAGTGATCTAAAGAAGACAATGTCATGACTTTAATTTCCCCTTTTCCTTTTAAATATGATTTCGTGCTGATGACACTGGACTGAGCGTTGGCCATTGGAGCAGTGTTGCGTCGAGGAGATCGGTCGGGGATGTGCGTTTTTGTCCCAGTGTGTCTTTCTTGTTTTCCCTGCCCATTTTCTTTTTGTCTCCCGCCCCTGTGTCTGCTTTTAATTTTCAGTGCTGGTGTAAATACATGTAATACACATTGTGCACTGTTGTACCTCTGCACAAACTCGGGCTCTTGTACATTTATGACCCTTAGCGCTGTTTTTGGGCACTGCCTGCTTTAAGGGTCACGTGATCATGTGGGGAGGCGTTTCATGTGTGAGAGGTTTCAGACATATCCTTTGCATGTGCTAAACTGCAGCATAGTTCATTTTAGTGGGTTTTAGTTTCGTAAGTGTAAGGCTTTTTTTTTTTTTTTTTTTTTTTTTTTCTTTTAAAGTACCTACTGTAATGTTTCTGTGATCCATATTTTTTTTCCCTGCCCATTTTAAGCCCCTCACTGTTCCTGACCGACAAGCAATTCTACAGCGTTTTGCACATTGCCGCATTGGAGGTGTGTAAACAATTACTCCCACTCAAATACAGAGTCCATCTTTATTTGTAGATATTAATGTTCAGTGTTGAGCAATATTTCAGCAGGACTGTGCAGAGCACGTACAGATAATGCAGTTTTCCCCTGTCGGTTTACCATCCTTTCTGTTTCTGAGTTTTAGTTGACTGTAGAGCTGTCTTTGATTTGCATAAGCTCTTGATGGCTATATCATGTTTTATTTACAGCCCTCCCCTTCCCAGCGGCATTCCTTGTTTGCAAATATGTAGTTTCAAAAGACGACAAAAATAGATGGTGTACGTATCCTGTTGGACATAGACTACAGGCTCTGTACCTATTCAAATAAATATTCAAATGTGTCTCAGTGGTGCCTCTCTTCAGCTGTCTACGAATCCGTCCTGTCCGTGATCTGATTAAACAGATTTCAGTTTTCACCCCATCCAAATCTAAGTTTTAGAGATCTTTGAACAAATTTCCTGTCAAGTATAACATTTAAGATGAATTTAATCTAAACGTGTAATATTTAAGCTCACCATTTCTGTTTTACGTTTTGAACTAATTCAACTGCTGATCCAACTATATAAATGAGGATGACCGTTTCAATGGTCTCAAGTTTTGATCTGGATGTTTCTTTAATCTGGTCCTGGTCTCTTTAGATTTGTTATATTGTCAAAGTACTTAATTTATCTGGGGGGTGTTCCAGAAAGCAAGGTTAACTTACCGTCACATATACCCTGAACTCGTAGTTAATTTAACATAAATCTCGCTTACTCCAGGTATGCTGGTTCCAAAAACGAGTCTGGGAGTAAGTTCAGACAACCCAGAGTTAGGGTCCATTTCCATGGTGACTCGATTCACCTAAGAAAGTGCACCATACTAATTCTCGTTTAATGACGATTTACACAAGTGCATATTGTTACCTATTTAGTGGTTGTGCAATATTTTGTTAAATTTTTAATCTTTAATCACTGAGAATACAAATTATGTTTGCTTACTATAATAAAACGCATGCGATATAGGTCTTATATAATAATGCATAATGGCATAGAAAACGACACGTTGCAATTAAATAAACATTTAAACATTGCCTGGTTATAATAGTGCTTTAAAATATATACACTGATCAGGCATAACATTGTCCTAATATTGTGTTGGTCCCCCTTTTGCTGCCAGAAAAGCCCTGACCCATCGAGGCATGGACTCCACTAGACCCCTGAAGGTGTGCTGTGGTATCTGGCACCAAGATGTTAGCAGCAGATCCTTTAAGTCCTGTAAGTTGCGAGGTAGGGCCTCCATGGATCGGACTTGTTTGTTCAGCACATCACACAGATGCTCGATTGGATTGAGATCTGGGGAATTTGGAGGCCAAGTCAACACCTCAAACTCGTTGTGCTCCTCAAACCATTCCTGAACCATTTTTGCTTTGTGGCAGGAGCATTATCCTGCTGAAAGAGGATACAGCCACCAGGGAATACCGTTTCCATGAAAGGCTGTACATGGTCTGCAACAATGCTTAGGTAGGTGGTACGTGTCAAAGTAACATCCACATGGATGGCAGGACCCAAGGTTTCCCAGCAGAACATTGCCCAAAGCATCACACTGCCTCCGCCAGCTTGCCTTCTTCCCATAGTGCATCCTGGTGCCATGTGTTCCTCAGGTAAGCCACGCACCCGGCCATCCATGTGATGTAAAAGAAAACAACATGATTCTTCAGACCAGGCCACCTTCTTCCATAGCTCCGTGGTCCAGTTCTGATGCTCACGTGCCCACTGTTGGCCCTTTTGGCTGTGGACGGGTCAGCATGGGCACCCTGACTGGTCTGCGGCTATGCAGCCCCATACACAACAAACTGTGATGCACTGTGTATTCTGACACCTTTCTGTCAGAACCAGCATTAACTTCTTGAGCAATTTGAGCTCCAGTAGCTCGTCTGTTTGATCGGACCACACGGGCCAGCCTTCGCTCCCCACGTGCATCAATGAGCCTTGGCCGCCCATGACCCTGTCACCGGTTCACCACTGTTCCTTCCTTGGAGCACTTTTGATAGATCCTGACCACTGCAGACCGGGAACACCCCACAAGAGCTGCAGTTTTGGAGATGCTCTGACCCAGTCGTCTAGCCATCACAATTTGGCCCTTGTCAAACTCGCTCAAATCCTTAAGCTTGCCCATTTTTCCTGCTTCCAACACATCAACTTTGAAGACAAAATGTTCACTTGCTGCCTAATATATCCCACCCACTGACAGGTGCCGTGATGAAGAGTTAGTCAGTGTTGTTCACTTCACCTGTCAGTGGTCATAATGTTATGCCTGATTGGTATATAGCTTCATCAATAGGTCACGCATGCACTGAACACCTCTAAATTAAACTAATCCTGGAACTGAACCTGTTCCAGAGTGAGTTGCTATGGCTAATTGCATACCCTGAATGTTACCTCCGTCTTTGGAACCGAAAGTTGAGCATATCTGCTGCTTGCTTACCCTTAAACATACCCAGAACCTGCTTTCTGGAATACCCCCAGGACTCCCTCTTTTACCCTCTCAGGTTCTTCATATCAGCTCCACATGTCTTTATGAACGCAGTAGCTTGTGAGGTTTCTCTGGGTTTTAAGGTCCAATCCCTTTACGGTCCTCAGTTATTTTTCTCAGAGTGCCCATTTTTCACAACGCAACTAAAGTTTCTTAATTGAAAGAAGGTTGTGTTCTGAGCACACTTCGTTCAGTTAATGCTGTTTTACATTAGGTTTATTAGGACCAACAGAGGCAGCCCTTGTACAGTTTGTTGGCTTGACCAACTGCTGACCTGTTATTTAAGCTGCTGCTTCTGTGACCAGAATTCCCCACAAAACTCAGCTCAGACCTCCAAGACTAACTGATCCAACTTACGGTTTTCCTAAACCGGATGATCATTGAGGGGCTCTTGCTGAGTATTTAACCTACATCCACCCCATATCTCTGTCTGTCAACAAGCATGTTAGCAACATGTTAATTAATGGTAGAAATTTAAGCAATGTTAAATCATGCTAGCAAAGTTAAATCATTCTAGAAACATATTAGCATCATGTTAAAACGTTAGCCATGTGTTAGAAACATGCCTGCTACTTGCTAAATGATGTTAAACATGTTAGCAACTTGCTAGCATGGTTAAAATATTGTATTGTTAAAATGTTAGCAATGTGCTGCAACATGTTAATGAAATTAAAATGAGTAAAATCTTAACTTCATGCTTTTCGAAGTTATTTAAAACTTTCAGACTTTGTCAAGCAGTTTGACATCAAATTTTACTGATCTACTTATGGTAATATTTCAGGATTATAATTTATGCACAGAATGAAATATTATTTTTTAAATATTTCATTAAAAATACTCCCAACACCGTAAACCTGAATACGTTGGCAAAACTCAAAACATTTGAGGCAATAAGTTGAAGGAGGACAGAAATATAAAGCATTTAACAGCATGTTCCACTCATCACCATGATGGTAACTCCAAAAACCCACTTTAACAAACTCTTCTACATTAGCATAACAACATGAACCACTTCTAAATCTCCCACTTAACATTTTAATCTGGCACAAAAAAAATATTATATAACACTTAGTTTTAGCATTTACTCTCCCTTTTGAGTGTCATGGGCAAAGCATGCTAGGAAATAGAAATCCCAGATCAGTCGAAATAAAATAAATAAATAATCAAAACAATGAAACAGTTTAATTTACTGAAAGAAAAAGTGCTAATGTAAATGTGTAGTATTTATGAGGATCTATTGACAAATGCAATATAATATACATAACTGTTTTCAGTGGAGTATAAAGACCGTTATGTTTTTATTACCTTAGAATGAGCCATTTCTATCTACACACACCGCGGGTCCCCTTACAGTGAAGTCGCCATTTTGTGCCGCCATGTTTGTACGGTAGCCCTAAACGGACAAACTTCTCTACAGAGCACTAGCTACTCTCTGCTGTCTCAGACAATGACATTTTTGTCCTGTGTCGGCCACCGTAGCTTCTCTATGTGCTTCAAAGGGGAGGGGTGAGTGGTGGGCAGTTGCAATTCACAACCTCACCACTAGATGCAGCCAAATTACACACTGCACCTTTTAAGTTTGTCCGACTTAAACCAATTAATTATTTTGAGCGTTAGGGTTTACCAGTCAATACAAACCCCCAATTTAAACTGGAATTACTTAATTGTTCTCTTAATTCATCACTTGGATTCTAGTAAAATATCGAGGAGGGCTTCTTCCACAGTTTCTCAATGTTTTGATGCAAATTTAAAGTTTTACATGGATGAATTGGGGACAGCATACTGTCCTAATTCTTTCTGCACATGAAGATATATAGTAAAAATAGAGTACATTTGTTGTTCTGAATTCTCAGCCATAGTTTGTGAGGAACAGGTTGTGGAAAGTATGTTCTATGTTCTCACATGTTCTACTTCGCAGAGGTTCTGGAGCGAGTATCGATCCAGTGGACACTTTACTATCCCATGATCCCACGGAGAATAGAGTGGTGCAAGTATGACACCACTTTGTAGGCCAACAAAGTTCCCTTGTCCTGAAGTCAATGGGTTTTTTGAATGGGATTTTGTTTAAACGGCTAAAATAAGGTCTGTGGTCTTAACCCACTCGTGTTTTTTCTTCTTCTTCAAAATCAGTTACGTGTCTTGAAAAAGGCAGTTGCTAACAAGAGGCTAAATGGGACTACAGCTGGTTGTCTAGGAAATTAAACATCAAGCCGAACAGGTAAACTCAGCACAATTTTGAGCATAATGAGGCTGTAAAGCGGACTCTTATAACTCGACAAGCTATCCTAACTCAAACCTTCTGTGAAATGTTTTGAGATGACTGGAAGAGTTGTCGAAAGCTTAGTGATGGTGACTTTGAAGTCATGTGACTGCGGTGTAGTCCATTTATAGCCTCCCTTTGCCTTTTTACTTCTGGCGACTGCGTTTAGCCTTTAAAATTCATAAATGTTGTTAGTCTGTGATTCATCTTGATGGATAAAACGTGTAAGTATCATAAACTTTTGTTGAGAACAGAGCTTGTTTTTTGCGATTTTAATTCAAAAGCCTATAGGAAAATCCTATTGGGGTTTTGTCGAGGCTAATGCTGCGTTCCAGATGGACATGGGAATATCCCAAATTAAATGTCCCACTTCAGATCTCAGGGAGTTCCAGGCAATCAGGTCACATTCACGTTGACCACACAACCAGAGCATAGCGTGTTTTTGTCAACTATGGCAAAAACAACATAAAATTGCTTTGAAAACCGCAGACAAAAAACAAAATTGACGGCATGTTACATAAACTTAATGTCTAATGTTAAAGTTGGTTTTTACTTTTATGCTCATTGGAAGCAGGACTTGCCGACATCTTGGAAGTGATGTCAAATGGCGCGTCTTCCTGAGGTCGGGGTTGATTTGGTGTACCCCGAAATCATAAGTTGTTTACTGTTTTAATGAGCTGAACTTACAAAACTGAAGTGATTGCTAACAGATTTAAGTGTTAATAATTTGGTTGGAATTTTTTTGTTGGCTAAATCCGCTAACTATGTTAAATCCTGTTTTGATGTTATAGGAGATAATGGAACACGCCTGAAATTGTATCTGGTGGAGAGTTTCTCATGAAGCCCTCTTCACTGGAAAACAATGCTGCCATTTACACTTTAATTTCTCTTGAGTTCTTAAAGCGGCATGTCCCATTATTGGCTAAGCAGTTATTGACCGTCTCACTGATTGTCACATACAAACATCTGCCACTTTTTACAGTCCTCTTGAAACAAGCTTATTCTGCTTACACACATGTAATATAATGCGATCATCATTAAACCGCATATAAATCTAAATTGCCTAATGTTACTAAATGAAATGTCGCCTTCAGAACTGCCTTAATTCTATGTGGCATTGATTCAACAAGGTGCTGAAAGCATTCTTTAGAAATGTTGGCCCATATCGATAGGATAGCATCTTGCAGTTGATGGAGATTTGTGGGATGCACATCCAGGGCACGAAGCTCCCGTTCCACCACATCCCAAAGATGCTCTATTGGGTTGAGATCTGGTGACTGTGGGGGCCATTTTAGTACAGTGAACTCATTGTCATGTTCAAGAAACCAATTTGAAATGATTCCAGCTTTGTGACATGGTGCATTATCCTGCTGGAAGTAGCCATCAGAGGATGGGTACATGGTGGTCATAAAGGGATGGACATTGTCAGAAACAATGCTCAGGTAGGCCGTGGCATTTAAACGATGCCCAATTGGCACTAAGGGGCCTAAAGTGTGCCAAGAAAACATCCCCCACACCATTACACCACCACCACCAGCCTGCACAGTGGTAACAAGGCATGATGGATCCATGTTCTCATTCTGTTTACGCCAAATTCTGACTCTACCATCTGAATGTCTCAACAGAAATCGAGACTCATCAGACCAGGCAACATTTTTCCAGTCTTCAACTGTCCAATTTTGGTGAGCTCGTGCAAATTGTAGCCTCTTTTTCCTATTTGTAGTGGAGATGATTGGTACCCGGTGGGGTCTTCTGCTGTTGTAGCCCATCTGCCTCAAGGTTGTGCGTGTTGTGGCTTACCTGTGTTTGCTGCATACCTCGGTTGTAACGAGTGGTTATTTCAGTCAAAGTTGCTCTTCTATCAGCTTGAATCAGTCGGCCCATTCTCCTCTGACCTCTAGCATCAACAAGGCATTTTCGCCCACAGGACTGCCGCATACTGGATGTTTTTCCCTTTTCACACCATTCTTTGTAAACTCTAGAAATGGTTGTGCGTGAAAATCCCAGTAACTGAGCAGATTGTGAAATACTCAGACTGGCCCGTCTGGCACCAACAACCATGCCACGCTCAAAATTGCTTAAATCACAAGAGTGGCTTGACACAAGGAATGCGACAGCTGAAACCCATGTCTTGCATACGTACTGCAGTCCACTCTTTGTGAATCTCCCCCAAATTTTTGAATGGGTTTTGTTTCACAATCCTCTCTAGGGTGCGGTTATCCCTATTGCTTGTACACTTTTTTTCTACCACATCTTTTCCTTCCCTTCGCCTCTCTATTAATGTGCTTGGACACAGAGCTCTGTGAACAGCCAGCCTCTTTTGCAATGACCTTTTGTGTCTTGCCCTCCTTGTGCAAGGTGTCAGTGGTTGCCTTTTGGACAACTGTCAAGTCAGCAGTCTTCCCCATGATTGTGTAGCCTACAGAACTAGACTGAGAGACCATTTAAAGGCCTTTGCAGGTGTTTTGAGTTAATTAGCTGATTCGAGTGTGGCACCAGGTGTCTTCAATATTGAACCTTTTTACAATATTCTAATTTTCTGAGATACTGAATTTGGGATTTTCCTTAGTTGTCAGTTATAATCATCAAAATTAAAAGAAATAAACATTTTAAATATATCAGTCTGTGTTTAATGAATGAATATAATATAAAAGTTTCACTTTTTGAATGGAATTAGTGAAATAAATCAACTTTTTGATGATATTCTAATTATATGGCCAGCACCTGTATATACACATACACTTTTCATTTGTAAAAAAAAAAAAAAAAAAAATCATTTTAAATCGCAAATCGCAATTAGATATTTTCCCCAAATTGTTGAGCTCTAATAAAAATGCCTCATTCTAAGGTAATAAACACATAACGGTTCATTATATAAGGTCTTTATACTCCACTGAAAACATAGTTATGTAAATTATATTGCACTTCTGTCAATAGATCCTCATAAATACTACACACTGCACCTTTAATCCTCAAATACAAATGTGTCTTGCCTTATATGATGAAACAGCTTCACTGATGGGTCTGAATGTGTGATTGTCATGATGTTGTAAAGTAAAGCACACTACACACGCAGGCTGTTTGTCCTCCAGACAGAAGAGTTTGAGTTTCTCACTGTGTAAACTGCAGATCTCCTCAGACGAACGTCTCTCATTTCTCTCCTTCAGGAATGACTCGCACAAGTTCTTTAAGGCCAGATTTATTGGAGGTTGATGTCGTGAGGATCTTCTGCAGACAGGACACTCCTGAGTTTTCTTGGTTCTCCAGAACTGTTGAAGACACTCTTTACAGAAACTGTGACTACAGGATAAAATAACAGGAACATTAAAGATTTCATGACACACGGGACAAATGTAATCATATTTAGATGGTGAATCCATTTTCACTGTTTCAGATCCAGCAATCTAAACTTTACTTTCACTTTCTGAATGATGTCTTTACAAATGAATAACAACAAAAATCACAAAGCAAATTTAACAAAAATCCTTCTTGAAAGTGTTTTTCTCATTCTCCACTGATAGCTGATTTGTTTTAGTAGAGACGCAAGACTCTGTTTGACAGAAAGGGTAATGAGACCGTCTCTTCCTGGTGAGTGATGTAAAAGGGCAGAGCTTCTGATTCTATTTGGAGACACGAGCAGCACAAACCGTTTTCTGTCTCTCCCTCGGTTCTGCATCATCCGGCATGTCAATAGAAATAAATGCATGAAATAGGTCACAACCACTAATGATGGTGCTGTAATTCTTCTTTCCTTCGTTACAGTTCAGATATGAGACAATATTCAGAGGTGAGAGAGACTCATCAACTATCAGCATTGTGGTATAAAACAGTTTAATGTTGTTATTGGTAATGTGTCACTTGTCCATTAGGTGGCGACCAAGTGCTTGCTAAGAATTACAGTGTTCAAGGAATTGAAGAAAGAATACAGTGTCTTCCTATGAGTAGTCACATTTTTGTGCTCGTGTGTATAGTCAAAAGCTTTGATGTTAAAAGAGCCGCTATTATGGATTTTTTTGAAAATGACCTGTCTTGTAGTGTGTAACATAGCTCTAAGTGAATGAAAACATCCTGCAAAGTTTTAAATCTGAAAGTGCAGCATATATAAAGTTATTGACTCTCAAAAGTAAGAGTCGACTCTGAGTCAATTAAATTAATCGCCTTTAAAACGAATCGCAAGCAGTTTCGTTGTGACGTCAAGACGAAACAATAGCATATTGCGCGTTCAGACACCAGGGGTGCTTCTCAATTTGTGCATCCTCGTTTCCTTTCCTCGCGTCTTATCTCCACCCCTTAAGGATGCGAAGGAAGGACGCAAGGAAAAGACGCAAGGACGGAGGAATTCAATCAAGTGAAATGATATAGCCTCACTCCCTTTAGCGTCACTTCAAAGCGTCATTAATTCTGTTTCTATAGCTTGCACGTCGGGATTCTTAAACATTACAGATAATCATTTATATTGTAATAGTTTCAACATCCACAAAATACAAAATATCCAACATCCATCTGTCCATATTTTATTTAATATTACCAGTTATTATTAACAATGAATTGTATAGGCTAGTAGGCTAGTTTAATTTTCTTTAATTTTATAACTTTGATATAATTCTGCAACTGTCCTACAGTTGTTTTTATTTGACATACATTTGTCTTGCACATGTAACCATAATAATAATTAATAAACTGTGGCAAGATGTGAAGGGGGAGGAGAATTAATACGTGCATCACGTTTAGTCGATAAAACACTTCCGCAAAGGATACACCTGTGTATCCTCGCTCATGAAGCCTCCTCACAAAAAAGTAAAGACTATCTAAGGTCTCACGATCCCACCCCTTGCTAATGCGCCAAATGGTTTAGTCCATCTGCATGCATTTTGTTTATGCTAGTTAGTTGAGCATCTGGTGGAGCGCAAACTTCTGCTGTAGAAATGTCTTTCTCAAAGACAGCCAAATCAGGCCACCAAAAAAGAAAGGAAAGACAAAATGAGGGGAAACAATTGGTAACGGACTTATTTTCAAAGTAAGGTGATCACAAAGTATAACATGAAATCTACACTCACCTAAAGGATTATTAGGAACACCATACTAATACTGTGTTTGACCCCCTTTCGCCTTCAGAACTGCCTTAATTCTACGTGGCATTGATTCAACAAGGTGCTGAAAGCATTCTTTAGAAATGTTGGCCCATATTGATAGAATAGCATCTTGCAGTTGATGGAGATTTGTGGGATGCACATCCAGGGCACGAAGCTCCCGTTCCACCACATCCCAAAGATGCTCTATTGGGTTGAGATCTGGTGACTGTGGGGGCCATTTTAGTACAGTGAACTCATTGTCATGTTCAAGAAACCAATTTGAAATGATTCGAGCTTTGTGACATGGTGCATTATCCTGCTGGAAGTAGCCATCAGAGGATGGGTACATGGTGGTCATAAAGGGATGGACATGGTCAGAAACAGTGCTCAGGTAGGCCGTGGCATTTAAACGATGCCCAATTGGCACTAAGGGGCCTAAAGTGTGCCAAGAAAACATCCCCCACACCATTACACCACCACCACCAGCCTGCACAGTGGTAACGAGGCATGATGGATCCATGTTCTCATTCTGTTTACGCCAAATTCTGACTCTACCATCTGAATGTCTCAACAGAAATCGAGACTCATCAGACCAGGCAACATTTTTCCAGTCTTCAACTGTCCAATTTTGGTGAGCTCGTGCAAATTGTAGCCTCTTTTTCCTATTTGCAGTGGAGATGAGTGGTACCCGGTGGGGTCTTCTGCTGTTGTAGCCCATCCGCCTCAAGGTTGTGCGTGTTGTGGCTTCACAAATGCTTTGCTGCATACCTCGGTTGTAACGAGTGGTTATTTCAGTCAAAGTTGCTCTTCTATCAGCTTGAATCAGTCGGCCCATTCTCCTCTGACCTCGAGCATCAACAAGGCATTTTCGCCCACAGGACTGCCGCATACTGGATGTTTTTCCCTTCTCACACCATTCTTTGTAAACTCTAGAAATGGTTGTGCGTGAAAATCCCAGTAACTGAGCAGATTGTGAAATACTCAGACCGGCCCGTCTGGCACCAACAACCATGCCACGCTCAAAATTGCTTAAATCACCTTTCTTTCCCATTCTGACATTCAGTTTGGAGTTCAGGAGATTGTCTTGACCAGGACCACACCCCTAAATGCATTGAAGCAACTGCCATGTGATTGGTTGATTAGATAATTGCATTAATGAGAAATTGAACAGGTGTTCCCAATAATCCTTTAGGTGAGTGTATAGTGCTAAACTGCTTGAATATCTCCAAGATCGTTAGTGATAAAAATGAACTGAGACAACCCATTGTTGACAAGTCCGCCCAATAATTAGAAAATCCTGGGTTTTAGGTACCATGAATGTGGTTTGGCTTTTAGCAGTGTTCATCTTCATAGTAACTTACACTCCACGGCTAACCTGCTCCAGGGCAGGTTATATTCTGGATAAGAGATCTCAAACTGAAATTGGACCAATCAGCTGTGAGCACACCTCTGATGCAATAAAGTCATTCCCCCTTTTTCTACTCCAAATTAAAGGTCACTACATAGCAAATGTTTTTTACAGACTAAAGCGTCTCGCTTTTAACTATGCTTATTTATAATAATAATAATAATAACTTTGAATGATTTAGATATCATTTATGTAATTATTATACCCTTAATCAATTACACGTGTATCATTTTAGTTAATCAATCATTAATAGGCACTTAAGAGTTAATTTAAATAGCCTATATAAATGTCATACAAATAAGCTTTCAAATCAATAAATAAAGCTATAAAAATTACTACATGAGCTTAAATGTTCAATTCACTCTATATATCATATACAAACTAACTTCATAACTTTTACTTGCCTTGACGTATAAGATTTTTCTTTAAGCTGTCCTCTTTCATAGACAGCTCTTTTCTTCTTGCTGTGTAAATCTGTTTAAATTCTTAATATTTTTCAATCATGTAATATTCTGCAGAAGAGAAAAATGAATCTCACTGCTTCTCTCGCGAGAAGTCTCAGTTTGACTGATCTACAGCATGTGATTGGCTGTTCACTACTGATGTCACAGCTAAACTCCTAAACTCAGGATCAAAGCCTGAGTTGACAGAGAAAGCTGATGATCAGCATCATGGGACCAACAAAGCCTGAATAGATTGGTTTGGTTTTGTCAACTCAAAACTAATCCTGTAACCCTGAGTTTGTTAAACTACCATCATGGTACAAGCCCCTGGTCTAACGGTGCTCGTCAATGTCAAAATGATTGAGATGGCCAATCATCAAATCAAAGTAGGCAGGGTTTACGTTCTCTTTTGGCTCGTTGGCGGTCTTCACACAGACGAGCGTGTCAATCTATCGCTTAATGCCGTTGCAGGGACTCTATTCTTTCCAGTGAAATCACAAAACAAAATGTGTCCATGCTCTTAATATACAATCATTGAACATCTTTGATTTTAATGAAGAAAATAAACTATATGAGGGCGGATTAGAACCTGAAACCTTCGACACGGATTACAAAAACTCTACCACCAGAGCACTAAGGAACTTAATGGATAACAGCGGATTTATGTATTTATTCAATAACGGGAAGAATTTCGAGACTAACGATATATTTGACGCAAATTAATGCAAATATTATTTGCAAATAGTCCCAAAATTATTATTTCCTAACTAGAATTAGACCTAGATTTTCGTTCACTGTTCTGTTTCTTTATGCTTTACAAAAATAAAATAATATTTGGTCCCCCCCAATGCTAAAAGCATGATTACGGCCTTGGGTAAAGGCTAAATAAATAAATTGTACACTAACAATGCTGCTTGCATACAACACACCATTATAATAGACTAATATGAAACATGTTTAATTTGAAATTAATAGGCTATAATATCTCAAATGAGCAATGATAGGCTAATCAGTGTCATAGGTGGCTTGGCAGCTCATCGTTAGCTACATATCAACATTATATTTATATCAGATATAGCATTAGTATTAAGCTACCTTAAGTGGCATTTACTGGGGTGAAAACTCCAATGTCATGAACAAGCTATCTGTTCCTTTTGGAACATGGGGGCCCATCAGGACTGCCTCTGCATAGGGCCCGGGATCTTGTCCTACGCCCCTGACTGATAGCATCATGTCGAGAAGACGCTGTGCTCTACAATGTGTTTATTGTGTTTCATTTTGTGTAAGTATCTGCCTAACCGGCTAACTCCCGTTATTACTGTCTTACTGAAATATTAATGCAGTCTATTGAGTCTTAATGCAGATTGTCTGTCATTCTTACTACTTTGAGTAAAGATAAAGGATGGAGCAAGATTTGTTTTGCAAACGTTAATGTTTACACCAGCTGGGCTAACGTATGCACTGGCCGCAATACATTAGACACACACACACACACACACTCGTTAATGCTGATGGTGAAGAATTACAGTTAAAACATCTCATAATGAACCTCAAACTGAGTTACGTTAGCATCACTGAGAAACGTCCTGCTCAAGGTACGTCATCGTTACTGTCTTTACAGTGTGTAAAATCACTGAGCTTTAGGAACAGAAAGCTTTCAGTTATGGTAATGGGAGTTTGTTTCCGAAATACGCGCTGTACGCGGTAGACCAATCACAACAGACTGGGCCATCTGACCAATCAGAACAGAGTAGACCAATCACAACAGACTTTTTCATAATAATAAAGTATATTATAATGCAGTGCTAATCGACATAGACTTCATCACTGTATAGAATACTATAAAATAATTCATCGTCTGCCTCATTCTGTGATAAGAAGCCACATCAGTTCACAAAAAGGAAATATCAAACACTCGACTGACGATATGAAGGGAGTTTAAACGTTATTAAACGTCTAATTTTTGTTTTTTTTAAACGCACGTAATAAGGACTCAAACTCGCAGTCTTTCAGACGGAGTAGCGTTTACTCCTGATCACAGAGCCGCTCTTCACTGACACGCTGGGCGTATATTTATTTCATTAAAATCACAGCCTCTACACTTTCATAATCGCACATAAGCCAAATCGCAATTGCGGTTCGATTTCGATTAATCGTGCAGCTCTAGTTTTAAGGAGATAAAAATGGTACTTATCAACATTGATTGGTATGGCAATAAAAATATATACATTTTTTTCTTGGAGTGGGCGGGTTTTGGTGAGCTTTTGGGCTGGAAATTGTTGACCCAATCTGGCAACACTGGGCACTTTAATAAAGCTCACTCGTTAATGAAACCAAGTCGCTTTATTGAAATATTTCATGCTGTCAGAAGTGGAGTGCCGTTAACACCATTGCAAAGTTTCAGCCCCCGGTCAGTTTTGATTTTGGTCACCCCGAACGAGATTTCACTGCCACAGGACAGCCACTAAACTGGACAAAGAAGAGGCTGAAGTACAGGTCTGTACACTGCTTTATTCCATGGGAAAAGAAGCTAAACAAGTATATCAGACATTTACATTCGGGGAGGGAGAACGAGAGGACTATGATACTTTAATCACAAAGCTCGATGACTACTTTGTACCGAGAGTTAACGTTAGTTATGAGTGTGTACGATTCCACATGAGGGCTCAAAAGCCAGGTGAAATGGCCGTGGAATATATCCGTAGCCTCCATGAGCTAGCGAACACATGTGACTTTGGCGCTGCCAAAGACGAAAATATTCGCGACAGTCTCGTGATCAGGATTCAGGACCGAAAGCTGTCGGAAAAGCTTCAATTAATGCCTGACTTGACACTCAGAAATGCCATTGAGCTTGTGAGGCAGTCTGAACAAATCCCTGGACACGTTACTGAACAGGCAGCCAGTGTTAGTGCTCAAATCAGTGCCAGGGGAAAATCCCATCATGGCGCTGACATAAGTGTCATTTCTGAGAAAACTTTCTCTGTTTTCAAGTACAAGCCACAGCTTAACAAAAGTTAATGTGAAACTTGAGAGCCCAGGAGGTACATTGCACTGCAGAGGACAGTTCAGAGCTATGAATACCTTTAAAGATAAGCAGTACAGTTTTGAAGCATTTGTGGTGACTGGTCCCCATGTCCTTGGTCGTGATGCAGCAAGTGCAATGGCTTTAGTTAAGAGGCTGGAAGAGCTTCAACACATCTCTTTTTCTGAACTGGGATTAGTAAAGACAAAACCTATTAAACTCTGCCTGAAAGAGGATGCTGTACCATACATTGTGCACACTGCAAGACGAGTGCCCTTGCTCCCAAAGGTCAAGGCGGACCTAGAGAGAATGGTACAATGTGGAGTCATTTACATTTACTCATTTAGCAGATGCTTTTATCCAAAGTGACTTACAACTGAGGAATATAGGAAGCGATCCGTCATGAAGAGGCGAAAAAACACAAAAAGTGCCGGAAATACTAAGTTTTGGACTTGCTTAGAGTAGCATAAGCTAGAATAGGGAGGGAATAGAGGAAAATGAAGGGATTTTTTTAAAGATGAGGTTAAGTGCTCACGGAAGAGATGAGTTTTCAGCTGTCTTTTGAATGTTGTCAGTGATTCTGCATTCCGGATGGAGGCGTGGAGATCATTCTTCTCTGTGGTGGCACCACGAGCCGTCGCTCCTTTGCCGATCGAAGGCTTCTGGTGGGGGTGTAGACTCGTAGGAGCGAGTCGAAGTATGCGGGTGCTGAGTTTGTGATGGATCTGTAAGCAAGCGTCAACGCCTTGAACTTGATGCGAGCAGCGAGTGGTAGAGATGCAGAGAGATGAAGAGAGGTGTGACATGGGCCCTTTTGGGCTCGTTGAAAACAGGATGTGCCGCTGCGTTCTGAATCATTTGAAGTGTTTTGATCGCACACAATGGAAGTCCAGCCAGAAGCGCATTGCAGTAGTCAAGCCTAGAAATGACCAGGGCCTGGAAGAGAAGCTGTGTTGCATGCTCTGTTAGGAACGGTCTGATCTTCCTGATGTTGTGCAGCGCAAACCTGCATGACCGAGCTGTCTTTGAAATGTGGTCTTTAAAGGACATCTGGTCATCAAAGGTTACCTTGAAGGGGTAATCAAAGATAAACCTAGCTGGATGGTGAAATCGTGCTGTAGAGTCGGATTGGAAGGGAAGACGAGAAGCTCAGTCTTTGCCAGGTTGAGCTGCAGGTGATGTTCCTTTATCCATGCCGAGATGTCCGCCAGACAGCTTGAGATTCGTGCAGCTACTGTGGGATCTTCTGTGAGATAGGATTCACTGAGCCCCCATGGTGGCCGTTCCAAAGAAGACGGCAAATTAGAATTTGTGTTGACCTAAAACAACTAAATAAAGCTGTAAAAAGAGAGACATTTGTGTAAATAATGCCATGGTGTGTGTATGTGTGCTAGTGTTGTCAAAAATATTGATATATCAATATGTATCGATACTGAAATATCTGAAACGATACCAATCCTCCTTTCTACAGTATCGATACACTGATTCCAGCTGTGCTCTCCTCTCTCCACTCTGACCGACAGCGAGCTGACACGCACCCGCTTCCTCTCACTGCAGTTAAATAGTGTTGGTGTTACGGGTCGGAATCTTGCACGGGATTGCACATACATACAGTAATAAAGCCACCTCTGACATACAAGTGCAAAAATGCTCCTTTTTCCAGCTTATTAATGGTCAAATACACTAAAAAATAATGTCACAATGCCCATCTTGGTGAGTATTAAAGTAAACACAGTTGTAAACAGTTCAGGAAGAATGAGTAACAGGAACAGTATTTGGGATCCATGCGGGTGTCAGGTCTTAAAAGGACAGCAGCAGAATAAACGTACCACTCTCTATGTTGTTAAAGGGGTCATGAACTGGCTTTTTTTTTTTTTTTAAATTATATTGTTGTCTGAGGTCAAATTATGACCCTGGGAATGTAAAAAATGTTTTTTACATTCAAAAACATCATAATGAATAAGTAATAGGCTATTTTCGACCCTGGTTTTGAGCCTCTCTCAATGCCTGCCGCATTGAAGACTTGGAAGTAAACGGCCACTGCTATGATTGGATAACAGTTTTACATATTATAATGAGCTTCGGCTCCCTTACACGTGAGGAATTGTTTTGAAAAGTTCCAATGTGGAGAAACGGCAACCGGAATGATTCGCCCACAGGGCTCACAAAATGTCTTTATCAAACAAACACGATTTATCTCTCATCCACACACACACACACAGGAATATTATCCAATGTTATTTTAAATTTGATTACGTTTTAAATTCAGTTTCTTACCTGAATACTGTTAGACCTACCTGAAAAAATAAAGCAGTCTATTTAATTTGTAACTTTATTCTGTTGTATTTATTTGTGCTATTGTTAGTAATTTGTTTATTTGTTCTTATTTTATTACTGTTTACTTGTCTTTTCAAATTCTATTTACCATTTGAGATCAAGCTTCCTTGTGCTGTGTGTAAGCCATTGCAACAAAATTACCCCATTGTAAAAAATACATTGATTTAGCAAATGTTTGTGAGATAATTGTAATGGTAATTGATCAACGTTTATATATGAAAAAAAGCTTAAAAGCTTTGTCATATAAAGTGATCTCTTCAGAAGAAATTTTTGATTGCCTAAACTTTCAATAGACGGACAAAAAAAGAGAAATAATATTAAAAATATCTATTTGACAGTATATGCAGCGTTTTTTCCCCGTGGTATCGAAAATGGTATCGAATATTGATACTTTTCCAGGTATCGTATCTAAGTTAGAAATTCCAGTATCGTGACAACACTAGTGCCAATATAGTGATGCATTTGCAAGGCCATAAACACACTTGTTTAGTTTCCATAGAATATCTTCCTTTCCAGGTTCAGGAGGGGGCTGGACAGATTTCTCTGGACGACTGCATACCCTGTAAGAAAGCAGATTTGATGTCCATAGAATGGACATGCCACTTATTTTGACAGATTACTGCTAATAATAGCCTCAGAGAGTCGTGCATTGGGCACAACACCACTGGGGGGGGGGGGGGGGGGGGGTGAAAACTTATTGAATTTGAAGATCAAGGTATTTGACAGTATATGCAGCGTTTTTTCCCCGTGGTATCGAAAATGGTATCGAATATTGATACTTTTCCAGGTATCGTATCTAAGTTAGAAATTCCAGTATCGTGACAACACTAGTGCCAATATAGTGATGCATTTGCAAGGCCATAAACACACTTGTTTAGTTTCCATAGAATATCTTCCTTTCCAGGTTCAGGAGGGGGCTGGACAGATTTCTCTGGACGACTGCATACCCTGTAAGAAAGCAGATTTGATGTCCATAGAATGGACATGCCACTTATTTTGACAGATTACTGCTAATAATAGCCTCAGAGAGTCGTGCATTGGGCACAACACCACTGGGGGGGGGGGGGGGGTGAAAACTTATTGAATTTGAAGATCAAGGTAAATTGTACTTAATTTGTCTTCTGGGAAACATGTGAGTATCTTCTGTTGCTTCTGAAGGGCAGTACTACATGAATAAAATTGATATTTATACAAAATAATATTTTTTTTTATATCTTCATCCTGCTCTTAATACATTGTGTTTCCTTTTGGAGCATCAGTGAATGTTTAAACCTACAGTCACTGATGGAAAGGGCTCAAATATGCAGAAGATGCTGGAAAACTGAAGAATTTACAGGATTTTTCTGAAGAATGTTGGTCAGTTTAACTGATCAGGACAAACAAGAGACTCAAGAACAACCATCACAAAACACACACAGCCGTGGATCATCAGGGAACGACACACACACACACACACACACAGCCGTGGATCGTCAGGGAACGACACACAGTATTGAGAATCAATGGTTCATAAACTTTTAAACGGGGTACTTTTACTTTTAAATGCTATTTTTTTGTCTTGTGGACTATGTAAACATCTTTTATGTAAAATATCTTATTCAGGACAGCACTAAATAAAAAAATAATGCATTTTGTATGATCTCTTTTATTTTTATTAACGGTTCACATAGTTTTTCTTGCAAGTGAATAAACTTTAGAAATACAGTTTGTTTCGTTCATTTTTAGGGTATCCAATACTGTAGTCACAGTAAAACCATGATTTCTTACAATAAAATAAAATTCATGACATAGAAAGACCTATCTATGTTTTAATGTAACCAACTGCAATTTTATGCACAGTCTTAAACAAAAAAAATGCGATGACTACCTTGTAAGGCTAGTCTTATGCGTTTATGCAACCGACCCCTGAAGCTGCTGAGAAAACGAGTGAATCTGTTGTCATGGAAAACGAATACATTGTGGATTGGTCCAAGACTTTTTCTGCATCGTCTTCATATTATTACTTTTTTCTTTTAAATTTTTTTATTGAACAATATCAATTTACAAACTCAAGTAAGGAACAATAATATGCATATGAAAATATACACAAACATGCAATTAAATTCTGTGCATATAGGCCTACACTCAAAATATACACTACACTAGTTCCACTCAAATCATCCTTGTTCACATTACTTAAAAAACTCATGTAACTACATGAACTTAAATTTACTGAGTTGTTTCTACTAAAAATGAGTATTGACAACTTTACTTAATAAGTGTTTGTTCGGTCAACTTAACATTGCTGAGTAAAACGAACAAACTGGGCAGTGGATCTGTAGTTCCCAGCATGCTTTGCAAGGGACTGCATTAGGAGAGTAAATTTAGGGATTAAAGTGTTATTTTATATGTTTTTCAGTAAAGGGAAATATGTTATTAGTTTATGTTAGTGTTTAATGTTCAGTTATGTTGAACATTTAGAGTTTCTGTAATTTTGTGGTTACCATTATGTAGAAGAATGGTGCCTGTGTTTAGGCTGTGGGGACTCATATACACAAATTTATTGGATGGAATTCCTACTCTCAATAAAATTGAGTTTGTCCAATGAGTTATTTTTGCATTTTGTTTCTAAAAATATGCTTGTTATTTAATAATTTTCCACTTACACTTGTAGAGCAAATAGTTAATTTAATAAGGTAAATTAAATCGATAAATGTGTTCACCTAACATAATAAACGTTTATAAATTCAACATAACATTATTAAGTAAACTGCACATATAAATATTATGTAACAGTGACAAATTCAAATGGTTTGTATTTACTCAAAGAAATTTTGTCAGCTTTACTTGAATTTCTTTTGTTCATATAACTAAATTGTTATTTGTAAAAATTACTCAATGTAGTTGCGTGGAACCACTTGACAGTGCTTTTTTAAGTAAATTCAACAAGTCATATTTAGTACACTAAAAAAATTGTATGATCAATAAGTTACATCAATATACATTGCTTTAACTCATCAAAATAAGTTAAGCAATTTTTTACTTTTTATACAAGATTCAACTAATTTTTTAAGTCAGTTTAATGCAATTCAAGTTGACTGTACTTAAAAATTTAAGGCAGCAACTTTGAAGCATAATCTTCAAAAATTGAAGGGGGGTTGCAACTTGCAACGAGAGAAAAAATAAAATAAAACTGAAACATGTACAAAATCTTTGAAGAAAAGAGACTCAAACATGACTTTATACAATTCACAAAAGGGATTGATTATTTTTGGATGAGTATTTTATAGATGCTAGATCATTTTACATTCATTTTTAAAAAACAAGTTAAAGAGGGTTTACTGTTAGTCCACTTGCTTGTATGTACAGTATTTGAGATTTACCCATATTAATAATAACGTTTAACATCAATGACATCTTTTTTGAGAGACCGTCTACATAAATCAAAACCTGAAATAAATTTAGTGAAGGAATTTATTTCAGTACCAATATTTAGCCAGCCGTAAAGATCCTGCCAGATCTGCAAGAAAAAAAAGTAATGTTCAATGTTTCCAGCCTCTTCTGAGCAGAATCCACAAAAATCCACTTCAAAACGGAATCGTTTCCATAAAATTCATTTTTAGGTACAAGTACACCCATCTGGTTTTGCTGGTGTGTTGAAATCATAGAATAATTTACATTTTCTATTACTTTTTTATTGCACTTTTTTATCCCCAGTGTACACTTCTCCAATCTTCAACTCGGGCAATTTAACTTTTAAATGTTGTTTTGTTGATTGCTCTACACACACTATTAAAATCTCTAAAGGAGCATTTTATTGCAAATTTCTCAATGGAGGAATTATATTGAATAAATCGACCAGCTTCATCTATCAAATCAACAACATATTAAACTTTTTTTCTCAAACCACTCTTGTTTGAATGATGTCTTCCTATTTATTGTAATGGTGCTATTATTCCACAGGGTGGAGCCACGCAGGTGTATCATTTACCAGTATATGCTCTTTGAAAGTTTAAATAGGCAATAATCTCAAAATCACATTTCAGCAAAAATTCTAATCCCCCCACTCTCTTGAATACACACTTTAGCATATTAAACCATATTGAAATAGGCTGTGTTAAATATGATTTTACCCAGTTCAAATTCAGTGGATTTAATTTGTTAATATAACGAGTTTTGTTTTTCAAAATGATTGCCTATAATAAACATCTTTCATAAACCAGTGATTAAGAGATTTTTTATACTATCTCTTCTCTCTTCTGTATTTACTAGTTTACTCTTGTATTTTAATCTTTAGATATTGTTAAACCAAGTCATTTCACTTTTCTATACTTTCCTCATATATGAATACAGAGGTAACAGTTCACATTTTGTGAAATTAAAATGTATATACTCTTAAATAAATTTAAATAATGTTCAAGGCTTTCTCAATTATAGATTTGTCTTTTAAATATTATTGTCATCAGCAAATTGACTAATTCAATACTCATAATCAAAAATGGTTATTCCTTTTAATTGAGGGTGATTGACAATTAAAGGGGACATATTATGCCCCTTTTCACAAGATGTAATATAAATCTGGTGTCCCCAGAATGTGTTTTAAGTTTCAGCTCAAATAGCCCACAGATCATTTATTATAGCTTGTCAAATTTGCCCCTATTTGGGTGAGCAAAAACGTGCCGTTTTAGTGTGTCTCCCTTTAAATGCAAATGAGCTGCTGCTCCCCGCACACCTTCCAGAAGAGGGTGGATCCTTTACACAAGCTTCAGAAACAACGTCAACAACAAAACAGACGAATCTCACGAGAGAAACAGATGAGAGACTCGGGAAGAGGTGACACTTTTAGATGCACCTGGACTTTTCTAAATGGTTAGTGGACTAGCATATACCGTCATGTTAATCTTTAAATTGTGGTATAGGTGCTCATGTGGGACATAGCACGTCCATCACCCGATTATACAATGCATAATATATGTGCGTTTATGAATTATGCAGATGGTGAGGGTTTTCAGGATAAAACTAATGACACAGCTCTAGTCTCTGTGAATACAGTCAGAGACAATGGTACCTTTAGCCATATTAGCCGTACAGCATTCTAGAAAGCTCATTCAGAAAGGACATGTGCAAACATTCACAAAATATGAAGTGCCATCCTCACTTGTTCTGGATATGAAGTTAGAGCACGAAGTCCTTCAGAAACAACTTTTTTTGTGAATCCAGCGTTGTACTGACCACATTTCCTTCATAAATGAACTTCACCCACGGTGTCCTCAGTGGCTCTGATGCCGGGAGTCTATGAGACTTGTGTGTTCGCTGGTTTATAAACAACTGAACATTAGTAGCCTAATGTTTTTGGCGCACACATTGTAATACTCGAGCGCTGATACAGAGTAAACAGAAATGGCGTCTCTGTGCTTCTCACTCAGGGGCGTGTCAATGCTAAAAGGGCCAATCATCAACAGTCATGGGCGGGGCTTCCCTACTCTTACGTAGGAGTAGGGGAACAGCGTTATGAGAGATTAATTAATGGGGTTTATAAAAAAAAGTATTCTGTGGATTTTTACCATTATAGGCTGGTTGTGTACACACACTGTGGACACACATCTGTGTTCAAACACCTTATAAAAGCGAATTTTGCATAATATGTCCCCTTTAAGTAAACTAGCATTTGAGTGCATAGTAAACAATTTTGGAGAAATTGGACAACACTGTCTGAATTCATATTATTACATATGAGAAGAAACGTGAAAAAGTGACTGTCATCCTAAAGGGCGTTTTACAGGCAATGCGAGTTCATAATTCATCTAGGGAGAGACGCTGCACGCACAAGCAGCATCAAGCTCGTTCACGAGAATCCTGGCGCTCTGTCATGCAGGAGCGCCTATTGCTCGTTTTCAGTTATTACTTACATTCTTATAATTAGTAAAGCTGTCTAACCAATGTCTAAGCTTGACCAGAGTGCGTATTTGCAGAACAGTATGTTTCATTAATGTTAACATTAACATTTATGTTTTATTCTCTCACAAACAAACACACACACACACACAATTAAAACGGACTGCGGGTTTCAATAACAACTTTCCACCAATCACGTGGCTCGTGTCAAGACGCAACATGTGTCGCATTCAAGACGTGTTGAATCAAGAGATGTGATTGGTGGAAAGTAGCGAGTACGCGCATGCGCGTGTCGTGTTTCCATTTCGGTGGACTCGTGCTGTTTGTGACGGTCAGTTATTAGCATTTCTGTTTTAATCGACATAAAAATATTTCTCAGCGTTTAGAGTCCTAACCAGTGTTTTGTTTTGTAACTACATTCTGCTCAATAGCACGCTGAATGTGTTTGAAGAACTTTAGCTAGTTTTTAAGGTAACTCTGTCACCTTATTTTCAATACATGTTTATACACCTAGTTCAGATATTTTCATTTATTAATATTTTGCTTGTAGGAAGCGGTGCGCAACTTTCTGTTGTGTCACGTTCAACAGTTCTGTAGGAAATACCGGGGCATATTGTTACTATTGACTACAATATAACAAATATACATTTCCGCCTCATAAACATGCAGTAACGCACTAATGCAAGTAATGCTATAATATATAATGTAAAAATATAAATGTACGCGTGTGTGTATGTATGTTCACAACACATTTAAATGCATGTTTCTGCAGTTATAGATACTTTGACACTGAACTCACAATTTTTAGTCACTAATTAAATTAGTTTACTATGTGGATATTGTGTGAATGAACATCTCAATTCAGCCTTCATTCTATGGTGGAAATGTCAGACTGCTTAAAATTAAAGAATGAAAATCTTTTTTTTCTTATAAATATAAGATTCTTGGACCAGGATAAAAAGGCATTTGAATAGCATGGTAAAAAAAAACACCAACTCAAAATAAACGTGACCTTTTAAAACCCAACAGAAAGAAATCCTGTTAAAGGGATAGTTCACCAAAAAAAGCAAACATGTCACTCCAAAACCACATAACTTTCATTTATCTTCAAAACACAAATGAAGGTATTTTTAATGAAACCCGAGTGTCAGGCAAGGCTGAGGATCGGATAAAACCGGTCAACTTCCAATATGGATTTCTTTGACCTTCTTTTTACCTTCACTTCCCTTACTTGTGTCAAGGATTCAGGCTAATTAACTTCAAGTGGAGGCACAGAAAGCTCTGAGGTTTCATTAAAAGCATATTTGTACTTCGATGATGAACGGAAGTCTTATTGGTTTTGGAATGAACCATCCCTTTATTAGAAATCAAGCTGTGGGACATTCACTGACAGTTCAACAGCCACACGTACATTTGAAATAGAGATGAACATGACATACTGATCCATCAACCTTAATTATGGATGCTTGTTTTCGCTACAAAATAAAACATTTAAAAAGATAATTACAACTTGTTTTTACTCAGAATTGCGAGATATAAAGACTTCATATCTCGTAATTCTGACTTCCGATTTTATAACTCGCACTTGTGAGATATAAAGTCAGAACTGTGATATAAAAAGTCACAATTACCTTTTTTATTTCTTATTCTGTGGCGGAAACAAGCTTCCATACTTCCATAGAGGATTTATCAACCCCTGAATATAAAACCTGAGAAAGAACACAAAGCACTAATGAGTCAATATCCCTCTGCAGGAAAAACTGCTGTTGCCTAGGTTTGACCAGTCATGGATAATCTGGAGGAGGATCTGACGTGTTCGGTGTGCTACAGCCTCTTTACAGACCCGCGGGTGTTGCCCTGCTCCCACACCTTCTGCAAGAGCTGTCTGGAAAGCGTGCTGCAGGTCTCGGTCAACTTCTCCATCTGGCGTCCTCTCCGCCTGCCGCTCAAGTGCCCCAACTGCCGCAGCGTGGCAGAGCTGCCCACCAACGGCGTGGATGCGCTTCCAGTTAACGTGTGCCTGCGCGCCATCGTAGAGAAGTACCAGCGCGACAGCCAGCCCCGTTCACCCGCCTGCCCCGAACACCCTCGACAGCCTCTTAACGTCTACTGTCTTCAGGACCGCAAGCTCATATGCGGCTTCTGTCTTACTATTGGCCAGCACCAAGGCCACGCCATCGACGACCTCCAGACCGCCTACGTGAAGGAGCGCACTGGCCAGGCCCGCCTGATGGAGAGCTTGAGAGGCGAGCGTTGGGAGGACGTCTGCAGCCTTGCCCAACGCCTACAGCAAGAGAAGGTTCAGAGCGAGGCTTTGGTCCAGAATGACCGTGAGGTCGCATCTCGGTTTTTTCAGGGCCTTGACCTCATCTTGGCCCAGAAGAAGGAGCAGTTCATGCAGGCTCTTGACCAGGCGAGCGTGCTGCTGGCGTGTGCTTACGACCCGCTCATCGAGCAGCTGAAAGACATGCAGAAGGAACACAGCGATCTGATCGCCCTCAGCTCCAACATCGAGAGCGAGGAGTGTCCGCTGGTGTATCTGGAGAAGGTGCATCAGCTGAGGGAGCGCGTGGACGCGTTGAGCCGGGCGCCGCTGCCCGAGATCCCAAGCCTTCACATGACACCGCGGGCGGAGCCGTTTTTCGAGGAACACTGGTCTGACGTGACCATCAGAGGTCTGAGGGACGGTCCTCTTCCAGAAATCTCATGTCACACACATAGGTGCACTCAGGCCGCAGGTCGAACTCCGTCCCGGCGTCTTCGCTCGTCTTCAGCTGCTGTCGTGATGATGATGATGCTCATTCTGGTGCTCACAGCCCTGTGTTTACATTACAGCGCTAGTGGGTTTCCTGCTCTCCATCATGCAGTAGAAAACGTTTCAGCTGAATCGCTCCATGACGTCGGGACCTTCTTCTTCTGTCTGCTACACAGCGCTATCATGAAATTAAACACTTTTATGTCTACTTTAGGAGAAAACGCCTACCAGCATCTGCTCAGCTTTCTCTAAACAAATGCTTAAGGTAGGGGTATAACAATACACTCGTGTCAAGATTCAATACAAATTGCAATACTGACCTCATGATACGCATCACGAAATGTCAAGCCAAAATATAATGTATAATGTCACCGAAAAGCCATAAACGTTATTTTTTTCCCCCTTTATTCGCAGTTTCAGTGCAGGCATTGGATCTCTTAAGCCGCACACACAGACCCTCCCGCTATTAAAGCAGTATACATATAAACCATCTAAAACGCTCTGAATAATCATACTACTGAAGCTACATGTGACCTGGTGATTTCAACGATGTTTGCACTTCAGATGACCAATGCAATCAATCACAGTTCTAATCACAAGAAAGACTGTCAAAATGACTATTCCTGAAACTGTAAAACTGTAAATGTTTAGCTCATCCAGAAAATTAATTCTCCATTTACTCACTCTCATGATGTTTTTGCACGTCACGCAAACATTTTAACATCTGTTTGCCACAGTAAATCTGTTCATCATATAAAGCCATCATGTCTCTTCAGAAGACTTGGATTAGACACTCAATTAATTTTTTTTAAGATGCCTGGATCTTTTAAGTTTGAGAGGAATGGACTTTACATGGAGGGGCAGAAATCTCTCAGGATTCATAAAGAATATCTTCATTTGTGTTTGAAAGTTTAAACGAATCAACATGAGGGCAAGTATGATGGCAGAATTTACTTTTTTTTGGGTGAATTATACCTTATAAATACAGTAAGCTGGATAAAACCTCTATAAAAATCACAAATCATTTTGTTTACAATCAATGATACATATCGTCGCATTTTTATATCGCAAATCACAATTAATGTATCGTTACACCCCTAGCTTAAGATTCAGCCTTTGTGAAAAACAAACCGAATGAATTTCTGGGTCAAACTGGTTTGACATTACAAACAAATGAGTGTAATTGGTTCTGCTCATTTTAAGATGGAGGCCAAATACTGTACAAATACTGTAGTACATGCTTGACCCATGTACACTGAATGCTCGTTTTAGGCTGTGTTCACATTTGATGTATTTTTCGACAAGAAAAAGTTGATGAGCACTCTTTTAGTAAAAAAAAAAAAAAAGCTGTCAGCATTTGGTTCCAATAGCAGCCGAGGGCGTCTTTTGTTGCTATAGCAACAGCTGCAACAAGAGTGCTGTGTGGTGCAGATACATGTCGAGAAAGAGGAAGTTGGCTCTTGCGTTGGCTTTTGAAGTTAACGGGGAGAATGATGGTTCACATTGACGTTTGTGGGTGCACGACATTATATGGGGAAGAAAACAGTATGGTGCTTACAATAACGCTAAACATGCATTAGATCAAAAGAAAGAACAGACCCTCTGTTTTATTCTCGCTTCTCGTTTATAACAAAGCAACATCGAGCAAAAAGCTGAGAAAATCATGTTTTTGTCAGACTCCATCTAGATCATCAGAGCGATGATCAAACACAGATGGAGTCCATCAAAGCTTCACAGTCCTAGAGCTCGTCCTGGGTCAACATTTCATTCAGTAACATGATTACATATCATATCACTTGTTTCTGCTTCTTCGCACGTATTTTGATCAGGAGATTCAGTACTAGAAGATGCGCCCTCTATCGTCTAACAGTGAAAACACAGAAAGCAGGAAATTTCCGTCAATGGCCGGGACAGAGTTAAAAGAGGTCACATTACTTTTTTTACATGTTCCTTGAGGTTCAACTTAAAAGTTGAAGAAAAAAAAACAAAAAAAAAAAAACAACAGCATTAATTGGTTATGTATGTTCAAAAACATCTATAAACAAAACCATTATTTATAGACAAAGTATTATGAAATGGTTTACTTAAGCTTTGCGATGCAGCAGAAGTCAGATTCAGTGGAGTTTGCTTCACCTTCCAACAAACGTTTCTATGTGAATGCTGCTTAAAATTGTGCACGAATGACTAAATCATAATCCTCCAATGTGACATTGGTAAAACACAGTAGGGATGAGGTGAAGTAAGCCTGGATGTGTGTTTGTGGAGCTAGTCAGATGCAAATATCTTCCAGTGTGACATCACAAAGGGGAGAAAGTACAAAACGAGTTGTTTTGGCAGCTTGATGTCCACAAATGGTATTTTTGAGGTCTTTTTAATAGTACAATGACCTCTCAAAAGATCAAAGCAATCCTGATTCCTCATGTCATGACCCCTTTAACATCAGCTGTTCAGACAACAAATGCACTTCCAGTCCATTGTAACAGTGTGGAGCAGATCTGCAGCACAAAAACAACATTACCCATGATGCCTTCTTCCCACAGTTCCAGTTATAGACATTGTCATCGTAGGTGCATGGACCACACTGACTACATGAGCACAATGAGATGCCTCGAGACATTTGGGACCTCCTTTTCAGCCTAATTTTATGAACTGTTTGTACATTCCTAACTTTTCCATTCAGTTTTTTTTTTTTAGCTACTATGCATTACTAAAAGCACTTTACTATTTGCACCTAGAGAAATATGTATAATGTTAAGCCTCTTTGGTCGCTCAGATTAATTTGATACCTGATTTTGTTCAACAGTTTCAGAGTTCAAGATAAATAAATCTCTTCTGCACTGAGGCTTTCTTCTGGTTATTTAGGATAGGAGTGTCAGCAAACTCAGCTCAAACTCTTAAAGGGGACATATTATGCCCCTTTTCACAAGATGTAATATAAATCTGGTGTCCCCAGAATGTGTTTTAAGTTTCAGCTCAAATAGCCCACAGATCATTTATTATAGCTTGTCAAATTTACCCCTATTTGGGTGAGCAAAAACGTGCCGTTTTAGTGTGTCTCCCTTTAAATGCAAATGAGCTGCTGCTCCCCGCACACCTTCCAGAAGAGGGTGGATCCTTTACACAAGCTTCAGTAACGTCGTCAACAACAAAACAGACGAATCTCACGCAGCCAAAATGTCAGTAATAACCATTTTTGTTGCAGCCGTACATTTTTGAACCGGAGTCAGACACATGAGCGACTCAGGAAGAGGAAGATCGTAATACTCTAGCGCTGATACAGCGAGTAAACAGAAATGGTGTCTCTGCTTCTCATTTAGGAGCGTGTCTACGCTAAAAGGGCCAATCATCAACAGTCATGGGCGGGGTTTTCCTACTCTTAGTGCAGTGAAGCAGCAACAAATCGCGTGGTTTGGTGGCGTTGTAAATCTGTTCATCATATAAAGCCATCGTGTCTCTTCAGAAGACTTGGATTAGACACTCAAATAATTTTTACGATGCCTGGATCTTTTAAGTTTGAGAGGAATGGACTTTACATGAAAAGACAGACATCTCTCAGGTTTCATAAAGAATATCTTCATTTGAGAGGATTTAGGAGTAGGGGGAAATGAGAGATTGATAATGATTGATGGGGATTATAAAAATATTGGGTGGATTTTTACCATTATAGGCTGGTTGTGTACACGCATCTGTGTTCAAACACCTTATTAAAGTCAATTTTGCATAATAGGTCCCCTTTAAGGCTAAAAAAAATATCATCAAGTGCTTATTGTGTTGTAGTTTAGACAAAAAAAAGTGTCACAGAACTCAAAACAGCACATTTAATGTTTATTAAAAACATTCAACTGCAGTTCAGTGAGAACTTAATATTGCATGCGTGTTACACCTACTATATACTACAGCAAAAAGTCATTTTAATAAAAAAAAGAATTAAAAGGAGAGAGCACAGAATAAAGATGAGCATGTAAAAGGTTTGGAGAGAAGTGTTGAACAGTGATGTGGAAACAAACAAACACTCATGCAGTCTCGATCTCTCGGAGGACGATGGTTTTGGGGTTGATGGCCACGTTCTTGGTGGTGTTGTGTGTCTTATAGATGCCAATGAGACGGTCGGCCATTTCAAACATGTTGTTCCTCAGGGAGATTATGATAAATTGAGCATTCTTGGTTTGTTCCTGAAACAATGTGGGAAAGTTAAAGAGAAACATGACAGTTAGAACTGGAGGGCAAAATCTTTTTTCATTTCCTGTATAAATTGATGGTGATTTTCTTGAACAATCAGTGATCTGGTTATATTAAAGAGGTCCTATAATACCCCACAGAATTTTTTTTTATAGCATGTTAAAATTGTCACTTTTTGAGGGTGAGCAAAAACGCAGTGTTTGTGTGTGTCCCTTTAAATGCAAATGAACTGCTGCTCCTGCCCCCTTTCAGGAAGAGGGCGGAGCTTCAAGAGCTTGTGTTAGCAGCTTTGATTACGTGAAAATGTCTGAAACTGTTCAGCCTTTTATGTTCAAACTGGAGTCGGACAATGATAGAGACTCAAGAAGAAGTGACAACATGTAGAATGAGACAGGACATTTCTGAATGGATAGTTGATGAATTTATGAGTTCACTATCTTCAAGTCATTGATTAGCATATTCTGTCATGATAATCTATAAATCGCTGGTGTGGGAACTGTTGTAAGATGAGCCAGAGAATATCTGCTGCATGAAGAGAGAACAGGTTTAGTTTCGTTTAATTACGGTTATAACTTATGTTGTCATCTTGCTTTATGACATGCTATTGCATTTGTGTTCGTACTGTACTGCAATAAATGTGAAAGACGGACGACAGCTTGAGCGACTCCCAAATGTGCTCGACTACAACAACTCTTCCTCTTCTCAACATGGCCTTTGTTGCGTGTTCCCGGGGGCGGGGTTTATGTAAATTTTAGACTTAGTGATGTCACTAACCCGTGAAGAAGCTCGTTGTAGTCCCTACCAGCCGTTTGTTGTAGTTCTTAAAAAGAGATTTTTCTGTAAAAGAAAATATCTCCCTTTGCTTTAAACTTTGAGCGTCGTAACTTTGCAGATGTTGTTTATGCTCAAACAGCAACACTATACACTAACTAAAGTTAAAAAAGTGCAACACTGGCTGGAGTGACAAGGTTTCTCCTACACGACGAGCTGATGCCAGTGTGAGCTTAAGTGTGGTTTGTGATGAGTTTGAGATGATCTAATCATGGGCTGCCCCGCTGACAGGACCTGTGGGGAGAAACAGCATCACAAGCGCCACTTTAAGAGTGTTTCGAAGGAATTTACACAGCCAGAGGTCAGTTTTGTTCTTACTACCATAACATGTGCAGAGCATCCCGCCGGAGGAGCGCAGCACAGCGCAGATGAATCAGTGCGAGTTGCTGAGGTGTGTGAGAGAACAACAGGAGAACTCATGAGCCCTGCAGTTTCACTGCGTCTCTGTGTGGGTGGCATCAGAGTGGCTGCACGCCGGTCGGTAGTGACCGCTGTGATTCTAGCCGTATGCTCGCAATTCCCCCCTTACACTGCGCTTCAGCGGTAAGACACTCTGAGCTAGTCAAGAGGAACTGCATATGGGCAGTTTTTGCAAGCTGCTTCCTAACTAAACTTAAAGTTAAAATCATAAAATCAACCACCGCTTTGATATACCGCTCAGTATATTGATGTTTGTGCACTTTTTTCAGGCTTATACTGAATTTGGGATGACAATGCACTTCTAACGGGCAAACGGTTGAATGAAAGAATGCTGATGGCAACGGTGTAATGTGCAATGTCGTCACAAGAGATTGATTGACTACTCCGTGACACAAGTTTGTTACACCCCTACATTTCTGTGAACTAAAATTTAAGCTTAAATATCAGCCTGTTCCTCACACAAAACTATCGAATGGCTTCAGAAGACTTGGAATATAATGCACAGAAACTTTCAAGGTGCTTTACATTGTTTTTAGCCCCATGTGCAACTGCAATAAATACACTAGCAGTAATCGGTCAACTACTAGTGGTGTATTTAAACTGGTATGTGACCCAAACACTGTGAAATCTCATTTGTTCCAAGTCTCCCAAATAGATGCACAAGATATCAAATGTGTTGACTTGTTCACCAAACAGACAAACGTCTTGTTGCATCATGTTTGTGTTGGGAGTTGTATAAGTGGGTAAGTGGACATACATAGATGTAGCAGGCCACGATGGAGACGTTCTTGAAGTCGAGGGCAGCGTCGATCTCATCCATGAAGTAGAGCGGCGTGGGCTTGAAGTGATGCAGAGCAAACACCAGCGCCAGAGAGCTGAGCGTCTTCTCTCCTCCAGACAGATTATAGATCTTCTTCCAGCTCTTCTTGGGAGGACGCACACTAGGAGCACACAGGACGAAAGCAAAGCTGTCAAGATATCAGCTAGACTGGGACCATATATTGCCTTGTAGTTGGGTCAATAACATGACGTGTCAATTCTTGTGTCCAAAGCATATACATAATATTAAAAATATAATACATGAAATGACTTGACTTCGGCCCTCTTAATTACTCATGTGAGTATTCATTATAAATACTTAATCTTTAAGGAACTATTGAGCTCATAAGTCCTAAAAATATAATTCCAGGTTAAAATCTGAACACAAAAATGTAGAAAATATGAATAAAAGTATTTAAAATCTACTTGGGCGTAATTGTATTGATGTTTTCAATGATGCCTACAAATATAGTGATAATACTGAGCGTATTTACATTATGACAAAGACTTTTGTCTCTAAATTGTGATTTCTCTAATGTCATTCCTGGATAACAGACATCAATGAACATTTTGGACCATAATGCATTTTGGTATGTCATGTGACATAATATTGTATCAAAAAGGAGGAGGAGCCCCAAAACATGTGCAAAGTTAAAATGATGATATTTTGGCATTTTCGGTCACTAGTGCACTTTAGCAATATCATGTGTCCTTCTGGATAACACTAATAAAACATTTATAATGTATTTATATTTGATCTAAAAGATGACCTTAAAGTGATGAGAGCTAAGTTGTAGTTTTGTGCCTGATTATAAAGAAAACATTTGTTTTGTCATTCCTGGATAACAAAAACCCTCTGTAAGCCGGACACGTCATCCGTTATCCAGAATGACATATGTACAACAATCTAGTGTTTAATTAATATTTGTAAACTTTTAGGCATCGTTATTATGAGGGATGTGTGAGACTAGTGGATTAAACGATAGCGCTGCTGCTAGTCCACTTGGAAAATACTACTAGTGAAATACTACTAAACATTTACAATTTGTTTTTGCACATTTAATGTTTTGCTTTATATATATATTTTACAAAGGCTACGTTTACATTTTTATATCTTGTTAACGTTAAATCTTGAAATTAATATATTATTATATTATTAAGTGTATATATGAGGATGGTTATGGTAATCCTGAAAACTATTGCAGAATGTCTTTCCATCTACACGACACAGGCGATTAATTTAGCCCATATTTGTGTTAGATTACACAATTCTGTTTTTTGTTGCGTTCAGGATAAAACAAGTCTTATTTACTTCATTGGAAAACATTTTTAAACCTTTTCCAGCTTTTTCCCCCCGATTTGGTTCTGAATTTTGAGTTATCAGCAGCCAGAAATGAGCCCATGTCTATATGAAATCCTAAATCGATTATATTTTTGAATTTGAAGTTTTATTTTTTTGTCCAAATTTTACATCCTTATCCATCATTCACTCAGTTACTGCTGTATGCTTTTAATTGTTGGATACAATTAAGATCCGGATCATAGTAATAACTGACCCAATAGTTCTCAACAAAAAACAAGACGCCTGAGCTTGAACTGATTCAAAAAGCACAAGTTTGTACCTTCTTTGCAGAAAGTGCCTTCACATACATCACTCACAGTTAATCACGGCTTTTGACTCAATTTGCCGTCAGCTAGTTGCTGTAAATCATAGCCAGTCTGCAGATATTGGTCAGATGGAGTTTCACAGAAAATCACGTTGTATATAATTGGCACAGACCTTTTTTTTAACCTTCAGACTATGACTCCATCCGGTCAGAGGAGGTCAAACTTTTGATATTTGAGCCGATTTTAGAAAGCACATAGTTTTCATTTGTCATGAGTCTTGTAGCAAGGAGGCGTGTGTATCTGTGTGAGTGTTGCGTTCAGTTTTTTTCTCTGAAAACATTTACAAAGTCGGCAAGTGCATGATGCCCAGTGTTGTAAAATCAGTTTAGATTGTGTAGTGTGTTCCAGTCTTAGCAGATGACTGATGTAAAGACGCACACCTGAACATGATGCCCTCAGAGAAGGGATCCAGACTGTCCACCAGCTCCAGCTCAGCGTCTCCTCCTAACGTGAGCATCTGATAGTTCTCCTTCAGTTTATTAGTGATGATGTTGAATCCAGCCATGAACTCATGCAGCCTCTGCTTGCGTAGGTCCTCACAGCCTCTCTTAAAGCGGTCTCTCTGTGTGGTGATATCATCAAGCTCCGCCACTCTCTGCAGGTACAATTCCTCCTACGCACACACACACACGGGCTTCAGACTATCATTTGAGAGCAGTGGCACCAGCACCTGATTTGGTGGCGCTGGAGGAAAATTGATCATAAAGTTAATTTAATCATAAAATTACTATTGTTTTGCTAATGCATGCAGTTAGTAATAATATTTCATTTTTGTTTGTTGGAAATTTAACAGTGAAGCACTGGGCTTGGATCGACATGCAGATAAAATTAACTTATTAACAACAGTAATGTGCATAAACATCATTTTAATAGTGAAAATGTAAATATTCTGCTCTTATTAAATGTGCCATTGTTCTTCTATTGTGGTGTTACTACAGTAAATCATGTGGTGTTACTACAGTAAATCATGGTGAATGTTGATGATTTGTGACTGAAACCCCTGATCTTCACTCATGGCTCAATGTTTCTCCTGGTCTCCACGTCAACGCTGTTTGATCTGATATCGGTGGTTTATAACAGAATTCCCTTTCCCACTAGAAAGTGATGTTAATAATTCAGTGGTGAATTCAAACGCTTTCTCACTGGATCTCCCAGCGCTGTGTAGTAACGGTCTCATGTGATCGAGATCGGCCCGTGTTTGAGCATGCGCTGCACTGCTTTGAGCTGATGAACGGTCTGCACAGCTCAAACCAGTCTTATCAACTCTTATCAGTTGGGCACCGTGGTGTTCACACCAGTGTGACTTAAGGGTGTGAACCTACACTGGTCTCGCGGTTCGGTTCGATTACGATTATCATGATCATCATTATCGTGCCCAAGTGTAAATGAAATCGTTTTGATAAATCAGATAGCTTTGATTTACACACAGCGCATGTGTTCTCCAGGTCGTGCTTACCAGGTTGTTCATAAAAGCCGAAATGTGCCCAGATGTCGGCTTTTAAAGTAGTTAATTACTTTTTTAATTTTAATTACTCGCCTCTTGCCTGCCTCTGTCATTGTATGCCACCGCGACAAAGCACGTACACAACAAATTACATCAGAAAATAATCAGTACAATATTATCGGTTATGGTCTATTACTAAACCGATACCGAATCGTCCTTGTCAGCGTCGAACAAACGATTAATTTCGACACCCCTAGTGTGACCACTAACAAAATGTCACACCAGCAGGAAAAAAGGTCACAAAATGCCACCGTGTATTTGGTTTGAAGTTTTTATTTATTCACCTAGTAGTTGTTTTAACTGAGCAGGGTTTTTCCTGCATTGAAAATTACGCTCAAAAAACGTTGACTCTTCTCTGACCAGCTGACGTAAAACATACTTGCAATAAAACGGGAAAAAAATTCTATCCAGTTATGAAGTGTTTTCTGTGAGTTGACAAATCTTTCACGATGTTCTAACAGATGGGATTCGCACACAACGCTAGAAAAAATGATCTCGATAAAATCTTTTCATATCAGTCGATATCGATAATTATCACGACAAATGTCAAATATTTCTTTCAAATTTAAAGGCAGATTTTTGCTCCCAAGTAAAAGTTAATTGTGGTTTTAAACTTTGTCAGAATATGACAAACACTTTTTTGAATTCCTTTTCCAGTCATTTTTCCTTAAATTAAATCATGTCTTAGTTTCTGCATGTGCTAACGGGTGATTTTGTTTCTAGTCCTGAAACAGGTTTGTGTGGCCTGACTTTGGCATATATCTTCAGCACAGTTTGCAGTGCAGGCTGCAGTATTAATAATATTACATGTTTTGTCTTAGAAATGCACATTTGACAGTGAGTTGACAGAAGTAGTAGCTTGAATTAGGAGGATGCAGATGTAAATGTGTTTTCATTAACAAAAACATGGACATCTGTAAAAATTGTAACAACCTCATTTTTATATGGTAAAAAAATATAGCATAAACCATGCATATAGCTCTTCACTACCATGGTAAAATGGATCTATATGGTTTCTATGGTATTTGTATAAAAAACAGTAGCCTAAAAACATTTAGTATAAATGCACAAATTCTATAGCTAAATAAAAATACTGTAATATCCCATTACTCCTTTAATACATTTACATTAATAATATAATACAATTCTATATGAATATCCCACATTTCTGCTACAAACGGTGCAGTTAGTGTCACAACAGTAAATCCATGGTAAATTATGGACAAGATCGAAAAACCTTCTGACTGTATCATTGCGCAGTGTTTAGTGTTTGTCAGCGCTGTTCCATCTGGCTTTAAGCTAGTTTAAAATCACAGAGACATTTGTGTTTTTCACTGAATTCACGCGCTTCTCACTGGATCTAACAGCGCTGTTTAGTGTTCGCGTGACCAAGATCTGCTGTGAGCTCGCACTGTGCTGGCGATTGGACTTTGACCCGAGCGGATAAATGGCGGATAAATGTGTTACGCGGTTCAAATGAGTAACAATTCGTGCTACCTTTTAATCAACAAAATCGTCATCTGTGGATGATAAATGAAGGTTAGTTTCACTTTTGATTTAACGTTCGTTGCCGCTTCCACTAATTTTTTCCTTCTCTTGTTGAGTTTTCTTTGCCAGTAGAGCGTGTACTTTTGATGTGCAAATTAAAAGCTTCACGCTGACTGGCTGTTGTCGTGTTTATTTCTGCTGTGTGACTGGGTGTTAGAGTAATCTATATCAAGTAAAATGTCCAGAGCTTATCATCGTTATCGACATGAATTTTGTCACGATTTGATATGATATCGTTTATCGGCCCAGCCCTACACAACGCGTCTGCTAATGTCAGAGTCGCAACCTAATGACTCCTTTGAACCGAATCATTTTAACGACTGGTTAAAATCTGTCCAACAATGAACTCACAAATCAGTTTAATCATTTACTCAGAACACCTCTGAAATGAGAACACAAGTGTGCTTACCCCAATTAGCAAGAGTGGTTAGTAAGAATTAGTCTTAAATATCCACAGTATTTTCAGATTATTTATATTGACAAAGTGTAGCTGGATGACATCACTGTTTTCTCCAGAGCGGCTGTACAGCCGAATCAAATTCTGTTGCATTATTGCGCTATATAAATAAAGGCTACTTGTAGTAAATTACCTATAAAATCATTTTGTTTAGACTTTAGTGAGGTGAAACCAGAACAAAGTTGTTAGCGAGCTGATAATTTTATTAAATTGTATATGGCAGAAAATTAGGCTATTCGTAAAAAAGTAATATGACCCGAGAACAGGAGCATGTACCTTTTTCTTGAACTCTGCGATGGCTCCCAGGTTGGGCTTCATGTTGGTGCAGCGGTCCTCCAGCAGAGCGATCTCATTCTTGATGACGTCTGGATTGCCAATGTCTTCCATCTGCTCTCGGTTCAGTGCGGGCAGCTCTTCTGATGGCGCACCATCGATGGGGTGCAGCGACAGCCTGCTGGCCTGAGACAGACATGAATGTGAGGTGAGAGAGAAGACGAGGGTGCAGAGGGCAGAGCAGGCTTTTATTAATTAAAATAAGAAACAACAAACACCCTATAATGGGTAAAAGAGGGGGAGGGACAGGAGGTATCCACAGGACCGGTAGCAAAAACAGACCAGCTAACTTGGCAAACAACCACAACCAAGAGCGAGCACACAGAGAGGTGAAATGGGGAAGGAAATGAGGAGGGCAGGTGGGGCAAATAAACTAATGTCAAGGGAACGGGGCTAAAAGATTACAGACTGATCGTTATGGTTGCGCCACCTCTACTGCCGTGACATTAAGCTCCTCAGCTACTGACCACGATTCAGCCATTTCTTCATACTGTGTGCAACGGTCGTTTAAAAAGCTGTGCGAACAAAATGATACTGCGATGGCTGACTATTTAAATCTAGAGGATTTGGTGTCTTGTGTCACCAATCCAAATGACACTGGTAGTGATGATTCTCTCTGACCAATCAGTTATCTGCAGTCTTTACACGCCACATTTTAGTATCAGTACGGCTCGCTTGGAACCTCAACCGAGGTGGTAAGCCCCAAAAGTGAGCTGTACCATGCAGTGGAAAAGCGCCAATATATTCCCAGTGCTGTTGCTTGTGATGTATATATGGTGAATGTGTGCTATATTTCGAGCTTCAGATATTGTGAGAGGTACCTCTTTCTCCCAGTGCTTGATCTTGTTGTGGCACTCAGTGATGGCCGTGTCGATGTGCTCCACCTTCAGCCGCACATTCAGAGACTCTTTCTGCAGCGCATGCTCCTGCTCCTGTAGGGCCTTGATCTCCTGAAGGACACCACGATGCTGTTCCTGAACCTCCGGCAGAGCTTCCTACACAAACACACCAACTCAGAAATGAGCCCCTTGACGTGTTCACAGTCTGAGCCAGAGGATGGAAACGGGAAGTACCTCAGCCTGCTGGTACGTCTGCATGATCTCTCCGGCCTGCTCCTCCAGCTTCTTCAGCTGCTCCGTTAGCTCCTCAATCAACTTCTCGTTCTCGCCGATCTCCTTCTCCAGCTGAGAAACGCTGTCCTCTGACTTCTTCAGATTACTGCAGCATCAGAGGACACAGCTCATCCCACAGGATGAACAGATTTACATGAGGGCGAATTTCTGTAAAATGTGCTCATGAAGTGGCTAAAAGCACAATCTTCTTGCGTGGACTTGAATGAATTGAGATGTCTTATCTGCTATTTTACATTAAAGAATCTGGTGAAGCATGTAATTTGTGTGCAATTTAAGTGTTTGTATACAAATTAGTTCATTTTAACCTTCAATATTATAGTAATGTAGTACCAACTAGTTAACATTAGTTCTTTTGAGAAAACTTGCTATGTACCTGATATATATCCAAAATAATTATCAAATCGGAATTGAATTGTGAAATGTCAACACCCAGCCCTAAATTTTATAGTTAAAAAAACGTATTATTATTATAATAATAATAATAATAATAATAATAATAATAATAACAATAACAACAACAACAACAACAACAACAACAACAACCCCAATTCTCAGTGGATGTGGTTACTGACCGTCCTGCAGTCTTGATGGCCACCTGGGCTTTGGTGACGGCTGAGGAACATTCATCCAGCTGTGTGTTGATCTGGTCCAGTTTGTCCTGCTGGGCCTTCAGCTTATGACTGTTGATGTCCACGATGAGCGTGTGCAGCCTCTTCACCTCAGCCTCCACCTTCCCTGCTTTAGTGGACGCTGCCTCGAAGTCTTCAGCAGAAAACAAACAACACATCTTGTGACACGTCAGTCTGTGAAACTACATGATTCTATCAAGTTCTTTCTGCTCTTTCAGCATAACTAGCTGTGTTTCCAATGTCGACCGGGGCTTGATCAGGCCTCGTCAGGGCTTCCTCTGGGCCAACGGCTAGGGTGTTTTGCCCCGCTGAATACCTTGGTCCGAAGCGGGCCAGCTCGGGCTTGAGTGGTTACGAACAGAGGAGGAGTTTACCCGAATCTGGAGACGGCAGTGTCGTGGTTGATTTCATACACCAGCTAACATCAGCATAAAGACTTTCACAATCATTTTAGCTCAAAACTCACGTTCAGACAGCAGCGAGTGTTTGAATAACTTCTGTTTGTGATCCGATGTGGATTCTGATCACCGTATAAGGCAGAAATATTTACATGCGATGCAAAAGACTATGCATGCTAACATTAATATAGTAAACGTGGTAAATACGACCGCTTGAAGAAACCAGACAGATCATATAGGCTATCACAATCGTGTGTTTATTTTATCTGTCAGTATGTCTCGTCTCTTTATACCGGACTATTTTATGACACATGCGGAGCTAAATATGGATATCAGAAAAAGCAACTCCAGTTTTCCGGGAGCTTCCTCTGTTTCTCTGACTGAAAATAGGAGAGAGTGCTAAAGCTCCTCAGGTTGTATTTATGGTGGAAAATTTGAAATGATCGTTCTTTCTAAATGTGATGTAAACTGTCCTGTGACTACAAATAAACAGAAACGACTGAATAATATGCGTGTCCTCTTGTGTGAAATAACGGTAAATACCACTATTTCTGTTGGACTAATGTGCAATCTTGACAAATTAATTCATTATGATCAATGTATCACTTATTATTGTAAAACATTGATGCTTGGGTTTTAAATCTAAGTAAACGACAAAAATGGCAACAAACGGCCGCTTTTATCATCTTGCTAGTTTCCAGTGATTTTATTAGTTTTCTGATAAAACATCCATTTGTTGGTGAAATGATGAGTGTGTGTGTGTGACGTTGTTCCAGAGAGGCGCGTTACGGCGGGTTTTAGTGAAGCGCTGCGGAGCTTCTAGCCCAAAAGGTGGAAACAGTGTGGTTTTGGGCTCGATGCTACAGGTCTGAGGCTATTAGCCAAGCCGGCCCATTGAAAGCCCTGGCTCGCACTGGCCCAACAGTGGAAAAGCGGCTAATGTGACAAACAAGCAGCTCTTAAACACTCATATGTCATTACTAATACAACTATTCCTGCCATTTACAGACACAGCAGCACTTTGGTTTCATGACAGGGATAGTTCAGCCAAAAATGCTGTTCTTTATTCTGTGGAACACTAAAGAAAAACTTTGACCAATGTCACCAATGTTCTTCAAAATATCTTTTTTTTTTTTTTTACAGAGAATAAAGTCAAACGAACAGAACGTTGGGCAGAACGAACACACCTTTCCTGTAGACGTCCAGGCTCTTCTCCATCTGCTTCTGCTTGGCTTTATCAGGAGCGGCAGAGATGACGTTAGCCTCCAGGTCTTTGATCTGAGTCTTGAGATGGAGCTCCTGCTCTGTCAGGCTCTGTAAGGCACATGACTGGTTAACAGACGCTCATGTCGATGCAGTGCTGTCAGGGTTCGAGGCTGTCTCACCTGGATGGTGGCTGTATATTTCTCCAGAGTATTCTTCATGTCTCTCAGCTCACATCTGGCTCTGTGCACCTTCTCCTCCAGCTGCTGTTTCCTCTGCTGCCAGTCCTGCAGCTGCGTCACCTCCTTGTTCAAAGCACTCTCCATTTTATCCAGCTGCACACAATCGCAGATCTTTAAGCCAGGGACGCACTGAAATTTTTATTTTTACTGAAACCAAAATTTACGTTTATTTAAAGCTGCAGTCCGTAGGTTTTGCCTCTGTCGCCATCTCTGTTTGAAACCTGCGATTGCAGTTTGTTGAATTATTACGTGGGTTGTGCGTCGACACGGCTCCTCAGCGCGGATTAATCTAATGTTTTGAGGAGTGTGTGTGGCTGTCATTCATTTACCGCACCGCTGTGGATACTGTACTTCAGAATCAGATTCAACGTCTTGGAAGTATGACCAAAATAATACGTTTCATTGGAAAATGTCATCTGAACAAGTAACATGTCTGCCACTTTTGTTCTGACCAACCGAGAAATAAAACGTGCTACCAACGGTGATTTAGGGTGCTTTCACACTAGCAGTTTTGGTGCGCACCCGGGTTCGGTTGTCAGAGTTTGGTTCATTTGGATGATGTGAACGCTGTCTTCCGAGTCCGCTTAAAAAGCTGGTCTGGGGTTTGTTCATGTGAACTCCGGTACGGTTCGCTGCTGATGTGAACGCAATCGTACTAAATTGCGGAAGTGAACTGCTATTAATGATGTATGATGAAATAAAAATGTGTTTGTGTGTTTCACTAATTTTCCTTGCGAGCGTGACTGACGTACTGCAAGCAGAGAGCTGTAAACCCAATTTCTGCTCGTCTTCAGCATTCTTTAGAGCATTTGCAGTACATTCGCGGCAAATAGACGCAAGTGCCATTACGTACTGAAGCTTTGGAAACAAAACCAACGGTTCAAAAACAAAAATATAAAAGTGAGGTGAGCAATGCTATGCATTTTGCCGCCTTCACGCTCGCTGTCGTTACTAAGCAACCGGGTAAACAGCTGCTGCTTTGATGACGCAAACGCACCCTGGTTCGGACCTGAATAATATAATATGAACACAGTCCAGCGGGGGCAGGGGGAGGAGGGGAGCAATCGAACTCTGGTTCGGTCCAGGCAAACCCCAAGTCTAACAATCACTTCGCTCATATCACAAACCGTGCAAATTATTATTATTGTTATACCTCGTTCTCAAATTGTTAATTTTAACAACATCAGCATTGTGTGACTATTTAGTGTGTATTAGCGTTACCTGTAGATTTCAGTTTCTGTACAGTCTAATCTTTTGCTTTTGACTACGGGTGAATCTCCAGGGCTCACTGATGATTGTCGTTTGGACATTTCTGGATTACAATCCGCCATAAGAAAGATAAATTTAATTATTCCAGCTGCTTTGAGGAAAGGCTATAAATGATCCACCACCTGCAGCATCCTCACATGTTAGCCTACTAGCCAGACTCCTCTATGTATACAGACGTGGCAAACGACATGCTCGAATGTCCTGCGGAAATCCACCAGTACCACTTAAATTAGGGGTGTGCACGAATAGTCAAATATTTTATCTGTAATTAATATTCGAAAAAAAAAAAAAAAAAAAACGATTCGAATTTTACTAATGTTGCTTTGCTGGCCGTAAATGCAGTGAATCCATGATAAATCGCTCTAAAACTCGCAGTTATAACTAAATCCATTGGGTGGCGCTGTGGAGCGTGTTAATAAGTTGAGTGTATTTGATCTGCCTGGTGATGTTTGGAATTACTTGGATGAAAATTGAAAATGATCTTACAAAATTGAGTTACTTTTGATAAAATTAATTAATGAAACCGAGTTATCATATCACGACCACAATGAGAAATCACATGAAATCCAAACACCAGTTGAATGAGGAAAGACAGCTGTCCACTGCATTCACGAGTGCAGGTAAGCACAGATGTTTACTGAGTGAGAGCGAGATAACGTACAGGTGCTGGTCATATAATTAGAATATCATCAAAAAGTTGATTTCACTAATTCCATTCAAAAAGTGAAACTTGTATATTATATTCATTCATTACACACAGACTGATATATTTCAAATGTTTATTTCTTTTAATTTTGATGATTATAACTGACAACTAAGGAAAATCCCAAATTCAATATCTCAGAAAATTAGAATATTGTGAAAAGGTTCAATATTGAAGACACCTGGTGGCACACTCTAATCAGCTAATTAACTCAAAACACCTGCAAAGGCCTTTAAGTGGTCTCTCAGTCTAGTTCTGTAGGCTACACAATCATGGGGAAGACTGAAGACTTGACAGTTGTCCAAAAGACAACCATTGACACCTTGCACAAGGAGGGCAAGACACAAAAGGTCATTGGCAGAGCTCTGTGTCCAAGCACATTAATAGAGAGGCGAAGGGAAGGAAAAGATGTGGTAGAAAAAAAGTGTACAAGCAATAGGGATAACCGCACCCTGGAGAGGATTGTGAAACAAAACCAATTCAAAAATGTGGGGGAGATTCACAAAGAGTGGACTGCAGCTGGAGTCAGTGCTTCAAGAACCACTACGCACAGACGTATGCAAGACATGGGTTTCAGCTGTCGCATTCCTTGTGTCAAGCCACTCTTGAACAACAGACCAAAAACGTCTCGCCTTGGCTAAAGACAAAAAGGACTGGACTACTGCTGAGTGGTCCAAAGTTATGTTCTCTGATGAAAGTAAATTTTGCATTTCCTTTGGAAATCAGGGTCCCAGAGTCTGGAGGAAGAGAGGAGAGGCACACAATCCACGTTGCTTGAGGTCCACTGTGTTTTCTGAGGTCCAAGGTCAACGCAGCCATATACCAGGAAGTTTTAGAGCACTTCATGCTTCCTGCTTCTGACCAACTTTATGGAGATGCAGATTTCATTTTCAGGACTTGGCACCTGCACACAGTGCCAAAGCAACCAGTACCTGGTTTAAGGACCATGGTATCCCTGTTCTTAATTGGCCAGCAAACTCGCCTGACCTTAACCCCATAGAAAATCTATGGGGTATTGTGAAGAGGAAGATGCGATATGCCAGACCCAACAATGCAGAAGAGCTGAAGGCCACTATCAGAGCAACCTGGGCTCTCATAACACCTGAGCAGTGCCACAGACTGATCGACTCCATGCCACGCCGCATTGCTGCAGTAATTCAGGCAAAAGGAGCCCCAACTAAGTATTGAGTGCTGTACATGCTCATACTTTTCAGTTGGCCTAGATTTCTAAAAATCCTTTCTTTGTATTGGTCTTAAGTAATATTCTAATTTTCTGAGATACTGAATTTGGGATTTTCCTTAGTTGTCAGTTATAATCATCAAAATTAAAAGAAATAAACATTTAAAATATATCAGTCTGTGTGTAATGAATGAATATAATATACAAGTTTCACTTTTTGAATTGAATTAGTGAAATCAACTTTTTGATAATATTCTAATTATTTGACCAGCACCTGTATATGATAGCAAAATGATTGAGACAAATGCTCAACAAGTTTTGTTGAGGGTTTAAGAACAGAAAACAAAGTGCTGTTAGAAACTTCACTTAACACCATTATCTTTGTGTCTCTGCAACGTCTGTCAGCGGGGCGTGTTCTCTCACCTGAGAATAATATCATCCACATTATATTATTGTTTTTCTCAACATGAAAATGTGAAACAATATAAACACCATAGCCATATTCGGACTCGAGTGTATGTACGTTCTGCACGATAACTGGCGCACTCTGCTTTATTGGTGTTTTTTTCCGCTCACGCTGCTCGACCTTATTATGCTTTTGTTCTTTAGGACTATATTTTTTGTTTACACATATTGTTTAATGTTTTGAACTGAATGAAAACCTTAAGATATAACGTAAGCTTGTTGTGTATATTACCCAATCATAAGTTTAAGAAATGGTGACAAAAACTTGATGAATAAAAAAACAAAATGTCTCATTTTCTCAAAATAACGTCATTTAAATAAACGAATATTCGTTTTTTTTATGAGCCCAAATATTCGAATACAATATTTAAGAAAAATGCCCATTCCTAACTCAAATTATAACATTTTTACAAGCTTACCGTTGTGAATCGGGCTGAGGTAAGGGGATAGTTTTGAACACTAGCTGGTTATGTACTGGCTCAAAATGTGAATTTTAGATAATTTTGTACCAAATAAAAAAAGAAAGTTACAGACAGCAGCTTTAAATGACCAATTAATCTTCAAAAAAAAAAAAAAAAAAAATCAAAAATCTAAATTAAGTTGTACACGAATATTTAAATTTCAATTAAGGCAGTTTATAGTATGGTATAGGTTATAGGTTTATAGTAGAGGTGTTAGTGAGGCCAGCAGGGGGTGCTCAACCTGTGGTCTGTGTGGGTCCTAACACCCCAGTATAGTGATGGGGACACTGTAATGTAACAAGCACCATCCTTCGGATGAGACGTTAAACCGAGGTCCTAACTCTGTGGTCATTAAAAATCCCATGGCACTTCTCGTAAAGAGTAGGTGTGTAACCCCGGTGTCCTGGCCAAATTCCCTCCATTGGCCCTTACCAATCATGGCCTTCTAATAATCCCCATCCATTGAATTGGCTTCATCACCCTCTCTCCTCTTCACCTATCGCTGGTGTGTGGTGAGCGCACTGGCGCCGTTGTATTGTGGTTGCCGTCGCATCATCCAAGTGGATGCTGCACACTGGTGGTGGTTGAGGAGAGACCCCTGACATGAGTGTAAAGCGCTTTGGGTGTACAGTAGTATATATGAAAGCGATATATAAGTGCCTCATTCATTCATTCAGTTTTTATACCAACTATAGGTTTCTACTCCAATTCGTTGTTGAAATGTATACATTTAAACGGTGGCTGTAAAAAACTTGTTTTCATCAAATTTATTCTAACAAATGAGACCTCACTAACAGGTAAAGTAAAAATACAATGAATATGTAATATAGTGCATATACTTATTAAAATGCCCATCTCTAGAGTAATTTCTCTAGCTGACTATTGAGTTTATGGTCAATGAAAGGCTTTTCTGAGGTAAATGTGACGTTACATGACATTGTTCTCAAGCTGTGTTATTGACATCTTTTGGCGGTTGAAACACTAAATCGATTACATGAGACATGATTGATTTCATTAGGTTGTTCTGTATCTTTCAACATTCCTTCTGACGTTCATTCATGTTTATTTCACGCTGTAGCTAGTAAAGATGATCGGTTCAACTGAGACGCTACAGCGATCTGTCAGCACACATTAAAGACACAAAAACACATTTACTGCCTGAATTTAGGGTACATTTACACGACAATGTGCTAAAAGTGGAAAATTCGCGAAAATGACTAATAACGCTGTATTATGCATGCCAGACAAGTAGCTGGTGATGTCACTTTGTAAAGAAACACTACATTAAACGTCTTACATTTATATTAAATTACACGGCGTTTTCCCTTTACAGTTACTACTCTCATAAAATACTTGAATTACATGTTGACTTTTAAACCTACAATAGTGTCCAACAGCAGATATTTCAGCTAAATTAATGTTTGTTTTAGTGCTGAATATTAATCGCCTCCCTCTCGAAAGAGCACCGCCGCTCTTTCAGTGAAGTTTAAAGCTGTCAGGACGCGCTTCCATGCAAAATGGAAATACTTGCGTGAATTAGTGACATTTACAGATGTTATAACCTGTAAAATGAACGTTTTGTGCTGACGATGTACACACATCTGTCAAAGCGCATGACAGGGTATGTCAAATGCTAATGCATTAGCTTGAAGCTTAAGATAAATAATTATCATGTTTTGGGTGCTTGGATCATGTGCCTTTCCTGCATCAGAGCTCACTCCACTATTTCTAGATGCATTTTGTCAACAGAAAAGCGTTATTCAGTGCTGCAATTTGGCGTGACTGGTGGAAGCTTTGTGTGCACAGAGGGCAGACCCTACTGTAATCCCAACTTTAGAATGTTCTCTGATAGAGTCCCTTTTTACTTCAAGAAAATGTCAAAACCTCTGAACACAAAGGCTTCGAAAACATCATCCTTGAGTCGGTTGCAAGGAACCTTTAATTTCTTATGATGACAATGTTATATTGTGTTGATCTGTGTAATTATAACCACTTGTGATGATGTCCGTATGCCCCCCTTATTTCTTACTGTTAATATCTGTATTAGTGCTGGGCGGTATGACCAAAAATTTATAAAATCACAGTATTTTTCTAAATTATACCGGTTTCGCAGTATATGACAGCATTTGTTTCCCCTATGCATGACAGATTGAGAGAGGAAATACTGCAGTAGATTGACTAAGGCGGTGTTCACACTTGACATCTTTTTTGACAAGAAAAAGTTGACGAGCGGTTGTTTTTTGTAAAAAAAAAAGAAAAAAGAAAAAAAAAAAAAGCTTGCAGCGTTTGGTTCAAAATAGCAGCCGAGGGCGTCTTTTGTTACTATAACAACAGCTGCAACGTCAACAGCGGATAAGAAACCCAGCGCAATTAAAAAAAATAAAAAATACTACTGTTAATGTGTGACAATTTAGTTAATACTTTTCAGGCGAGAATGTACTTGTTTAAAGCTCAAATGAGTGGTTTATTTATAAAGAGAGCACCTATTTGAATATTTTTATATGGCGTTTTCAGAGTTGTGAGATCCAGTCGACCACCGGGCACTCAACGCTCGTTAACCCTGCCGAGAGCAGCCTTTCCTCGGCTAGTCTTTCTGACGTTTACCGCTGGCTCTGATGTCTCTGTAGTGGTTAAACATGTGATATAATTCCTCTTGTGTAGATCTAACGGGCGATCTTTGGTCTCATGAATCTATCATTTGTTCCCTGGCAAAACATTTTGGCTGAGGGCAAAGTGAAGTTTCATTACTTTTTTTTTTTTAGGCTATTTAACTTTACCGTTGTAGCCTACTAGTGCTGACTTTGTATGTTGTACTGAATTGTTTGCTTTATTTCTTGTATAGCTTCTTAGCCATTATAAAAGTATAAGTAAAAGGTATATTATTGATCACACAAACTGACATTTAACAAAAAGAGACTGGGTTGTGTTTTATGTCATATTTAAATTTTATTGTCAAAAAGGCGCTTGGACGTAGGGCATTTTTATCAGAAAACTTTTCAACTTGAAAAGACGCGATGTGCTTCAGAAAAAGACGCACTGAGCTGCAAGAAAAGACATCAGCGTTTAAAAAAACGTTCACGACTTTTTTGAAAACACGGTTTACTCCATAGGATTATAATGTAAAACAGATGCTGGCAGCTTCAAAAAAGACGTCAAGTGTGAACACACCCTTAGAATGCCCTATTTTACTGTCATAATGAGTGAATATTGTAGAAAAAATCCACACTAGAATACAGGTTTGCAAAGCTCCACAAAATGATGCTGTGGGGAGACAACCAATAAAACACAGACCTGCAACACACTCATTACAGACACATGAATATTAAAATATGACCACAGAGAGAAAAAAAAAAAAGTTGAGGGCACCTTAAGCATTTTAAAAATCTAACCCTAACAAACTGCCAAAACGAGGGAGAAATGCAGAGGAACTTTTAAAAGGTCTAAGGATATTTTCAATACATTTAAGAGCACTACAGTCTGAACAAATGACACACAAGTTTAACACAGAAAGAATAAAGCAGTTACTTTTTGCCCATTCTTCTTTGAATTGTCAGTCTGTTAACTTGCATCATTGTCTTCGGTGTAGCAGAGTAATCCATCGTGTCATTGCGGTCGTGATCAGACGTACGGCTGTATCAGCGTCCTTGTTTGCACATACATTTCATTTGAAGTAGTATGAAATGTCCATAAAAAAACTTAAACGCACGCTCTACGGTATCTGATTTACATGATCCATGTGGTGAGCATTGTTAATCTCATTGCGGCGCTCCGCGCAGAAACCGCTCTTATGCGTGCGCCTGTTGTTTGATTTCTCCGCTGTAATCATAGGCTGAATCTGAAATCGCCTCCCTAGGGCATTATTTGAGGGGACAGCCATCTGTAGTGGTGTCTGAAATCATAATGGACATTAAGTGCACTTATTCAATCCCACATTGCACCGCAATAACAAGTGTGCAGCCTATGTACACACAACGGCTATCCGAATTCCCTCACTCGTTTTCATTCACTCCTTCAAGTGAACCGTATTAGTGGACTAACGTAGGGAATAGTGAATGAGGGTTTAGGGGGCGGTTTCAAATGCGATCTCAGCTGTGTCCTCACTACAGTGCAACCGTGAAACGGGACTCCTCTCAAACAGTGTCGCGCTGCGCCGCACTGTTTGATGCCGCAATGCCAGTATATGTCGTTGTTTCAGCGACATATACTGGCATTGCGGTATAATCAAAAGTCATATCATAACAAAAATAAACACCAGTATTCGGTATGAACCGGTATACCGCCCAGCACTAATCTGTATCCTTTCATTTGCAAAAAAGGAGGGGAAAAAAGTAGGGATGCACCGAAACCGAAAATTCTGGATACACTTGGCTGAAAACCAAAACAGACTTTAAAATAATTATTCATTTCTTATTTTAAATGAGTTTTTTGTATAATTGTATTATTATTATTATTATACATTTTAATTAAAATCAATAATTTTACTGAATCTGAAAAAAATAAAATAAAATAATACAAGCCAATAAAATAAACCACACTTTTATTTAACGTAACAATAATTAGACAGAAAATAGGTCTATATTAAAATAATATTAAATATCAATATATTATTCTTTCTTCAGTTCTATGCAACAGAATCAGATTTAACAGATGCATTTTTTGACCAATTATCAAAATAAAGTATAGTCCTATAGTCCTCATCAGAGCATGTGAGCAGATAAGGAGGAGCGGGTCAGTGAATGAGAGGGCTGAAATTTCGGTGCATCCCTAAAAAAAGCCTATATAGACTAAACACGTAATACGCATGTATTGTAGTTTACACAGAGATGATAAGGGTGTTGTTTTCAAAAGCTTACGTTTTCAGGCCACCAAAACGCCGTTGTCGTGTAAATGAACAGCCAGAACGCATACAAAGCTTTCCGTTTTTAGTTGAAAGCGGTGTTGTATAAACTGTCGCTCAGTGATGGAACTGACAGAATTTGAATGCTGAGACTTTGTTTTATATCTGAAGTATCAAAGCACAAATCTTATTGTGATTATTGAATGGCAGGTGCTACAAAATCAGCACAGACTAAAATATAAATTCTTGGGACTTAAGAATCAATATAGCTTATCCAATTGAAGATGGATTAATATTGAGAAATCAAGTGTCAACTCAACCCTAGTGTCCACACAGCTGACAGATTTATCTGCTGTAGCTTATCCACATTGCGTGTAAGAAAAAGACACTGCCGCAGTCAAAACACTCACTAATTAAACATCACAGTTTCGGCTGATTGTTTTTGTTTGCTAAAAGTAACTGTCTGGGTACATCTCCTGCTGCGCTCCACGGAAGAAAGTTTGGACCCACACATGAACGCGAGTAAGAGACCGTTTTTAAACATTTGAGATAGCTTGTAAACGAACCTGCTCCTGAGTGACATCAGCGCAGACGGAGGAGCCCATCCTGCCCTTCATCACACGTCCTCCTCCTCCGGTCATGGTACCTGAGAACCATCACACCAGAGTGAAAGTGAAAGTGAGAGAGCATTCATCCAGCCATACACATGCATAACATGCAGAAACTGTCACAGAAATATATTACTGTTGGACTATGGATACACTGATCTGATATTCATTGTCGGCTGCAATTTTTGTCTGACCGATTAAAATCTGATACTGTGCGTACTTTATGGTTGTTACGGTTAAGCTCCACAAAAAAAGCAAAAAACATTATGAAGCATCATAAAAGTTCTCATGCACTGTTTGTTTATAGTTTAACAATTCCAGCTACCCCGGCTATATTCATGGCGAGAAAGAGATAAAAAAAAAAAAAAAAAGAATGATTCATTTTTAAAAAATGTGAATTTCTTGTGAATTTTGATCTTCAGTTCCTTATTTTCTTCTTCTGGAACCAATTCAAACTCTCCTTTGCAGTGTGTTTTGGATTGTTGTCCTGGTGGAAGCTCCAACCATCTTCATCATCCTGGTGGATGGCAACAAATTCATCAAGAATTTCCCAGTACATGGCTCCATTCATCTTCCCTTCAAGAATACTGATTCTGCCAGTACCATGAGAAGAGAAACAGCCCCATACCATGATGCTTCCACCTCCAAGCATCACTGTTGGTATGGTATTTTGCGAAGCCATTTCTATTTCTTGAGCTAATACCATCATCTGGTCAAAATTTTATGTAAATTGGGATATAGCTATAGCTAACTTCTAAGCTACAGACAGGAGGAAACTCACCAGCCTGCTCGATGATCTGCCCCTGCAGTGTGACCACCCGCCAGCGCTTGTCCTTCTGGAAAGCCACTCGCGTAGCCTGCTCCAGGTCTTTGGCCACCAGCGTGTCCCTGAGGGCGAAGTAGAACGCCGGGCGCATGCTCTCGTCCTTCACCCGCACCATGTCAAACAGACGAGGGATGTTCTCTGGGGTGGAGATGGAGCCCATGCTCTGCTGCCACACTTTCATCTGAACAACACCACCAAACATGATCAAGACTTTACATCTGGGTTCGGTAAAGCCATGTGTATCTGATACTGGCACGTTGGTTTAGAAGGAACAGCATACAAACACTAAGCCACATGTAAATTTTCCCACCTTGTCCAGACCAATGAAAGTGGCCACACCAATGTTCTGGGCCTTCAGAAATGTGACGCACTTCTGCGCTGTGTCAATGGTGTCCACTAAAATATTATCCAGGGAGCCACAGCTGGAGGAGATGGCAACATCATACTTCTCATCAATAGCTCCCAGATCACCCTGTTGAGACAGGAAAACAAACATGTTTAACAGCATAAAATGATTAGCTGGCAAAGCTGAACGCGAGCGGACGTACCAGCCGTCCCAGGATGCCCAGGATCTTTCCTGAGCGCTTCTGCTGCATGAGAGCATCCAGCACTTTGCTGCGGCTGCGGTTGCTGGACAGAGAGCTCTTGGCTTCAGCCACCTTCTGTCTCATGTCACCAACCTGCGCCCGCTTCTGCCTGTCCTGCTCCGAGATCTGCTCCAGCTCCTGCTCGTCCTGCAAGACAAACACAAAACCACAACTTAATTTTACAAAACAAAGATCCATCACACCCACCTGCTTTTTCACTCAACCGTTTTTACTCTTTCAAACTATAGCTAAGAGTTCCCACTCTTCACCTTCTTGAGCTGCTCCTCACACTGGGGTATTTTGACATGCAGGTCTTTGATGGCAGCTCTCCTCTCTCGCAGTGTGTCCACAGCTTCCTGCAGGGCATTTTTGGCCTGGTTGAGTTGGCTCACGGCGGTGTTGTGCTGACTCAGGTAGATGTCCAGCTCTGACTGTGCCACGTCCATCCGTGAGCGCGTCTCGTTCACCTCCTTACTCAACTCCAGCAGCTCCTGCTCCTTCTTCTGCAGGAACACCAGACACAAGGAGCAAAGAGTGAGACCTTTCACAACAGTGTTACTAGTGACAGTTGACAAAAATGTCACGGTTTCACGATATACGGCATTAAACAATCAATTTTTATTATCACTCAGTTAAAATGGCCCAATTTTTGGGGGTTGAACAAATGCTTTATTATAACAAACTTGAACATCCATCAATTTGTAAGATTGGAAAAAGTTTGCATATGCCAGAATGTCTCTGAGAAAATAAAGGACATTAGCATCTGAATCGACTCATGCATTTAGCATCCCCATCCGAGACGACGTCACGCTGAGTGAATCATCTACGAATGACTGTAAATTTACATGTCTCTCTTTCACCTGCATCTACCCCCATCTCCCCTCCAGAATTCACCCAAAATCTATATGGTCTAAAGTGAACAAATACTATACAGAATTATACATGTTTGATATTATTTGAAATGTCTCAGTGCGACTGGTACAAAGGTCTCCTCCCCACAGAAGTAAACCAAAAAGTAATAAAGGTTTTAAGAGTTTGGAGATATTTTGCTTATTACGTTGGGTGTGGCTTTAGCCATTTGGTCTTTTGTCAATACAGGTCTATGGGACAGTGATTAAATGTAAATTCCCATTGTTAACACGTTTCCATTTGAAAGAGGTTTCCGTCTTGGTCTGGTATTTAGGGAGATGTTGCAAAGAGGTCGGGGCTCGAACCTTTACATCGGTCAGCCCGTAACGCTGAGTGTCTCTTAGATGCTCAGCGTTATGTAATTCTCAGAAGGTCAGGTATCCATATTTTATTCTATACTTCCGAGCATTTGATGTTATGTATGGATTATCTTTGAATTGATTATGTAATTGGCATGATACATTTACCTGACTAATAATAAATTGTTACACTGATTTATTCTGACTTACTCTGGAATTATTAACTATGAACAGGTATAATTTCAACAAAGGGTTAAACTGAATAATTAAATGTGTAAACTATTAAATATAAATGACCAAATAACCAATTGGCATTCTAACCTAAATTCGAGGTCATAATTAAAATGGAGTCAGATAAAGATAAATTAGAATTAAATCCCTTTGCTCCGCTGAAAAGACAGAACGCGCAAGAAACCTTCACCCACCAATTGTACGCCTCCATTGGAACGATTGGGCGGGCCTTACAAATTTGTGCATTTTGCGTGACATCTACGTTATACTGTAAATTACATTTTCCTGACTGGATTCCACAATTCCTTCTGCAGCTCGGAAATCATGTGGCCTTAAGTTATAAAAGGGACATGCCTTTATCTGCACAGAGGAATGATGTTCTCAAATGTAGGTGAACATGTTCAATGTATTTTTCTCTAATACGGTAGATAAGCAAATGTGCACACTATAATAATACGTGTTCATACGGTGATAAATTGTCATACCATCATAACACTTTGAAGGGGAGTCCTTTGAAGAATGCAGCCTTGGAATTGGGACACAGCCATTGAGTTTCAACCGATTCAAATGGCTGATTCATTCAGGAACGAAGAATTTGACATTTGTCTTAATGAGTGAGTCATTGAATAATTCATTCAACCGATTCGTTCATTCAGTAACGAAACACCACCATGTGTTGCTCAGACTCAAAACAGTCCTGTTTTTTTTTTGTTTGGAACCATTTTAATTGGTGAAATAGAGCAATATGGGGTCTAAAATTTAATCCTCTTAATATTACATAGTTCATTATTTAACTGTTGTATAAAATCAATATCACATTTGTAATCATGCTGATATTTGGAGGAAAAAAAACAGCACTCATTATATATTGATTAGCTATATTCAATTATATAAATATAATTGACAGGTTTTTTTGCCCTTATCTTGAATATTGAGGGCTTTCTAAATAATTTTTAATAGACTAAATCAAGCAGTGAAAGTGTGCACTCTAAATGCTCAAGTGCGCTCTAAGCGTGTCTTCGTAACGTGAAGAGATACACTCGATAATGCCAGATCTCACATCATTAAAACATCAATCACGCCATTATGATGATATATTAAATCACACACCCCTACATAGGGCTGGACGATTAATCGAAAAGTAATCAAAAACTGAAATTCAGAACCTCCAACCGACATAATTTTTCCATGCAGGTTATTTCAAACACCGAGTCACACACAGACAGCGTCTTCAGTAAACTTTATAAATTGTATGTGTTTTAAGGCTTATCAGTTTGAACATTCAAATTATTTTACACCATTCAATAACATCAATATGGAAAACATGGCACTTCAATGCTCGCAAGCCGTTTTCTGTGACACAGAGCAGAGTTGTGTCGTGTCTGACAACGTGCGAGCCCTGATCACCTTCACTTGTGTCTTCAGTAACCTGTCAATTGTATGCGTTTTAACCCTTGTGTATTGTTCAAATTCACTACCCTTTCGTTATATTCGGGATGAAAACATCCACTAAATTAATTTGCTGTAAAAATGTATCAGATAAATATTTTAAGTTAAAATCTGATGCTGCACAAAAACTAACAATGCATCAAAGCCAGTGTTGTTACTAATCTTTGACATGCCCAAGACTGTGATAAAAGGAAAAAAAAAATAAAATCCAGTCCACAATCACTTTTTATATTGAAAATAAGTCATTTTGTGTGTTTTTTTCCATCAGTTTTGAATCAGTTTTTTAAAATCATTTATGAACTTAGCAATTAAAGAGTAAAAAACCTGGATTGTTTTGATCAGGGCTGAGGTTGATTAACAGATTTATGCAAAAAAAAAAAGTTATCCGATACATTTTTACAGCAGATTAATTTAGTGGATGTTTTCATCCCGAACATAATGAAAGGGTAGTGAATTTGCCCACAGTGTATTGCTGAGTTTTTGAACATTTTCAAAGCATTTTCCCAAAATATGCATCAAAATAAGATTTGTCACCCAAAATCATTTGATTTGCTGAAACACAGAAAGTTGTGGCCAAATTAAGACTCAACAGCACCCCATAGGGGACGAAAACGTCCCCAACATAACATAAGGGTTAAGGCTTGCCAGTTTGGACATCATCATTACATTATATATCATTATATTGAGCTACTGCGCTGACGCATTGTGACACACAAACACTCATACAGACAGTAGCTTGCACATCACGTGACGATCGCGCGCAGAGAGGAGCGCAGAAACTCATCGTCAAAGCGGTCCTGTGATTTGTCACAAAAGTTGAAAAGATGGTATGACTAATTCACACACGCAAGATCTTTCATTAATGCATTCAAATAACTACTCTCACGGTGCTAATATATTTAAAAAATAAATATCCCACCTTTAATAGTTAATAGTCGAGGTAAAGTGCTCAATTAATCAAGGTTTTGATTTTAGGTCACATTGTCCAGTCCTATCCCTACAGCATATGTGCACTGGCGCATTTGACATGACGTCCTAAAACTGTTTGAGGCTGTTTACACAGGACACACAAAGTAAACATTACACACTGTAATGGGTGTTTCTTAACGGGTGCATGATGTTGTACTGACGTACCTCTTTATCTTCCTGTAGGCCGCTGGTCTCCTCCTTCAGGCTCTCCATCACCTGAGCTAACTTCTGCTCTTCCACCAGCTTCTTCTTCTCCAGCTGCTCCTTTTGAGCAGACGCGTCCGTGATGATCTTCTCACTGCTCGCAGGAACGCTCCTCACCTCCTCCAGCTGGACACAACACATCAAATGCTCATGAAGAGCTAGAGACATGAAACCACCTGAGCAGCTACAGCTGTACAGTCACCTATTATGAATGTCCCAGAGGACAAACGTATTCAAAAAGCACAAAGCCCCCGGGCACGTATCATTCTGCAGCATCAGTTATCTCACCTTCTCCTTGTCTTTCTGAAGCTGTTTCTGCAGTTTCTTGGTTTTGCTCTTGGTGTGCTTGAGCTTCTCCCGCACCTCCACATCCTGCAGGTCCAGCTGGGTAAATTTCTCCTTCTGACTCTCTATGTACTTGGTCAGCTTGGTCAATTTCCTTTAGAGAAAAAAAACAACATAAGCCAAAATACAAACGTCTGAGCAGCGAATAAGCAGATCATTACGCAAGCAGCTGGTGTACATGCTAAAGATTTATTATCAATAGATTTTAGGGGAATGGAAACGTTTCTCACTTCTCCACACCCTTCAGCTCCTCATTCTTGGTCTTCACTTCCTGTGTCAGCTGGTTGCTTTTGTCACTCAGGTCCTTTGTGTCCTCCTGAATCTGCTGTTTTTCAGCTTCTTTCACTGACGCACGCTTCTGTAGGTCGTGTCTGTAGAAACACAAACGTCACTCTGAATGATCAAACCCTTCTGCAGGAAACCCAACACGAAGTGACACCACCACAATACCATTATTGAGGCGCTATTTCACAAACTGCTCACAGTGTGAAGGATTTTGTGAGAGACTATGGGGGGTGGACCTTGGGTCCGGGGGGCATGGCTTCCCCGGATGAAAATGTTGCACATTATAAAGTTAAATTTATCAATTCATCACTTTCAGCAGGGCTCGACATTAACGCTTGTCCGGGACAAGTGGATTTTCTGAAGTGAAAGAATTTTACTTGCCCGACTGGACAAGTAGCCTGGTTAAAACTATAAAAAATAACTAGGAAATCACCAAAATACAAGAACGATTCTGCATTCATTTAGTGCAAGTGGTGATCGATGGTGGATAATATATAATGTATAATGAACTGACGGTAACAAGGTTGCGCTGTTGATGCTCGCGCTGCCTCTCGAGGAGAAATATAAAAACAAATGAGCGCCGCTCACACAGAGGAACTCAGTTAACACACGGTTAAAATTCTAAATGAGTTTTTATATTTATAACATGAGATACAGTTAAGCAATATCACACTAGCAAGAGTGCTGTTTTCCAGAATACATCACGGCTGAAAACGTGACACTGATTTCATATGACAGTTCCATAAACAATTAATTAACGTCAAGTCACTTACATTTTAGATGCAATATTGACTTTTTGTTCTATTTCAGCAGCGAAAATAGTTCCAAACAAAGATCACAGCGGAACCATAGCGCGTCTCAAAGCAACAGTGCTGAATGATTCAGCGTTTGAATGAATTCGTTGAATCAAAGATTCAATGACCTATTCATAAATGACTGCCTCATTCTTGAATGAATCAGCAGTTTCAATGAATCGACTCAATGACTCTCATTAAGACGGTCACATGCCGCCACCAACTGGCAGTTTAGTTTCATGTTGAAACATTCTTTCCAACATTTCTTATTTGTATATTCAAAAAAATATTTAAAACAATCCCATAACGTTATTTAATGCAGTTGTATTTTTTCATTGTAAATTATTTAATTTCATTGGTAACAGCCCTATAGTGTCTTATTCTAATGTCATTTATTGATCAAATTGAACAATATAAAATGAAAGCAGAAGCATAGCCTATATTTAATAAGATTAGGGAAAAAAAATTAAGCTGATTGAACACTGATAATATTGCTTCAGAATAAATTATATATTACAACAACAACAAAAAAAATTTCCAGACAAGCACATGAACAGGCTAATGTCGAGCCCTGCTTTCAGAGATCAAAATTAAAAGCTCCAACCCATGTTCTGTGTGCAAACGGAACAGAAAAAAGCCGGTAAATTGACTTGTACCTAGGGGTGTGCGATACTGACAAAAAAAAAAGAAGTAATAATCTAGATATTTTCTAGGGATTTTATCGATAACGATAATTAGACTACTTTGCTGGTACCATGACAGGTTTAGGGCTGCCGTGGTCAGCTGACTCCTAAAGTTTAGAATATTCTTCATATTCGGTGTGGTGGTCAGTTCACAGCAGTGACAGAAATAATCTTAATCAAGTTTAAATTGATTTTTACATTTTATGGGCATTTTTACCTTTATAAATGTTTTTAAACCTAATTATATTTTGTTGTTACCAATCAAATTAAAGACAAAAAAAGACATTTAATAAGACACATAATAACATCTGAAGTGGCATTTAGATAATTTACACAGTTTAATGAGCTCAGGTGACAAAATGAATAACCTGCAGTTATGCATAACTAATGTTTGACGTTTAAAACAAAACGTTGAATATTGATATTTGAAATGATTTACAAAATGAAAAAATACTTTAATGTGAAATTAAAACCGCCAGTAGGTGGCAGCAAGTCACTGTTAATGAGGGAGTCATTGTGTTGAATATTGGTTGAATCTCAAAACTTGCCGCAAAGCACTGGCAAAAGTAGCCTAATGTTTATAAATGTAAAAATAGCAGGGAGACATTAATTTGATTGTTTATTGATAAACTAGTGTTTTCTGAGTCCGTGTTGGGCTGCAAAGATGAAGTTGATGCTGACTCGTCATCTCTGCAGTAATAAACACGCACGTGAGCCTAGAGGGAAATGCACCTTTCATTTGGATTACAGTAAGTATTTGTTTTTGATTTGAATTGGTTCTTTTAAACATACATATTTTAAGCTTTCTATAGGCCTATTTCTCATGTCTGTGAGGAAAGTAGCCTAGGCTACTTATGTTCCGTCCTCATGCCGTGGCGCGGCCGGTATAAACAGTAGGATTGACTAGGGAGGATACGATCAGCTCTGGTGGGGGTTACACACTAGTAGGGCTGGGTATCGATTCAGATGTTCCAATTCGATTCGATTTCAATTCCCGATTTGATTCAATGAATATAGATTTAATACAAATACTATATTCATTAAAAAAAGAACAGTGAACATAAGTTTACAAGTGGGTAATTAAAAAGAAGTTAAGAGCCACAAATCTGTATATTAAACTTTTTATTTTAGGTACACTTGGGTACATTAAAACAGAACCCATCTCTATATTTCAAATGCATACAATTATGTTAAATACAATTTTGATGCAACTTTATTCTAAAAAAAAAAAAGAAAAAAAATTTTTTTTTGTTGGTATTTTATACAATTTTGTTTTTATGGATATTTTGATATTATTCTAAAACATAAAAAGGATATTGCATGATTTTCAACAATTTTCAGTACACGACAAGCTTTTCTTGTGATTTTGCCGCCCATCGTGTGTGCACCGGCACACATTGTACCACGGCAACGAACAACAATACCTTAACGTGCTGACTTATGTGGACTAACATTTATTTGAGGAAATCTGTTTATAATATAGGCTATTAGGTTTGAATTATTGGTCCTGCACTGCCTATTGACTCAGGTGATATGAATATGTTTATAATGGCTAACGTTTGTGCTTAAGTGAACGCTTAAGTTTAATACAATGATCCTAATGCAAGCCAAGCAGTCGCATGTATGTGATCATTTTTAGTGTTTGTGTGCTCGGCTGTGGAGGTGTTGCAACATCTGGGTGATGTCTCATCAAATGGTTCTGCAGATGTGTAGTATTACTACAGCATTTCACCACATTACAAATGTCGACAACGCACCGGAAGCCGTCATTTAAGCACTGAATGAATGAATGACATGCGCGCCTCTCGTTCCTTTGTAACATCGTTATATTCATATTACTAATAACTAGCACTTTTATTTTCCTTGTATTATTTTCTTCAACAATATGGTTTGTTTAAAATAATTTCCTTATTGTCTGTGCAGAGGCTATTCCAGTTTATTAATCCATGGCATTTTGTTTCTTTATATGCAGCCCGAGTAATGTTGTCCAATGACTCCTCATCTATTTAAGATATGAATATATTCTTAATTTCATCTTAATATTTTATAAGGCCACCAAGAGTATGTGATTTTTGCTTATGAGTGGTTTCAGTTGTTGCTACATTTTCCCCCCGTAAATTTAGAATACATTTTAGAACGAAAATTATTAATGAATCATGATGTGAGGAAACGTTCATGCGCATATTTCATACTCAAACTTGTGCGCACACACAGTTAATGAATGAGACCCACTGGGCTAAGCATGTGTGCGCGGAAATGTGAGCATGAAAGGTGAGTACGACCGTTTTTAAGAACAAAATCACAATTCACCAAAAATTAATTACATTTATCCTAAAATTTATCCAAAGTTACCCTAAATTTATGGGAAAAAAAAATATAGGAGCAACTGAAACCACACATACGCAAAAAGCACTTGGCTTATGGATGACGAAACCTGCAAAAACAATAAATAAATGCACAAATAAATACATAAATACACATTCCTGCATAAACAAATATATAAATAATTAAAGCTGCAAGCAGCGATGAAAGGGCCCTCGCACACGGGAGCACCGCCACCCGGTGGCCTCAGGAAAACAGCATAGTGGGCGACATGCATTTAAGCCGGTAAATATAGGAGAAATATGGCAAAGTCACTACAATGTGCCACATTTCCTGCTGCCAGCAGGTGGCGCTTTGACTATAACTGAATATTGGCATGTAGTTGTCTTCAGGCCAGGACTATTATCAAACATATGAAGTTTGGGGCAGATCGGACATTGTATGTCCGAGTTACAACAACTTCCTCTTTCGTGGCGTTAATCGCATACGTTAGCACTTAGCCATGTGTTGTATGATTTAATGTGTTTCTAGCATGTTTGGGACATTATGGCATATTTAAATGTGTTTCTGGGAGTGAATTACAGTGTAACGCATGCCATTTCCTGTTGCCAGCAGGTGGCGCTTTGACTATAATGAATATTGCCGTGTAGATGCCTTCAGGTCCACACTAATATCAAACATGTGAAGTTTGGGGCAGATCGGACATTGTATGCCCGAGTTACAACAACTTCCTGTTTCATGGCGAAACATCGAAGTTTGTCAGGCCGCCACGGACACGCCCTTCAGGGAAAACTCAAGATCTTCGCAATTTAACGTCGCAAAGGCCTTTAGATTAGACTGTGCAAATATGATGATGATCTGATTAAATCTCTAGGAGGAGTTCGTTAAAGTACAACGTCTGGAAATGGCAAAATTTGCAACAATTTTGCAAAGAATATAAAAAATATCTCACTTCCTGTTGGTTTTCAGATTTCGTACCAGGAAACTTTTTTGTAGGCATTGGGCTGTTACATGTGTCTACCGAATTTCAAACCTGTACATGAAACGTAGCGGGTGGGGCACTTTGTTGAAATATTGTAGGTGGCGCTATCGAGTCATTTTGCCACACCTAATTCTGAAACCCATAACAGACGTAAATTTTCACCACTTCTGACACGTGTGCAAAGTTTCGTGAGTTTTCGAGCGCGTTTAGGCCCCCCAAAAAGCGATTCATTTGGGAGAATAATAATAATAATAATAATTAAAGCTGCAAGCATCGACGAAAGGGCCCTCGCACACGGGAGCACCGCCACCCGGTGGCCTCAGGAAAACAGCCAATAGTGGGCGACATTCATTTATGCTGGTAAATATAGGAGAAATATGGCAAAATCACTACAATGAGCCACATTTCCTGCTGCCAGCAGGTGGCGCTTTGACTATAACTGAATATTGCCATGTAGATGTCTCCAGGCCAGGACTATTATTAAACAAGTGAAGTTTGGGGCAGATCGGACATTGTATGCCTGAGTTACAACAACTTCTTTCATGGCGAAACATCAGATTTTGTCAGGCCGCGACGAACACGCCCTTCAGCGAAAACTGAAGATCTTCACAATTTAACATCACCAAGACCTTAAAATTAGACTGACCAAATATGATGTTGTTCTGATTGAATCTCAAATGAGGAGTTAATCACAGTGTAAAGCATGACATTTCCTGTTGCCTGCAGGTGGCGCTATGACTGTAACTGAATATTGGCGTGTAGATGTGTTCAGGTCCAGACTCTTATCAAACATGTGAAGTTTGGGGCAGATCGGACATTGTATGCCAGAGTTACAACAACTTCCTGTTTCATGGCGAAACATCGAACTTTGTCAGGCAGCCACGGACACGCCCTCCAAGGAAAACTCAAGATCGTCGCAATTTAACGTCGCAAAGGCCTTTAGATTAGACTGACCAAATATGATGATGATCTGATTAAATCTCTAGGAGGAGTTCGTTAAAGTACAACGTATGGAAATGGCAAAATTTGCAACAATTTTGCAAAGAATATTAAAAACATCTCACTTCCTGTTGGTTTTCAGATTTCGTACCAGGAGACTTTTTTGTAGGCATTGGGCTGTTACATGTGTGTACCGAATTTCAAACCTGTACATGAAACGTAGCGGGAGGGGCACTTCGTTGAAATTTTGTAGGTGGCGCTATCGAGTCATTTTGCCACGCCTAATTCTGAAACCCATAACAGACGTAAATTTTCGCCACTTCTGATGCGTGTGCAAAGTTTCGTGAGTTTTCGAGCGTGTTTAGGCCCCCAAAAAAGTGATTCATTTGGGAGAAGAATAATAATAAACAGAGCAATTCCAATAGGGTCCTCACACCATCGGTGCTCGGGCCCTAAATAAAACAAATGTTGGGGGAGTTAAAGGAAATGCTAAACTGAAAGTTGTCCCTTTTCCCCCTTTTAACCGATTATTCATTTTTGTATGTGGTTCGGTAATGAGGAGGTCTCAATCAAACATCAGCCAATAGTGGCATACAGACCGCCTTCTGATGTTTGATTGACACCTCCTCATTAGCATATTGAGCTGAGGAAAATTACATTTTTTTAAACATTCGTTTTATTCATTTAATAATCTCCTCGCACATTTTATCTATGTGCATATGTGTATATTTATCCAGGAATATGTGGATTTATGCATTTACAGGGTATATACAGGAATCATGGAGTTAAATTTAATCCCTTTTAAGACCTTTAAGACTCTTTCTATACATTTTAATAACTCAACACCACTTTAAGTTTCAACCAGTTACAATTGGCGACACTAATTATATTATATATACACTATTTATTGATTGAAAGGTAGCACAACTAAACAGTCTTAGTTTGTGATAACTCATCAATTCAACAATTCAGAAGGGTGGGAACGAAGCACAAGAGAATGGTTGGTTGGTAGAGCCGGTGGTGTTGCACAGAAATGCGTGATAGAGACCTGCATTTTGCGTCCCATAGAGGCTTTGTGGCTAGCACATAGCATGTGGGACCCAACAGCGTTGATCCCCATCGAGGCTACGCTAATCATCTTCCGACACACAGAGCAGTACACCTCACGATTATTCCCAGAGACGGCCCTCAACCATAGTTCCAACTCCTTATCCTCAAACCATTTGCACGAAAACTTGCATTTCCCTATTAGTCAACGATGCTGTTTAACAACCGGCATAAAGGTACCTGCGCTATCAGGGCTCCAGACTAACTTTTACTAGCACTGTAGCCCCTTACCTAAAATTTTAGGAGCACAAGCAGAACATTTAGGAGCACACCTAAAATCAACCTGCAGCACATCACATTTCCCCCATTTTGACTATTACTGACAAATGCCCTAAATGGCTTAACTTAAAGAAATTACAAAGTGCAGTTTTATTTTAATTTTGCAGGGCTCTAGATTAACATTTGAGGGCAGCATTATCATTCATAAATGTCCAAATAATAATAATAATAATAATAATAATTCAAAAGCAAAACATTTGAAAATATATATTAGGAAATGGAACTGGCAGCCACCTACTGGTTACAATGGTAATTTAATATATTTTTTTAATTTTAAGTGTGAGTATTCCTACACCTTGATACTTTTAGTTTTATAAAATGGGGTATTTTGGTCGTCACTTTAAAAATAATAACATGACAATATTAGCATTTTGAATTGCTGGAAAAAGATGTGTGAAGTACTTGAAAGCATTTTGCTATTCCTGCCAAACTTCCATGGTTACAGTTATTGTTACTACATTAAATCCATTGCAAATGTTGTTAATTTGTGGACTGAAAGCCCTCTATAACTTGTTAATTCGTGGCACAATGTTTCTCCTGGTTTCTCCTCTTAATTCTGTGACAAATTCAAATGCTTTCTTTCCTGGATCTCCCAGCGCTATGTAGTAACAGTGTTGCGTGATCAAGATCGGCTCGCAATCGCTGCAGCTGCACTGACATTGGTCCGAACTAATAAACGGTCAGTGAAGCACAAATGAGAACTGCAGTTTCGTTTCATTGTTTGCCGTTTCCATGTTGGGCAACGTTCCTCGCACAGGCAGGAAAAATGGTCGCAGTCTGGAGCCCTGGCTATCACGCAGCAGTGCAGTAGTCAGTGAGCGCGGTAACAGATGACGTCAAATCTAGCGGGATTCCATAAATAAACTACAACGAAACCCACTATTCATTCGCCTACGCAATGAATAAAACTTTAGCATACAACCTCTTTGGACAAATATACATAATGAAAAGATACAAAATGTAATACCTTGGAAAATGGCATTTAAGACTTTTTAATACTTTAAGGGCCTTAATTTTCTCTAAATTGATTTATCAACTTTTAATACTTTTTAAAACCCAGCAGACACCCTTATTTATTTGCACATTTAACCCCTTGCCTGTCACCCCCCATTTTGGCAAGTGGGGCATTTTGATATACCCCAAATAAAAGGGCTGCTGCTCGCAAGTCTTTCTGAATATACACAAGTAACAAATCTAGAAAGCCAACGCTTTTACAATTCCAATTGTTTCAATTCAAGACTCAGAATCACTCAAACTGTTATTAATATGGAGATATATAGGCTCAAACATTAAAACAAAAATAATAATAATAATAAGTTTAAATGTATAAAAAAAATATTATGTGAATGTAGTATAACAACTTATAACCACAAATAAAGTGAAGCCACACGTGTAGTCATACTTCATTTCAAATCCGAGGATGAAATCTCTAAAATTATGCATTTTATGAAGCATATTGTATGGCATGTCATGTGAGTTTAGCGAATGCTAAGGTTAAGATGCTATCATTATGTTATTGGCCTGTAAAACACATACTTGCAGTCTACTAACTAGTCTTTCAACTGCTTAAGTCATACTCCATTGTTTTCACTCGAACTTTTCACACGTCTGTCATGAATGACTTAAAAAAAAATTACTATAAAATAATAATGAGGATTGTTTGTATTATATCCATTATAGCCTAATCAGGCATTCGGAATTGGCCATCAACCCCACATTCATCCCACTTTACATTAAAACCTACTATCTGAAGTATTTCTAGCAAACAGACAAACAAAAAAAAAGCATGCTTTTAGTACCTTATGTGAAAAAATATAGCTCCTGGCGTGACGGGTGCATTAGAGCTACAGTTAGCATCAAGCTACATAACACAAAATAAAAGATTAATATTACACTTTAACTCCAAACTCCCTTTAAACAGCCAGCGAGTGTTTGTATTTACTTCCGACCGCGATATAATGTGGGTTTCAGTGATGTTCAATGATGTTAAAAAGTTATATTTAGCATTTTATATGGAGTTAATCGCTACACCTGCTTAGCATGTTACTGGAAACATTCTTTATTCATATGAAAATACACCAAATTGCATGCAAAACACACAAACCATATGCCATCATAATCGTGCGTTTATTAGCTCCGGTTTCACGTGTTGGCAATGTTTACAACAGAGAGAAGAGAATGAGGAAGTGCACTGAACAGTGTGACCAAATGGGGCAGGATTGTTGTCACGTTGAGTCACGTAAGATGATTGACAGCTGTACAGCGAATGAGAGAGCTCTGAGATCATAAGTGACGTGCAGGAAGCAACAGACACAAAGATCGCTCTGAATGTCATTCAGCTCTTCAGATCAGCATAATTCAGTGAGAAATTAATAGAAATGTTATTCTCTATGACGAAATATTTTGCAAACGTGATAAATCTATATTTGTCCAAATATGTGCATGTTTGGACTAAGAGCCCGAACGGATGCGGTTTAGTGCATGTATGTGACCACAAATAAAACGGAGAAGACGTGACTGGCTTTTGATTCTTGTTGATATTTCATTCAAAATATTGTTCATTACAGATCGATTATTTTGCACTCCTGACATAAATTAAGAAATTAATGTCACTGCAACCTCATTTTATCATAAACAGTGGTCAAATAACGAAGCTGGAGGCTTTAATCTTAATTATATCAAGTTTTTCCAGATGAAGTAAGTGTGTGATGTTTTAACGAGCAGTGAATGTTGAACAACAGTAATCTGGGGCCGTCGGTGATACTTGACTGCTAAGGGGTTCATTATATATATCTCTGGAAAAAATTAAGAGACCACTTAACATTTATGTATCTGTTTATTTATTTGCATATTAATTAATTTGTTTTTGCAGGTTTCGTCCTCCATAGTAGCTACTCTGCACAGCCTTATAATCGTGTTGTTATATTTCATCCTAACACGACTATAATTATATTAAAGTATGTTACATTAAATGTATATATATAATCCATATATACATTTATAAAATGAATAAATGATACAATCATATACAGTTAAAGAGTAAGAAAAGCTGCATTATAGCTTCAGCTGCTAGGTTTCTCTGAATAGCGCAGATATGCGCATGTACAGCTGGCTAATGAGAGTCTAATCTTTGTTTTGTCAGTGTAAAAAAAAAATATATATATTTTTTTTAATACGATTAATCTGAAAAAATAATCGGCCAACTAATCGTTTATCAAAATAATCCAGCCCTACCTGATATATCCAAAATAATCGATATTGAAACGAAATCTAATCGAATTGCAAGCGTGTGAATCGAAAGTGAATCGAATTGTGAAATTTGTGTCAATACCCAGCCCTAATAATCTGAGTCTGTATAAAAGGTGTTTATTGTGAGAAAGGCACACTTCGTGCGAGAGCGTGTCTGCAAACAGCAGCAAGTTTGACCAGAGTGACAAAAGGCTGTAAGGAAAGCATGTGCAGAAAGCCCTTATATAGGGATGGTGTGCGCAAAGCCCTTATATGGGGATGTGCGAAAAGCCCATGGGTGTGTTCATGCAAATGACTAACCTTGTGCACGCGGCTGATCTTTTAGAATACTCCAAATTCACTAACATCAGAACAAGGTTAAGAAATTCATGTGCGTACTAACACGTTGTGAATCAGAAATTTTTCGTGAGAAGTTCTCCTGTGCGTACAAATATGAAATAATCCACGCAATTATTAGTGAATGAATTGGGTCACTGAACTCAAATGATTCGTTAAAGAAAAAAAAGAGGGGTGGGGGATTCATTTAGTAACGAAGATGCTCCGAGATGTGCAACATTTCTGCTGCGACTTTGACTGACTGGGAGTTACAGATGCTTTATCGAAGCAACAGTTAAAAACATATATAGATCTGTTATTTGTACAAATATTTTTATGCTTATTATGCAACTGCAGGATAGTCTAGGTAATTAACGGGAAATGACAACAGCAAATCTTTTTAGTGTGCTTGTGTCGACCGCCTGTGTTTGTGCATGCAATCCAATGTACACTTTGAATTAAAAGGCTGTACTCATACACCAAGCATTCGTGTCAAAGCTGTATCTCAGAGTTGTTCATGTGTTCGTGGCCTTTAGGGGTGTGAATATCTTACACATAGAACTGACAGAGGAGGTTCCTCTTCTTAAAGATGTCATTCTCTAAGGTCAGGAACTCCACAGCTTTATTCTTCTCTCCCTCCAGTGCGCTCTTCTCCTTCTCCACCAGCTTCACTCGATTCAGCTGCACACACACACACAGATAATACAACTGACACATTTCACCAATTACAGCTCAAAATTAGCTTTACATCTGCTGACATAAGCAGTGATATGCAGCTTCAAAAAAAGGGGGAAAAAAGTAATAATCAAAAGGAATTGTGATTTCCCCCCCCTTCAGAGGAATCATCATTTTGTCCATAAAGTAATTTTTGCAAAGCAGGGCTTGACGCTTATTTTTTTTTCCAAGGTGCACCTGTGCTCTTAAGTTGAAAATGTAGGAGCGCATTTAGAAACTTTAGGGGCACAACTATTCCTGCATTTATTAAAACTAGGGCTGCACGATTAATCGAAACACAATTGAAATTTCGATTATGAAAGTGTAGAGGCTGTGATTTTAATGAAATAAATATACGCCCAGCGTGTCAGTGAAGAGCGGCTCTGTGATCAGGAGTAAACGCTGCTCCGTCTGAAAGATTGCAAGTTTGAGATGCTTATAACGTGTTTGAAAAAACAAAAATAAGACAACGTTTAACAATATGTTTAAACTCCCTTCATATCGTCAGTCGAGTGTTTGATATTTCCTTTTTGTGAACTGATGTGGCTTCTTATCACAGAATGAGGCGAACGATGAATTTTATAGTATTCTATACAGCGATGAAGTCTATGTCGATTAGAACTCAAATACACCATATATTGTCGCAGTGTGTGTTTATTGTCTTCATGTTTAATCAAAGGCTACAGCGCTAGCTTCACATTAGGGATTTCCTGTAAACGTCATTATATCACTTCTGAGGCAAATGTGGCCTTTCTGCTCGAGGGCGCCCTCTGGCCTCCAGTATGAATGAAACATGAGCGCGTTTAGCACCCAGCAGTGCTCACGCCATCCTATTTCAGGTCAAAATAAATAAATGTATATGATAATCCATGTTTTCCCCAGTGTACAGAAGTTTTTCCCCACAGTGGATGCATAAGAGGCTCATATTTCATATTAAAGACAGACTCGTTCTTGATTTTGCATACCTCCAAACAAAAATTAAGAAATTGATAGATTTTTATAATATTTTATAATAAATCCTTAGACATTTCTAGTGATTTTTAGTCACAGACTGCTTTCTGTAAAATATAAATATTATTATTATTATTATTATATTGCTATATTTATTCTTAAATATAAAAAAATAAATATTTTACTTATATATATATATATATATATATATATATAAAAATGAGCAATTATTATTATTAGTCAGAATATATAAGCACAAAATGTTATGCTATACACACTTTTCATTTGTAAAAAAAAAAACACACGCAATTTTAACCAGAATAATCACAATAATCGTGCAGCCCTATATAAAACACACCGTAACAGATTTGGCCATACTAGTGTTATTTTAGTATCACTGAGATACAGAAGCTACAATAGTTTACTTTAAATTAAAATGCACAGCGTGACTTATTTAATAAACAAGCCCAAAATACACCGGGACTCTTATTTTGAAATGTACATCACGTCAGGCGATTTGTTTTTACATCCCCAAAATATATAATGCCTTAAAATGATCATTAAGATGCTTGTTATACCAGTTAAGGTATTGAAGACTAATGATTTTACGAAAAATCCCTGTGGATCAGTTATTCGCACACGTGCTCCAAAATACATAGTACAGTTCGCACACACCACACCTTTTAGACGCAAATGCTGCTCATGATCACATGATTCTCATACCTTCTCTCCTCGCTGCTCGTTCAGTAACTCCACCCGACGACACAAGATGTTGATGGGTTCTTTGAGACGGCATGAGCCGATAATGTCCTCCAGGTACTCCAGCATGCCTTCATCATGCTCCGTCTGTCCTTTGGGCTTCATCATGGCGATCTGCTCCACCTCACCCTGACAATGACATGACACAACCGCACTTACACAAACATACTGATGATGCACCACGGATCTCCATATAGATTTAGTTACAGCTGAGCAGGGATGCGTTAAATGTGACTACATTTTATGTCAACCTCTAGGGATTTTGCTATTCTGTTCAGTGGATGGAACCGCTATGCGTTTTACATGCAAAAACAAATGTGACTCAACTCCCCATGAATACAAACATAAATATACGCATTCGTTTTAAACTACACAGACGCATTCGTTTCGGTGATGTTTGATAGACTGAAGAGTGAAAAGAATGGAATGTTCTTTGAAATACGCAAACATTGTCAGAAAAATAAACAAAACAGCCAATACATCAGCACAATTACCGAGCTTAATAATTCTGATAACATGCCAGATGAGATAATCATGTTTTTGTTGGTCTAGATCAGGGATGGGCAACTTTGATAGTGACGAGGGCCTTTCTTTCTCCTTCATACCAAGGGGCCAGATTACTGATCCACACTGACTCAATTTACTTTTTATTAAGGGAAATCATAATTCTTTGTAATTTTTAAATATATTTTATTAAATATAACTCGTGCAATTATGCTAATACAAATAGGAAACTATGTTTTCAGTTGACAAGCATATTTCCCAAAACAAATATAAACATCTCAATTTCGTTGTCTGTAAATTTGCATAATCAAATGTACTGATTTTTGATTACAAGCCTAGAAAATACTCAACCTCAGAGAACAGTTAAAAAGTGCTTATTCAAAACATAGTATTTTTATTCATGGTGATATGTGGATATGGATTAAAGAAAAACTATTTAAAAATGTATAAAAACACAATTAAGTGCATACATTTGGCAAAAAGGTTTTTCACTGCGGGGCTGATAACAGAGCTCATTGTTGCCTTGGTAACGCAAGAGTTTACACCCGATATGCGATGTAAATCGCGACGGTGTTATGGAGGAAGATCAGATCTTTCTTCAAATTATATTATTAATGTGTGTTCACGTTGCTTAAATAGCAAGTTATGGAGAAACAAGATCGATCCTGAGTGGCGCCGTCACTACGCATTCTAGCAGCGGTTGGCTAATGCCGGGCCGAGAACAGTTTGTAATCGTGCCGTGTCGTACCAGGCTCAAGTGGAAATACAGCTGGAACCGTTACTTACTATTTTTAGCGTTTGGACCGATGGTGGAAAAGCGGCTTTTGTGAGCAGTGCAGTGGTGTATGGCTATTTACATTAAAACCTTTCATTACAGATTTAATTTCCAAAAAAAAACAAAAAAAAAAAACATATTGGGACCCCTTGAACATGGTAAAAAGATAATCCGTTGACCTCCTTGACCTTTCGTTTAGTTTTGCTCATTTTAGAAAACTTTCACATTAGCATGCACATCCTACGCTGTAATTAATACGGGCATCGGCTGGAATAGCGACCTCTCCTGGTTTTATTTAGTATTAACATAATCTGAACGCAATCTTTACAAATTGATCATCCCAGTGGTCCAGCGGGCCGTATTTAAAGACACTGTGGGGTGCCAGTTGCTCATCCCTGCTCTAGATTATGAAATGCCTGCTGACGAAGCACTGTTTTCTGTCGCTCACAGAGATCATTAATTAGCACAGAGCTGTAATTATTTAGATGCTTATTAGCCAAATAAAGGTTATACAGTAGATGTTAATATAATTGAAGGAGTCTTAAACGAGTGCACTATGAACACGACTTCACGAGACTAATGATAGACAACACAGACAGAGAATTAAATTCAGCGCTTTTATTTTCAACATGCTCTAATGCATGGCTGTTTCATTTAATTAAGTTATGTCTTTATTGGGATAGGACTTGATGGATTACGTGACTACATAAGCATTTATGCAACATCTCATTTGTGCATTAATGGCCGTTATGTTAAATAAAATTTATTGATTAAGGGATGCATGTTATTTTACCCGTGCAAACCGTTGTTGACTGATCTCCCCTCAGATGACAGCCAATTAACGGTGAATCCAATATTACAAAACCGATACCCAATTATGGGAAAATGCTTAAATATCGGGAAGAAGATACATTGGTCGATCTCTACTCCTGGGTTTCAAGCTGTCCCAACATGAATGAGCAGTGCATGGCAGAACGAGTGAAGGAGACGTGCTGAATCATAAAGCACATTCACTCTCTGACAGCAGATGGCGCTGATGGAACAGCAGAAATGTTGAAATGGAGCCAAGGCATGTCGTACCCATAGACGGTAGGGCTTGGCATTAAGCCTGTTCACGTGATTGTCCTTCAGACAAGTAAATCTGTCATTCACTCGTCAGAGTAAAAAATGTGCTAGTCCCGGACAAGCGTTAATGTCCATGAAAAAAGATGGACCCAAGTATATCAAACCCCACCTTCACTCCCGCAGTATCGGTTAATACAGTTTACTGCAGAACAACTCATGTTGGTGTGACAAACAGTTATCGAAACGTACGTGACATCACACCCCCACAAATATATTCAGTTATCATATAGAACGTTCACACACACACAAGTCGGTATATGGTTATCGTGTTTATATTGTTTCACATTTTCATGTTGAGAGAAAGGATAATATCATTGGATGATATTCTCGGGGGGGGGAACGCGCCCGCTGATCAAAAGACGTTGCGGAGACAAAAATAACAGGGTTTCAAGTTTGTAACAGCATTCTGTGTTTTCTGTTCTTAAACCCTCGACGAAACTTAAAGGAAGCATGTTTTGAGCTCATTTTGCTATCATAATTTATCTCGCTCTCACTCTCACTCTGTGAACATCTGTGCATTATGTGAGAAAATACAATCAACAACTCCACCCAGTGGATTTAGTTATAACTGCGAGTTTTAGAGGGATTCATCATGGATTCACTGCATTTACGGCCAGCAAAGCAACACAGTAAAATTCGAATAGTATTTTTAGTTTTCGAATATTAATTACAGATCGAATATTCGGCTATTCGTGCACACCCCTAACTTGAATACAAGTGTATACAGTTATTTTTACGTCAAATTTTATTGGCACTTAGTTGAATTGTTTCGGTTTCACAAAGTATTTGAGTTGTTTAAGAGAAAAATTGAGTTGGCATTACTAATGGGTGCATGTTGAAGATAAAGTCTATTTGGTCAATAGTCCAATGCAAACAGTTGCCTCTTTTTTAGTAAAACCAAGGCAATTTTACAGTGTACATTATTAAAATCAAAAGTTGTATCTGCTAATATTAATGGACTTCTGCTAACGAATTAACCGTGAACAGTTGTATTTTTATTAATTAATAACAGAATAACTACTGTATCAAAATGTAGCTATTGCTCATTGTTAATTAATGTTAGCCTACTTTGTGCATTAACTAACATTAACTAATGGGATAAATTATAACTTAGTAAAAATGTAATTAGTGAAAAAAAAAAAAATCATGAGAAATATCTTAACTTTAAGGTTTTCATTATTCGGGCCCCAGACCAACCAGCCCACCATGGCAAACATTGAGTTTAGGGTGGGTCTGTTAAACAATGGCTGATGGGGGAATTTTTTGCAGACCAAATTGTATATGTTTGGTTACACTGAATTAAAACTAAAGAAAAACTACTTGCATCTTATAATGCGAGCATTCCCACTTAGCTAAACACTTCAAGCGTGACCTTTTAACGTAATTGCGCATTACGTGACGTCACGAGCGCGCATCACAGAACAGAGCAAGGCGAGCATTTGTGCTTTTAAAACGTGAAACTTTTTTTAAATGACCGATCGTTTCGCTAGATAAGACCCTTATTCATCGTCTGGTATCGTTTAAAGCCCTTTGAAGCTGCACTGAAACTGTCATTTGGACCTTGAACCGCTTGGTGCCCATTGAAGTCCATTATATGGAGAAAAATCCTGGAATGTTTTCATCAAAAACCTTAATTTCTTTTCGACTGAAGAAAGAAAGACATGGACATCTTGGATGACATGGGGTGAGTAAATTATCAGCAAAAGTTTATTTAAAAGTGAACGAACCCTTTAATGCTGCGCAGTTTTATGTCAACAATCATACTAACAGTACATTTGAACGAACCCACAGTATTTGCAATGGGTAAATATTTCTGTACAACACACTGTACAAGTTTGTCACAAAGCTCTCCATTTCAAAAATGTCAAGCCGATATTGATCCTTGTTGGTTAAAGGATCAGGGAAGGAGGAGGCGGGATCCGGCGAACATATTAAACTTTAATAATAAAATAAACAAACTAAAAAGTAAGTGTGGCAGCTCAGCCTCACAGACGACTGCCACACACAAAAACAAAACATAAAAAAATAGTCCAGGCCTGGGGTCCGTTCTTCGTACGTAAAGGTCCCATGATGTGGATTTATTTATTTTTTATTATTTTTGTTTCCTGAGGTGACTTCATATTGTTAGTATGATTTTTACATCATAAAAATGTCAATTTAGAAATAAAAGGCATTTTTCTATCCTGATTTTAGCCCTCTGGTTTGAATGATCTGCTGTGAGACTTGAGTGTAAACTCCCACTGCTGTGATTGGCTGACATCTTTGCATTTGAAATGTGTATTACATGCGGAACCCCTCTCGAATACTTTTACGTTTTATTTACTATTTCAGCTGTCGAGATTAACCAATCGTGAAAAGTGTTGATTATAGCATTATTTTTTAGATCTTTTCCCATCACATGAAAGGCTGCAGTGATGAGCACGGAGTAGACAGAGTCTGTTGATCGCGTGAACGCAGTGATCTCGTCATTGCAACGCTATTTCTCTCACAAAATGCTATATTACATTACATTACAGAGAGCGATCAAAGAACACTCTTTATAGTCTAATCACAATTTAAATAACATTTGTTTCAGGCTACTAAAAGAAACAACGTGAAATTGATTGTTTAGTCACTGGCTTGATTCACTGATGCATAAACGGTATTAAACCATTTAGAAAGAAAATCTGTGTGAACTTGATTAGCTACACATCAGAAATCACTGATCACAGATCAGGCATTAATGAACACTGTTACTTACTGTTTGTGGCAGTGCTATAGAATCCATATCATATAAATCTGTTTGTAAAGCCTGTGCTGACATTGCAACTGAAATAAATGTAAAAAATAAACTGAATCCCTTTTCTCCAAATTATCTGGGCTGGCAAAGCAGAGAAAGGTGAAGTAACCTTTCCCCGTATGACGACATACAGGGAAGATTCCAGATTGGCCCATCTGCTCTTTCATTTTCTCAAAGGCAGAGCAGGACACCCAGAGCTTGGTTTACACCCATCTCCATTTCTAGCCACTGGGGGACCATAGACAGGCTAGGGCAGTGGTGATGAGACTGCCCCGTCGATCGCGATCGACTGGTAGATCTTTATCACTATCCTGGTAGCTCCCAATAAATAACCGAAAAGTGAGTAACACCACATTATCAAGGCTCGAAACTGCTCCCAAAATGTATTCTCTGCAACCTTAAAATTCGCACCGCACAAATCGACTGGCCATAAATTGGCCAGACGGTTTTTAGTTTAATTTTGGCTGCTCTCCATTCCGGACTTGCACAAGAACTGCACTGCAATTATTTCCCGAATGTCATTTGTGTGAAAATATTACGAAGTCTGTTAACGGACGTTCACACAGGTCAGAGATGGGACATGCTGAAGACAGACGCAAAAGAGAAGAGTGCAGACGCGCAGCAGAGAAAATACCAGGCACAGTGGGCCTGTTTACACATGGTCACTTGCGTTTTCTCTGATCAGATAGCTTGATTTAATCGTGAAAAGACCAGGTGTAATGTCCTCCGATGCTCCTCCATGAGAAATACAAGACCGGTGCAGCGCAGGTGACGCTCATTATCAATCACGCCACCGGCCTCACACCGTGCTCTCGACCCTGCAATATGATCGGTAAGAGAACTGCATATACTGAATAATCATGATCCATGATGACAATGGCACAACAGCGGCGTTCTAGATGCTGTATAACCACCACCTCCGCATTTGTCCACGTATGTTGCCGTAGTTTCTACAAGTGAAAACCGAGGATAGCGCAAATATTACGTCACTGATAGGCGACAAAGACAAGCCATTATTTAAAATTGGAATTTCTCTGGATTTACAAATCCTTGGGAACTTTTGGGGTAATGCAAGTACACAACTGCATGAAACATCATACTGTACAAGTGGTTTTTGGATATTTAATAAAAATCCTACATATTGTTTTTTAACAGTGCAAGAGACTATCGTTTTGGCCCAGGATGACAGCAGCACACATGATGGACCAGCACTACTCAAAGTGAATAATGACGTGAAGGAAGTGAAAGGAGGCTCGCTCCTGCCTCACTGAAGCAGCACACATAATATTGGGGTTGGCCTTGACTTTAACACACCAATATTTACGTGCTGCTAAAGCGAGGAAGGAAGAGTGGACAGATGTTGACCCTTTGACCTTTTTTGGACAGCCTATGTTTTCAAACTTTTGTCAGGTTTGGCGCATGAGAGGCCCTTAAAACTCTAGAGCAGCGAATGATGGCTTGCACCTTCCCTCGTGTTGAAAACCATGACGCGCTGCTATAGCAGTCCAAGGCTGATTTTAGCCAGGTTTAGCCTGTTCATGACTCTCCAGAAAACACAAGAGGCCAACAGCAATGACGTGAGCGTGCAGTGGCTCAAAAGACATTAGCGCATGAGGAGAGGTAATGGCGATTACCTGTAGAATGAGGAAACGGTTGTGGTCCAGATCGATGCCGTGGCTGCGCAGTAATGCGCCCACATCTTTGAAGGTGGTTTTCTTGCCGTTGATGTGGTAGGCAGAGGAATTGTCTTTTCCAGCAGTTCTCGAAACATAAAAGGAGCTGCTGGGGATGATATCGTAGTCGTCTCCTTCCTGAACACACAAGTACAGCAGAAGAAACACTTAATTATGAATATAGCGGAGAAAGAGAAAAATCTTCTTATATGGCTTTTTGTCTTTGATCTATGGAATTCCAAAGCTGACAATTATAAATAAATAAATACATATATTATATCACGATATTTCAAGAATATTTGCGATAATGATATTTATGACGATATAGAAAAGATTGCAGCTGGTAGACAGCAGCATTTATTAGTGCAAACAAAATGAAGGGCTTTTCCAGTGAACTACTGCCATTGATGACCGAATACCTCATTCGAAGTGTAAATGTATTGTCATAGGGCGGCAGCCGCAGCATCACAGTCACACAGCAAGAGTCAAATGGAAGCAAAGTAAAAAAGTAGCCTTGGTACAAGTTGGTAGTGTTTTCACTGGAAATCTTAAGTAAAAAGTATAACATAACTCCTTAACATTTTAGTTTAACAATAAAGTAATTTATGCCATGGTCTGTCTGAATATTTGATTCTGATTGGCTGGAAGGTGAGCAATAAAATCGTTTAATGCACAGGTAGTTTCTAAGTCAGCTGAATCACCATTGTTTATTAATGCACTGTCTTCATTGAAGCACGCGCACACACGCACACACACCACTCGCATACAGAGAGTGGAGATCGCGCACTCAGGAGCATAGAAACTTAACGCCGCTCCGCGACTTTTAGCAATAAAATAGCTAAGCAACTGGATCACTACATATTTCTCAGCAGCGATGGGGTTACACCGCTATTTTTAAGTAATAAACGCACATCTTCATTTTTAAGAGAGACGCTGAACAGACGTGCAGTCATGCAGGCACGAATCTCTCTCTCTCTCTCTCTATAATTAATTCAAATAAATCGCTATGATTTATTCATTCAAATAAATGTAAATCTTACCTTATCTCTGTGTCTGATTCTGAGCGGGCCGAATGCTGGCTCTAACGAGCCGTAACTGACGAAAATAACCGTCAATTTTACCCTTTCGGTCAAATATTGCACTGCAAACATCAATAACAGCTTATGTTTTGTCAGTTGTCAAGAGGTCTGACCGCTCCCTTTTTAGGTACTAAATCATCATCGGAGGCTGACATGCTGCTCTCAGGTGTTGTTTGTTGTTGTGTGCACTAGGGAACGTAAATGCGGCATACGTCATCGCGTCGCTATATCATTGATACTTTATCATGTAAAAATGTATACCGGTGTTATCGTGGACGGTATGATATGGCACACCCCTAACAAATATTTATAAAAAAAATAAACATTTCCTTTTTTCCCCCACATTTATTTATTTTTTCATTTCTTTGTCTGTATGCTAATGAGGGGGCGTGTTTTACCTTAGACATAGCAATCGAGCTCAGAATGGCAGAGCTGAAGCTTTGAGGCCACAGTGACACCTTGTGGTGTGACCAAACCAAACACAAGCCTTTGTAAGAAGTCGCACAGGGAATGAATGACTTCGAGATGCATGGACAATATAAACTGTGATATATGATTTTGGATAAGTCATTTAATATCACCTTAACAGTATGTATGTAGGGCGACCACACATAGGCCTTCTCTTTATTCCGAACATGGCCGTACAACAATGTCTGGTCGGGATTTTTAAAATGTCTTGGCACACATGAACAGAAACCGCATCTTGATAACAGATACTTTGACATAATTATTGAATCATTCTGAATTTGCAAAATTCCTTCTTGAACTGAAAACCTATGAATCGTGAATCAAATCGCTGTCTACCCAAAGATTCACAGCCCTAGCGAGTAGTGAATAGTTTCAAATCGCTTGAATGTTTAATTGTGCAGTTGCAACGTGGTGATTTGAAGCCATTAGTGCATTTTGAGAGACAGAGAGAGAAGAGGCACAGCTGAATCAGTTTGTGGAATTGTTGCTCAGAAAACTTTAAAATGGCTGATTTGATCTTATAATCTGTGTGGATTCATTTACTCATACAACCTAGATGCTTAAAGTGCATAAATGTTTTTGCATACATTTCAATTCAAATTATACACAATAGCCCTTATCCAAGCGCCCTGGGTAATCATGTTTTTGCAGAAGTGGTTCACCTTATCGATGATCTTCTGAAAGTGCACCTCTACAGTGCAGCTCTGGATGTCCGGATGCTCGTCAGAACTGTGGATCAGAACCGACAGCTTCTTCGAGCGGATCTTCTGAGCTCTGTATCCAAACACAAACAGCATGGAGTCGATCACGTTGGACTTGCCACTGCCGTTTGGACCGATGATACAGGAGAAGCGCTGATGAGAGAAAGGTTTAGACAATGTAATAAGATACAACCTAAGAGTGTGCAAATACAACCCTTCTTACACCAATGTTATAGTATTAGTGAGATAAGAGAGGTGCTATAGAAACCCTCTACACACAGTAAATCACTCGCATATGCAATTAAACCTTCACTCTGGGCGACTAAATAATATCTATCATTAGCCATTGGTCACCAGTGTAGTGCTAGAGGCTAAGAATAAGTTTAGCATAGATTCATTTTCATTTGCTAAACACTCTGACTGAGCACTTGAGAGTTTTGCTCTCTGTCAACCGATCTGACTAAAGTTATTTCAGTTCAGCTCAACGGATGTGCATTCATTTGGAATTATTCAGCTTTTAAGAACAAGCAGAACATATGCGGTTTCTCCGGTAGTGGGCGGGACTAATGCGCAAACGGCAATCTCATTGGCTGGCGCTCAACTATTACCTTCACTGTTTTGATTGCAGCAAATCAGGTTGAGCGAACGCAGACAATGTGATTTAATATTCATGAACCCAGCAGCTCAACATTTCTTAGTGTTTTGAATATTTTTATTAATAGTAGAATTAGTAGTATTATCATGTTTTAATGCTAATTATCAATTTTTTTTTTTTACAGAAACACTGAATAAGCACCACCACCAGTCCTAAATTCAGTTAAAATGACATATGCATTCACACGATTAAGTTTTAGTTCCAATTACTAATGTTCTGTCAGTAAAAAGTGCTTGATAATCATAATAACAATGCGTCACAATGGCAAACAACGTCCAACAGGAAAATTTAACTGCAGTAGCCATCATTTAACCTTAAGAGGGCAGCACTCAGACATTTTTACACCATATATTGTAGAATTAACACACTTTTTACCCAAATGCAAAAACATTTACTCGAATCATTGAACAGCACTAATAAAGCCCCAGCCTTGCAGATCATTAACTAAAAAAAGTTGTTTTAGGGTTTAGTTAACCTTAAAAAAAAATCATATTTTAACAAGCAATATATCGATTCTTCATATATTTGATTCGTCATTAAATGTAGGCTATAGTCCACAAGAAAAATAAGCAAGTAAATTAAGCTTGCACAGTTTTGTTTCACTTTCAAGGAAAAAGTGAGCGCGTTTACATGCACATTCTTAAACAAACAGACCAATTTTTTGTCCCTTACCCCGATTTCTCCCAGCATGTAAACACATTAATCTGCATTCTTTGGGCTTATTGAAGTGCGCGTATGTGATAGGATACATAAAGCGCCCTTATGAAGCGTATCCAGGCAGAGCAAGCTTTTCGCAGTAAAACGCCGACTTATTCTTGAAATGTGTTCTCATCTTGTGCAGAAGTCAAAATGCTGCATTTGTAACAGCTTGAGATGATGAAATGTGTCTGTAAATTTCCCGCTGACATGTTAAATAAAACATTTAAAACGTCAAAGGATTTCAACATCACACCAGACATAACAAATGGAACACTCCGAGTCATATACACAAATGATTGGGCTATGTTTTTACCTCACTACCTGGACTGATTTGTTAATAAACACTCCACCTTTGCTCGTAAAATAGAAAAAGATTATCATTTCTAAAAGCAAATTAATAAGTAAAGAAATAAGTAAAGAAATAAGCAAGTTAAAGGGTCATGAAACCCCGTTTCAGCAGCCGTCAATTCTCACCACAGTTTTGAAACGTGCTATGAAAGTGGGCGTGGTTAAGCTGCAGAGTGGAGGGGGATTAGGGGAGACTGACTGACAACACAGCAACGGCTTCTGATTCAGAGTTTTATTTCACTCTCAGTAAAAGCATCAAAGCTTACCAAAAAAAAAAAAAATTGCATGCTGCAAAATATCATTACGTAACAATATACACAAGGCTTTGTAAGCTCACCATAAATAACACAAATACATAAAGTAGGGCTGGGTAAAAAAAAAAAAAAAAAAGTATATTATATTTTATTTATATATATATATATATATATATATATATATATATATATATATATATATATATATATATATATATATATATATATATATATATATATATATATATATATATAAATAAATAAATAACACACACACACACACACACACCTAAAGGATTATTAGGAACACCATACTAATACTGTGTTTGACCCCCTTTCGCCTTCAGAACTGCCTTAATTCTACGTGGCACTGATTCAACAAGGTGCTGAAAGCATTCTTTAGAAATGTTGGCCCATATTGATAGGATAGCATCTTGCAGTTGATGGACATTTGTGGGATGCACATCCAGGGCACGAAGCTCCCGTTCCACCACATCCCAAAGATGCTCTATTGGGTTGAGATCTGGTGACTGTGGGGGCCATTTTAGTACAGTGAACTCATTGTCATGTTCAAGAAACCAATTTGAAATGATTCGAGCTTTGTGACATGCTGGAAGTAGCCATCAGAGGATGAGTACATGGTGGTCATAAAGGGATGGACATGGTCAGAAACAATGCTCAGGTAGGCCGTGGCATTTAAACGATGCCCAATTGGCACTAAGGGGCCTAAAGTGTGCCAAGAAAACATCCCCCACACCATTACACCACCACCACCACCAGCCTGCACAGTGGTAACAAGGCATGATGGATCCATGTTCTCATTCTGTTTACGCCAAATTCTGACTCTACCATCTGAATGTCTCAACAGAAATCGAGACTCATCAGTTTTTCCAGTCTTCAACTGTCCAATTTTGGTGAGCTTGTGCAAATTGTAGCCTCTTTTTCCTATTTGTAGTGGAGATGAGTGGTACCCGGTGGGGTCTTCTGCTGTTGTAGCCCATCCGCCTCAAGGTTGTGCGTGTTGTGGCTTCACAAATGATTTGCTGCATACCTCGGTTGTAACGAGTGGTTATTTCAGTCAAAGTTGCTCTTCTATCAGCTTGAATCAGTCGGCCCATTCTCCTCTGACCTCTAGCATCAACAAGGCATTTTCGCCCACAGGACTGCCGCATACTGGATGTTTTTCCCTTTTCACACCATTCTTTGTAAACTCTAGAAATGGTTGTGCGTGAAAATCCCAGTAACTGAGCAGATTGTGAAATACTCAGACCGGCCCGTCTGGCACCAACAACCATGCCACGCTCAAAATTGCTTAAATCACCTTTCTTTCCCATTCTGACATTCAGTTTGGAGTTCAGGAGATTGTCTTGACCAGGACCACACCCCTAAATGCATTGAAGCAACTGCCATGTGATTGGTTGATTAGATAATTGCATTAATGAGAAATTGAACAGGTGTTCCTAATAATCCTTTAGGTGAGTGTATATCAAACACATAAGCAAGAAAAAAAATTTGCTCACAGATTTTAAATTTTTTCAATTATCTTATAGCCTAGCTGTTTTTAATAGAATGGAGAGTTGAACAGGAACCCAACCTCAATATACTTAAATATATTTGCTTCTTAGCCTAAGTGTTCCCTGCACCTGGAGAATATTCTCTGTCTAGAGTGCACAGCTGCATGAGTTCATATGGAAGAAGCTAAGGTTGTGATGGTTAGGAAATTTTCCCACCAGTTAATCAACGTGTGACAACACAGATAAAACCGGCATCACCGGCAGTGGCTTTCAAATCGGTAATTTTGAACCGAAAGTAAAATGCGCACAGCTGCTCAGGCATTCATAACGGAGCTGTGCGGAGCAAAGTGAGTGTTTAATGAATTCCTATGAAAGTTAAGCTTCCATAGGCATGAACTGAAAACACACCAGACTGGACATGCACAATGAATTGTGGGTTCATTAGCCTATTATTCTTAATGAAAAACACAAGAAAACAGTACAATGATAAAATCCCTTAAATAGGTGCTTTTACATTTCGCTTAGAAACCAAATCTTCCGTGATCATCTTGTCATTCAGCTCCTCACTCTCTGATGAATGAAATCTGACTCCTGCTGCTGATGTGATGAGACTCTCGTTCAGCTCACGCTGTATTGAGCAGACACGTTCAGTCTTTAATTGTAGTGTCTGTTCTCTAACTGAACTAAATTATTTTATTACTATACAAATCAAAATGACGGTGGAGGTGGTGCCGCGGTGGGCAAGTGATGTAACCGGTGTTTTGCCGGAACACCAACTATCGCAGCAAGCCTAGAAGCACAGCCCTGAGCTTGCATTTTGGGTTAAGCTCTGTTCGTTTGACATTGTGGAAAATAGAATAATAGAATCAAAATATATTAGCCCTTTTAGCAGTTAGGGTTTAGACGGTGAGAAATTCCCCCCCCCCCAACGTCACATTACAGTGCTTGTGCAGTGTGCGGTCGTGAACAAATGACAGTGCGGCCGTGCGCATTTTACTTTCGGTTTAGAATTAGTGTCAATTCGGGGGCGGGTTGCTTGAATTGTGGGTTCATTAGGCTATTATTCTTAATGAAAAACACAACAGTACAATGACAAACTCCCTTAAATAGGTGCTTTTACATTTCGCTTTGAAACCAAATCTTCCGTGATCATTTGGTCATTCAGCTCCTCACTCTCATGATGAATGAAATCTGACTCCTGCTGCTGATGGGATGAGACTCTCATTCAGCTCACGCTCTATTACGCCTTCAGTTTTAAATTGTAGTGTCTGTCTCTAACTGAACTAAATGATTTTTACTACTATAAAATATCAAAACGACAGTGGGTGCAGTGCCGCGGTGGGCAAGTGATGTATATCTAACTAACTAATAAATGTTATGCCTGAACACCGGTAACACAGACTTTCACAGCAAGCCTATTACCGTTATAATCAATCTAAATGAATCTACTGCAAAATATAAGAGCTTGTTACTGAGGCCCTGGATTAAAACACCAGGTGTTAACGGGAATATGTCTTCCTACCCTACTTGTGATCTGATCGACTAAAACCAGGTGTAAACACGCCTCAGATAAGGACACATGATCTGATGAATCACGTTCACCAGTGTCAGATTGGTTTGTGCTCTCTGTACCTTATGGAAGGGACCCAGAATCTGTTCTCCAGCGTAGGACTTAAAGTTCCTGTTGACAATGTGTGTGATCATGAGGCGAGGGGCTCCGGGTTCGGAGCTCATGGCGGGGGGTGGTGGTGGGGCGATGCTGCCCAGGATCTCCTCCAGGCTGCGGTTATCAAGCACCTCGGCCGACTTGCCCGGAGACACATCTACAGCAACAACAATAACAAATCAATCAAATTACACCAACCTGCAACAAGGTCACATACTGAATCTAATTTCACGGTGAGGAAATTCTCTCACCGGTAAATTAACTTGCGACAACACCGGTATTACCAATAACACCGGGGTGGGGTGGGGAGGTTCGCTTTCGAATTTGCGATCATGCGTACTCTGTGGCACTATCAATATGTGGGGTATTGAAATTGCTTTTGAATCATTTAAAAAAAAAAAAAAAAAAAATTATTTCTACAAAACGACCAAGTAATATAATCGGTGTACGGTGTCACACTGGTAACACTAACTACCGCAGCAAACCTAGCGAGGACACTAGGGATGGGACAATTACCATTTTTACGATAAACCACGATAAAATGTACTGACGGTTAGAATTATCGTTTAAAAGTGTTAGATTATCGCGATTTTGAAAACTTGTGGTAAATCCTGTCCAGCCAGCATCAGAAAGTCGCTGCAATAGGGGGAAACACTTCAAATCTGCCAAGTCGTCTTCGTAACCATCTGTAGCAAACGCAAGGCAAGTTAACTTTGACCTCAATACCAAAACTACGTCTGGGAAATAATAATTACGGGGACATATTGAATTGAGATTAATGTTTTTAATCTTATCTGTTTTTAAATCCATTTTCTACAGTGTACAAAACAAGATGATCACAACAATATTATAGTAGCATTAATAGTGAAGTCCTCTGATTTAATTCAAAATCAAACAATCAGAAAACAGACGCAAGACGGCAAGTTGCATTAATGAAACGAGAGCGCGTCCGTTGTTATGCACCAGATGTGCGCTGTTATAATGTGTTCGGTCATTAAAAGGAAGGAAACGCCACAATAGAATCTTGCTTTAAAAAAAAAAAATTGTGTTTACACAATTTACCTGTTACTCTGTTAAAAAATTGGATAAATTAATAAAGCAGTAGTGACACATAACTAGACATGTGCCGGTATACGGTAATGCGATACATCACAATAATGAACATGCACGATATTGTTATCGTGGGCACTTCAAAATACCGTGAATAATACTTTATTATGAATTATTCCGATTTTTAGAATGCATTTTAAGAATACTTCACCCATCAACCGTTTAAAATGAACAACACGTCAAAGAACAACGCGCACTGATGTAAACAGACCCAACGTGCATGAGCAGCACATGGCGGAACAAGTGATGGTGATGCGCTGAATGAAAAAATAATATTCACACTCTCTCACAGCAGATGGCGCTGAGAAAACAGCAGAAATACAGCCGTTTCCCCCGGTAATCCTTGTAAACAAAATGCTCCTGCTACTAAACACACAGCCATTCAGATTTCTGTATTCGCTGCAGTGCTCATCACATAACCAAATACTTAAAACTTAAAGACTTAAGGCTATTCATTTTAAACATTTTATATTTTAATCTGAACTAAAATGACATGCCCTAGATACTGTTTGAATGTGTTCTGATTCTTTGTTGTTCAGTCACACACTTTACAACAAGGCTCTATTATTTAACATTAGTTCATTCATTAACAAACTGACAATGAAAAATACTTCTAAAGCATTTATTAATCTAAGTTAAATGTAAATTTCGGCATTTAATAATACAATATTAAGGTCTAAAGTTTTAACTGTATTATTTAATGGACCTGAGCTAACATTAACTAACAGCTGCTTTTATTAACTAACGTTACCAAAGAATAATAACTTCTGTAAAAATGTAGCTATTGGCTCTTTGTTAATGTTAATGCATTAACTAGTGAGACCTTACTGTAAAGTGATACCTATTGTTCTTTATAACTCTTGCACTTTAACCTGTTTGAAATATTTTGTTTACTTTACATTTTTGTGTATTGCTTTATTGCACTTAAATGTTCGGTTCTTTTTGTTATAATAAAGTTATTAAACCTGTTATAGTATGACAATACTTTTTTTGCAACTTATTTCAATATCGTGATAATACCGTATACCGTGATAAAAACTTCAGCAATTAATCGCAACATGAAAATTTGATACCGGCACATGCCTACATGTAAACAAAGTATCTTCATTCACCAACTTGCAACACAGACCGCCTTGCTAAAACACACGCGAGATGCGAAATGGATAAAAAGAACTAAAAAAAATAAGAGTTAAGAGAGGCTTGAATAAGCCCATTAATGGCATGTTTGAGTCATGCTCTTAACGAACTGTTTTATTTCCTCTTTCCATATTGTGAATAATAAATGAGTATTTTAATTAGCTTGTTACACAATGGAGCCGAACTTATAATAATTATTTGACATAGCCCACTTTTACACTCAGAATTATTCCTTGGCATCCTCACGTACTAAACTGCATTTTTTTAATTGTTTGCGTGCTGGAGGTACGCGATTACGTCGCGTGCGGAGTGATGTTAACATTTAAGCTAGCCAGTGAGAGAAAATGGCCCTATCAAAGAGTCTAAAGAGGAAAGTTGACAGCGAAAATAGGGCATACAAAGAAGAATGGAAAGTCAACTATGCGTTCATCCTACCTGGTTTTGTGGATGCAAAGCTGGTGTGTCTGTTTGTAAAGAATATAATATCGGACGGCAACACAAGACGAAGCATGGCACCTTTTTGTTGCTGGTTGTCTTGTCAATATTTTTGATAAAAAGGAAGCTGAATTTGGTTTGTTATTGTTCACATGTTGGTGCTGAGGCCCCAGGTTATAAGCAAACGTTTCAATGGTTCACTGTTTTTCATACCACACATTTCATGACGGCTCTTTTAGAGGCGTGTCTAGCGATCCATTCCACAGACTCCTTTGAATGTCTTTCAGAACTTTTCAAATTAAAAGCTCTCAATTCATCCCAAAATAAAACATTGCTGCAAAAAAGTTCTCGTATTTTCACTAAAAATCACTAAAGACAAATTGATTGTGAGTAACTGTTGTTTGTCTCCGGTTTGCGTCGCCCACTCCAAGCTCGAACCCGGGTCTTTACGCATAGGAGTCTGACGCTCTAACAATGAGGCTAAAGGCTGCAAACTCTAGCGTGTCACTAGATCGTCTCTTACCTGCACAGCTCTCACTAGCTGACAGATCTATTTCAGAACCAGCCGCTATCAAAATAATCTGGCTGCGGGCGCGGGACAGATATTATTGCTGGCTGGCCAATTTTGGCCCGCGGGCCGCCAGTTGCCGACCACTGCTTTATAGCATTAGCAGAGATAATTATTTCATCTTTTAGAAACTTTTAGTTTTAATTTAATTAATTTAAGGACAGACACAATTTGTTCAGTAAACCACTGTTTAATAAAAATTGTTTTAAAAATGCTCTGCACGATCCCAGACGAGGAATAGGGTCTGATCTAGCAAAACCATCGGTCATTTTCAAGAAAAAATGAAAATGTATATACTTTTTAACCTTGCTCATCTTGCGCTGCTCTGCGGCAGCCACGGATTACGCAATCACACCGTAAAGGTCACGCTAGACGTAGGAGGAAGTACCACCCCAAGCGAACGTGCGAAGACTAATACAAATGCCCTTTACCAAAAAAAAAAAAAAACTCCAACTCTCCAACTTCAAAATCGTCTGACATCGTTGTTTAACCTTTTTTTTTTTGGTACAGGGCGTTTGTATTAATCTATTAATTGTGACCATTTTGGGCGCATATGCGACCTAAATTTAATCTGTGCGATCTCAAAAAATATTTGGGAGCATTTGAGTGCAAATAATTGTTGAGGTGCGACCTGTTTTCACTTCTCTAAAAAACATTTGCTAGTTACTGCACTGTATGAGCCTGCTTTGAGCTGATACAGTGACCGATCCACCGTTCTATAATAACCAATTAAACTTCATCTTTACGCTGCGGCTCTTAACATTAAAGCAGACTTTAGGCAACTGCGCTACGTTGTCACATGACAGGGAGCTAACTAGCGTGAAAAATAGAAAAAAATAGAGATATTTTTTTGAAGGGGCAAGTAAAAGAGCCAGATTAAAACGTAAAAAAAAACAAACAAAGCAATCACCAAAACATGAGAATTCTGTATTTATTTAATTTAGTGTAAGTGGCGGTCACCTGCCGCCACCTACTGGCGGTTTAGTGTCATGTTTAAAGTATCATTCTTTCCAACATTTCTTATTTGTATATTTAACATATTTAAAACAATCTCATAACATTATTTGATGCAATTATAATTTTTCAGTGTAAATAATTTAATTGGCAACAGCCCTATAGTGTATTATGATTCAAATTTATTGATCAAATTGAATTAAAAAAAAAAGAAAGATGAAGCATACATTTAATAAGATTAGGGAAAATGGCATTTATAAAAGGTAAAAAAAAGCCCTTAGGCTAAATATCACAAATATGCAGAAATAAATAGGCTATGATAGAACACTGGTAAGAATATAGCTTCAGAATAAATTATATTTATAACACAAAAATACTATTTTTTTTTTTTCAGACAAGCAACTTTTTTATTCTATTTGCACATGACACACACACACACACACACACACATATAAACATTATATAAATATTTTAGTTGTGGTGCTCCTAACTTTTTGAAGGTGGGAGCACCAGTGCTACCAAGTTGATTTCAAGCCCTGGGGGCGGTAACTTACTTCTGCCTATGTCTAGTGTGACACGATCTTGGATGAGATGGGGGTAAGTAAATTATCAGAAAATTCTCATTTTGAAGTTAACTAATCATTTAATCATTCATTAAATCAAATGTTCTCATTACTAGTGTCAATATCATAGCAAAAAAAATTCGGTCAATGTTTTGTTTAACTATTTGAAAAGAAATATTAGTCAGACAAAGCTGATGAACATGAAAAAAAATATTTTCCAGGTCATTTTACTTTTCTTTTTTTTTCTCCCCCATTTTCCAGGACTGGAAAATTTGTCATCAATTTTCCAGGTTTTTCAGGATGAGTGGGAACCCTGAGATTAAAATTATAAATCACCACGTAGCTTTTCTTCCCAGCAAAAGTGCATGAACTTGTGAACATTTCCAGCATTTTTATAGCTATGACTACCCAAAAAGAACACATACTCTATAGCTCATTAGCAGTAAGCTAACGGACTTCACTAAACAAAAGAAAAGAACACGAGCACATTTGACGAAAACAATGCTCAGACTGAAGCGCTGAGAGCGGGCGCGCGCGCGTCAGTCGCCGTGCCCGAGTGAACTTTCTCCGGCTGGTCTTACCGTGCGCGAGGGCCGGCGGTGGGCTGCTCTTCGCGGCTGCGCTCACGGCATCATCGTCGGACTCGTCCCGCGCCTCCGCCGCTCTCCTGGCAGCCGTCGAGCTCTTGCTGGTTTTTGCTGGCATGATCCACGGCACCTGAAGAGCACATATGAACACCGGGTCAAGCGCGCGCACTCCTCCTCCTTTGTTCACACTTCTCATCTCTCGGTTAAAAGAGTAACACGCGCTGTGAGATAAAACACCGAATGCATATAGACACCAGACCACATCACTGTTTAAGTGTCAGAACCGCTTGAAAAAGTGTCTTTTCGCGCTCACACAGAGAAAACGAGCTGACTTCACACACACACGCCGTGTTTGTGACGAGCTCGAGCATGACAACACAGAGCACGTCACGAGCGCCGCTGACAGCTTTCACTAATGCTCGAGCACAACTAACGCACTCAAAACAACCGTAATCAAGGTAGAAACACCGGTTATTCATAGGCTGAGTGCACTTGTTAGGTACACTAGTCAGTGTTCACTGTCTGCAGTCAAACTCTTGTTTGCTTTCGGACTCTTTTTCAACAAACCAATAACAATAAGAGCAAAACATCATGTGTTATCAAAAGTGCCTCACTTAAAATGAGATATAAGATATAACAGTTAATGGTACGAACGGCGGAGTGTGGTTAGGAGAAAGTGTTTTGTTTCAGGATATTTATCACAACATTAATGCTAAAAGCAAAATGCCAGTTTTATAAGATCGAGTAAAACTACTTCACACCTTATATTTGCACACTTATGAACCCCACATGTGACTGTTAATCGTCCCGTTTGTTCACAAGAGAAAATAAACGCGTTTTTGCGATCTGACACTTCATTCGACGATCCGCCATTAATGTCATCATTTACCTCCGATTCGGCGGGTTTCCCTCACGCTCGTCGATGTTAGTCCGAGTTTGAATTCCTCTGAGACGGATTCACATATATTGAGTTTTCATAGAGTAAAACGAGGGAAGGTCTGCGCTCGTTTACTTTCCCGTACTGAAACCTCACTCGTAAATGGCGCGTAAACCGAGCGCACGAACCCGAGTCCGTTGTGACCCGCGCAGTGCTTCATGGGAACACAGCCGCCCTCCGCTCGTCACGTGCCCGGGCAGAATTATTTATTTGTATTTTATTTAATTACTTTTTAGTGACAACAAGCACACTGAACATGTAACAACAGTCGAATCAATGGGCATTTATTTAAAAACAGTATCAATTAAGTTCAAAAGAAAAAAGAGGTCATACCGTTACAGGAAAAAATTTTTTTTCTCCAGTCAATAAATGATTTAGCAAATATCAAATAAATAACACTGAGAATAAAAAACGGAGAGTGGATTAATAAAATACAAATTATTTAATAATATGCAACGTTACGTCTCGCAGAGTTAAGTCTCGCGAGATGTGGGGCAGCGTTGTTTAACGTCAGTACACTTCCTAGTAATCTGCAGGGAAAGAAACCTGTAACTTAACAAATAAGAAGAAGATTGGGAGATCATGTGAGCGACTAGTATTTACTCAGAAGTGTTCTTTCTAAACATAGCCAGCATCAAGATCATTTAATGCTTTTAAAGTGATTTTGTCAGAAGTAGCTCGCTAACACGAACGCGTTTCCGTGGCAACGGCGCCTTCAGTCAGGTAAACATCTTTCATTACCGCTAACTTACTGTGTTCAAGATAGATGTCGCATTTCAGTGGGTTTTCATCTTTTCTTCTTATAAACAGGGGACTATATCACATTTAAAGCACCAGAGAGACTCTGAAGGATGCGACTAAAAACATCTCTGCTGAAGGAACCCAAACATATCCTTTTTCATTTACTGCTCACATATTCACAGTCGCATATTATGCACAATGTAAAGAACATTGAACCGTCTTGAGTTTCCTCTGATTACAACTCTTATTTTTCTGTGATGATGATGTTTGGAACACATGCTGTCTTGGTCATGAAAACATTTAGCGATTTGGGTTCTTTTATGAATGTATTAAGGGTCTCCTGGAAATGTGACCAACTTTAGTGCTGTAAAAAATACATTTGCTTTGTGACATATCCTCTAAACATGTGAAGGAGCTCAGCGTGGATCTGAAAAAGTGCATCATTGATTTAAAGAAGTCAGAAAAGTCACTTCAAAGGAAGCCATTTCAAAGGAGGTACAGGTCAACAGGTTTCAATAGAACGCTACGGCCAGGAAGAAAACCCAGGCTATCAGGAAGCCCCGTCTCCTGAAACCACAGCTGAACGTTTGACTGAAGTTTGCTGCTGATCACAAGGACGTGGAAAAGAGCTTCATCGGATGAAACACAAAATGAGCTGTAAAATAAGGCCTTTAAAGGGATAGTTCACCCAAAAATAAAAATTAGCCCATGATTTACTCACCCTCAAGTCATCCTAGATGTATATGACATTCTTCTTTCAGACGAACACAATCTGAGTTATATTAAAAAATATCCTGACTCTTCCAAGCTTTATAATGGCAGTGACGGGGTCCATTGATTTTGAAGCTCAAAAAAGTGCATCCATCCATCCATCATAAAAGTGCTCCGCATGGCTCCGGGGGTTAATAAAGGCCTTCTCAAGCGAATCAATCAAGTTTTGTTAGAAAAATATACATATTTAACACGTTATAGAATAAAATATCTAGCTTCCGCCAGACCGCTTCGCCTTCCTTATTCAGCTTACGGAAAAAGTGTAACTGGTGCGACGATGACGTCAGACGTAGCGTAAGCGCTTTGAACTGCGAGATATTTTAGCTAGATATTTTACTTTACAAAGTTTTAAATATGGATATTTTTCTCACACAAACACATGGCTTTGCTTCAGAAGGCCTTTATTAACAACCGGAAACATGTGGAGCACTTTTATAATGGTTGGATGCACTTTTATGATGGATGGATGCACTTTTATAATGGATAGATGCACTTTTATGATGGATGGATGCACTTTTAGGATGGATAGATGCACTTTTATGATGGATGGATGCACTTTTATGATGGATAGATGCACTTTTATGATGGATGGATGCACTTTTATAATGGATAGATGCACTTTTATGATGGATGGATGCACTTTTATAATGGATAGATGCACTTTTATAATGGATGGATGCACTTTTATAATGGATGGATGCACTTTTATGATGGATAGATGCACTTTTATAATGGATAGATGCACTTTTATGATGGCTGGATGCACTTTTATGGATCATCATTGCCATTATAAAGCTTGGAAGAGCCAGGACATTTTTTAATATAACTCCGATTATATTCGTCTGAAAGAAGAATGTCATATACACCTAGGATGACTTGAGGGTGAGTAAATCATGGGCTAATTTTTATTTTTGGGTGAACTATCCCTTTAACCAAGAGAACAGCACACATGCAGTCAAGTAAGCTCTGACACCGTGTCTACACCGGACGCAAGCGGCGTGATGCAAAGGTGATGATGTATAATCAGTAATGTTGTCTACACTGGATGCGGCGTGATGCGAGCGACAAATCTCCAACAGTAAACTGATGCCTCGTTCTATTTATGACATACTGACATGAAGGACAAATGCTTTGCAATGGTCGCTTTGTCGCGTCTAGTGTAGACAGCTTCTAGCTGTTGCGGTGTGTCAAAGATCGCGTCCGGTGTGAGGCTGTTTTATGGCCTGAGGAGCTGGTGTTTTACAGCAAATAAATGAAAAAGAAAAACAGCCAGAAAGTTGGGTGTTCCAACAAGACACTAGCTATGTTTCCATCCACCTATTTTTATGCACATTTTGGGAAATCGCACTTAAAAAAGCGTTGGATGGAAACGAGTAGATGCGCATAAATTCTAAAAATGCACTCAATTGAGGCAGATATATAAAAGACATGCGCATAAGCTACGATGGAAACACATTTACAGAATAAATCCCTCAGACCTTCACTTGACTTTGCCTCAGCAGAGGCTGTGATTGGAAAACTGGCCTAACCAGCAGACCAATGGCGTCGCAGCATCTCAAATGTTGGTTTGGTGGTTCTGAAACGCCTGAGTCAAAGTCTGTCATTAGAATGATTTGGGCTCTATCCCCTCATTCACTATTCCCTACATTACTCCACTAATATAATCCACTTGAAGGAGTGAATGAAAACGAGTGAGTGAATTCGGACACTGAGTGCACTGGAAGGGCTGCCGCTTTTGCATAGTTTGTGCTGTTTAATAATCATTTGAAACTTAGGAAACTGGCAGGTCCAGTAGTGATGAAAAGATTTATCTTGAACTCTGTTATGGATAGATGGATGGATGGGTAGATGGGTGGGTGGATGGATAGATGGGTCGATGGATAGGTCGATGGGTGGATGGATGGATGGAGATTCAGCTGTGGGCAAGCACGACCGTCGTAGTTTAATATTGGTATTCTCTAGCTGTTGAGCGTACATCAGTACACTCATTATGGGATTGAATGAGTGCACTTGATAACGTCCACTATGGTTTCGGACACTACAGTGTTTGCAGAGGCACTAAACCCACAGGCCTGGAGTGGAATAATATGAAGTATAACTAGCTAAAAGTTCACTATGATCAGCTTTTGCCATTTTAAAAAGAAGACCTGTTATGCCTTTTTATAAAGTGCTGATGTTGTTTTCTGGCTCTACTAGAGCAGGTTTTCCTGCTTGAATGTTGATTATTTCTCCATATTCTCCATTGTTGCGGCTCCTCTCTTCCCAGTCTGTCAGTAACGCTCTGTTTAGTTCCTGTCTCTATGATGCCCTTCCTTCTGAAAAGCACACTATGTTCTGATTGGTCAGCTGGAGCAGTGTGTTGTGATTGGTGTTTGTGAAATGCCCCGCCCCTTACCATAACCACCAGTTTCAACACACTACTAGCTAACTCAACCAGGCCCCGCCCCTTTATTCTGCATGAATTATTATAATGAGGAATTGTGATGGGCTGGTTCCCATAAGGAAACTCAAGACTACAATGGAGGCGTTTCAGGGAGTTCAGAAACGTTCTTATATAAAGCCAGGTGTCTATCCAAGGATTTTTTTTGCTGATGAAAAAGCCAATTATCGATAATGCAAATGTCGACACAATCTTTTTCCATTTAACTTTAGTGCATAAATTCTATGTCGATTCTTCAAATGTCACAAAAACTAGTTTGGAAACACTTTTTGTCGATAAAAAGGGCTTTAACGCAAATAAATGTGGTGTCACATGACAGGATCAACCTATATAAAAACCTATGAAAAACCATTAAAGCGCCGTTTCTCTGTAGCTCAGAGGCGCATTAAATCTATCATATTCATATTATTAAATTGTATATTGAATTATTTTATTACTATTGGTAAGAATAAGACGTGTTACCTCTCAAACATCATTTATCCATATTTTTGTAATTTTTACAATCTAAATAAAGTTCATCAGAAAAAGTTGAGAAATAATAGCTAACTGCACCATTCCTGAATATTGCTTGATCAAGTATTGCTCTAAACAGGGTTTATAATGAAGAAAAAAAACATGACACTTGTTAATAAGAATAATTTTATGTATACAATTTAATAATATATAATAGTTTTGTTTCAAACTGGATGACGAAATATAGCGTCTTGAAAATTTCAGCAGCTCTGGGTCATCTGTCAAACGAAGGAAGGCTGTTTTAGTTTCAACACTGACACAAAGAACATGTTAATTCTGTGTCTGAATAAATAAAAAATCAGATTTCATGGGCAGGATCTGCTACTTGACACATGAAAATCACAAACATCACACTTGTTAATAAAATAACTTTATAAATACAATTTATTAATATGTAAAATAATTTTATCTCAAATAAATTAGGATTGAATCCAAAAAGCTCTAAACAAATTTTATAATTGTTAAAGGAACACTCCACTTTTTTTGAAAATAGGCTCCTTTTCCAATGATCCAGAGATTGGCTGAATGGATTCGAAAACGGTAAAACTCAACTGTTTAACTCTAGGGGAGTTGGAAAATGAGCCTATTTTAAAAAAAAAGTGGAGTGTTCCTTTAAGGTGGCAGATATAGACCATTTAAAACAGTGAAATATATATATATTACAAATAACAGGTTTAAGTTACCGCTGCATCTGTTTGATATTTTTGATGTTTCTGAACTCTGAAACCAGAATGCATAACTTTATTTGGTTTGAATGATCTGAATACATGCGTTCGTCAAATAGCGACTGCATGTTCAACTCTCACGTTAAAGATTGTTGTTGTATGACCGAACATTTTACTGTACCAATCTTTTTTATGGATCTTAAATTTTGCATCCAGGACAATTGAGCCGTCCTGTGTCCAAACCCATGAGCTTCGTCTCATTAAGGCCGTTCATCAGTCCTGTCAGACAAATGCTCTAATGCTATTTCATGCATTCTGACTTATTGGAATTGCTTGTATGGGCACTTCTCCCGGATGAACACACACACACACACACCACCCAGAGCGAGAACAAGAGCGCATCCATCACCAAGCTTCGTTCGGGTTACGGGAGCCGTCGACGGCGCTGGCGTTGTGTTTATAGACACGAGATCAACAATGTCACTAAAGAAGTGTGTTTCTGGAGTGAGGGAAAGATCACCTTGTTCAGCTTCCCAAATAACCCAGCGTTAAGGGAACAGTGGATTCAGTTTGTGTTTCTGGAGTTCTGCAAGTGTGTGTGTTTGTTCCCGCTCATGAGTGGAAACCGCAGGCGGTGAGTGAAACTGCATCAAATGTGTGTGTTTTGTTGGCAATCTTAAGTGCATATAATGTGAACAACACGAATGTATAGTGAAGAGTTATCCAGGGATAATGCCATGATGTGTGAGTGTGTGTGTGCATGAGTTTGGCTGTTTTCAGAAAGAATCGTACAGCGTATCTGTCTTTTATAAATCTGATAAAACTAATGACTTTTGGGGGATATGAAGGATGCAGTACTACTCTATAGGTACTCAAGATTAACATGAGACTGGCAGAAACTGTGTGTGTTATGGACCTTTTAATTTCTGAGCCTGCTGTTCAGAGGTTTGTAATGACGTTCACAGGACATGCCATGGTTCAATCCGCTGTATATGTACATTTGTCTGCACTGCCACCTTAACAGCCGCGCACACAGAGAGCTGGTGAGCTGCGTGGGATGGACCTCAGCCGATGAGCTGTACTCCTGCAGCGATGACCACCAGATCCTCAGGTGGAACTTGCTCACCAATGACACCAGTGTGCTGGTCAAACTCCAGGACGAGATCTATCCCATCGACCTGCACTGGTTCCCCAAGACTGTGAGCGGGAAGAAGCAAGCCGTGGCGGAGATCTTTGCCCTCACCAGCACTGATGGTAAAACCTCCCTTATGATTGGCCCGCCTCTTCACATCACATGTGACGTGAACAACAGTGCTGTGCAAGTTTCAGCCTGTCAAGGGTTGTGCTGTGATTTGGGGGTGAAATATGGGCCTCCAGTGCTTGCATATGGCCCATGTTCAAGTACTGGCTTTAAAGCTTTTGTTTAGAGCTCCACCACAGATCTTCTGACGAATGTTAGAGAAAGGCAGAGGTGTTGACAGCTACTGTACAGAAACTGCTCACACACATCTCATTTGCACAATATTTCATGCACTTCTAACCTGCACTCACATGCTCTAAATATAGCACAGCGGAGGGCAGCAACATGCTGATTTGCAGTTTTAGACAACCACAAATTACACAGAACACTCAGGGTTCTTTTAATACGCTCCGCCACTAAGTATACGCTCCTCAATATCTGTCTCCATGCCTGACTGCCGTCTGTCTGCAGCGCCACTCTAATCCGCACACACACAGAGCAAATCAACAACTGCTGTTAATGTTTTTATACTTTAATAATTACACTGTTACTCTCCAAATTAATGTAGAAACAACTTAAAGACAGTATATTTTAAATATTTGGCATGTTTTTATGAATGAAGGCCAGTATCACTGATACTGACACTGATGTCTCTATGAAACATTAATGATAGACATTCAACAATACAGTATAATTGAAAGCTATATCAATTTCAGCATTTATTACGCTTTAAAATAACTTTGAATTTAAGTGAACTTAAAACAATCCTCACACATCCATTATAATAAATGTCATATTTACCTCTGGCCTGTCTGACTGGTAGGAAATATACAGTAATTTTGACATAATTCTGTGTGTTATTGTTCGTTCAAGCTCAAAAGAGAGCTTGATACTGGCACGTCTTTCTGAGCGTTGTGTGTGTGTGTGTGCGTCATAGTCAGGACATTCACAGTCAGCGCGTTCTCTTCTGTCTTTCTGAGCGTTGTGTGTGTGTCATAGTCAGGACATTCACAGACAGTGTGTTCTCTTCTGTCTTTCTGAGCGTTGTGTGTGTGTGTGTGTGTGTGTGTGTGTGTGTCATAGTCAGGACATTCACAGTCAGCGCGTTCTCTTCTGTCTTTGCGTCGTGTGTGTGTGTGTCATAGTCAGAACATTCACAGTCAGCGTGTTCTCTTCTGTCTTTGCGTCGTGTGTGTGTGTGTCATAGTCAGGACATTCACAGTCAGCATGCTCTCTTCTGTCTTTCTGAGCGTTGTGTGTGTGTGTCATAGTCAGGACATTCACAGACAGTGTGTTCTCTTCTGTCTTTCTGAGCGTTGTGTGTGTGTGTGTGTCATAGTCAGGACATTCACAGACAGCGTGTTCTCTTCTGTCTTTCTGAGCGTCGTGTGTGTGTGTGTGCGTGTGTGTCATAGTCAGGACATTCACAGACAGCGTGTTCTCTTCTGTCTTTCTGAGCGTCGTGTGTCATAGTCAGGACATTCACAGACAGCGTGTTCTCTTCTGTCTTTCTGAGCGTTGTGTGTGTGTGTGTGTCATAGTCAGGACATTCACAGACAGCGTGTTCTCTTCTGTCTTTCTGAGCGTCGTGTGTGTGTGTGTCATAGTCAGGACATTCACAGACAGTGTGTTCTCTTCTGTCTTTCTGAGCGTTGTGTGTGTGTCATAGTCAGGACATTCACAGACAGCGTGTTCTCTTCTGTCTTTCTGAGTGTTGTGTGTGTGTGTCATAGTCAGGACATTCACAGACAGCGCGTTCTTTTCTGTCTTTCTGAGTGTTGTGTGTGTGTGTGTGTCATAGTCAGGACATTCACAGACAGTGTGTTCTCTTCTGTCTTTCTGAGCGTTGTGTGTGTGTGTGTGTGTATCATAGTCAGGACATTCACAGTCAGCACGCTCTCTTCTGTCTTTCTGAGTGTCGTGTGTGTGTGTCATAGTCAGGACATTCACAGACAGCGTGTTCTCTTCTGTCTTTCTGAGCGTCGTGTGTCATAGTCAGGACATTCACAGACAGCGTGTTCTCTTCTGTCTTTCTGAGCGTTGTGTGTGTGTGTGTGTCATAGTCAGGACATTCACAGACAGCGTGTTCTCTTCTGTCTTTCTGAGCGTTGTGTGTGTGTGTGTGTGTGTGTGTGTCATAGTCAGGACATTCACAGTCAGCACGCTCTCTTCTGTCTTTCTGAGTGTCGTGTGTGTGTGTCATAGTCAGGACATTCACAGACAGCGCGTTCTCTTCTGTCTTTCTGAGTGTCGTGTGTGTGTGTCATAGTCAGGACGTTCACAGACAGTGTGTTCTCTTCTGTCTTTCTGAGCGTTGTGTGTGTGTGTGTGTGTGTCATAGTCAGGACATTCACAGTCAGCACGCTCTCTTCTGTCTTTCTGAGTGTCGTGTGTGTGTGTCATAGTCAGGACATTCACAGACAGCGCGTTCTCTTCTGTCTTTCTGAGTGTTGTGTGTGTGTGTGTGTGTGTCATAGTCAGGACATTCACAGTCAGCACGCTCTCTTCTGTCTTTCTGAGTGTCGTGTGTGTGTGTCATAGTCAGGACATTCACAGACAGCGCGTTCTCTTCTGTCTTTCTGAGCGTTGTGTGTGTGTGTGTGTCATAGTCAGGACATTCACAGTCAGCACGCTCTCTTCTGTCTTTCTGAGTGTCGTGTGTGTGTGTCATAGTCAGGACATTCACAGACAGCGCGTTCTCTTCTGTCTTTCTGAGTGTTTTGTGTGTGTGTGTGTCATAGTCAGGACATTCACAGACAGCGTGTTCTTTTCTGTCTTTCTAAATGTTGTGTGTGTGTGTTTGTGTGTCATAGTCAGGACATTCACAGACAGTGTGTTCTCTTCTGTCTTTCTGAGCGTTGTGTGTGTGTGTGTGTGTGTCATAGTCAGAACATTCACAGTCAGCATGCTCTCTTCTGTCTTTCTGAGTGTCGTGTGTGTGTGTCATAGTCAGGACATTCACAGACAGTGTGTTCTCTTCTGTCTTTCTGAGCGTTGTGTGTGTGTGTCATAGTCAGGACATTCACAGACAGCGCGTTCTTTTCTGTCTTTCTGAGTGTTGTGTGTGTGTATCATAGTTAGGACATTCACAGACAGAGTGTTCTCTTTTGTCTTGTGGCACTTGAATTAGGGCTGGACGATTAATCAAATTAATCGAAACTGAAATTCAGAACCTCCGACCGACGTAATTTTCCCATGTCGGTTATTTCGGTTTTTAATCCTGTTAATACTTTTCCCTTAAAAACATACCGCGTGTGTAGTCCACTGACTCCGCCCCAGCATGGAAGGAGCACGGATGTAGGCGAACTCAAACACAGAGTCAACACACGTTAATTGTGTTAAATATTTTTAATGCGTTAAACTGAAAGAAATAATCGCATACATAACGCGTTCATTTTCACACAATATCATCGGCAGAGGCGGACAGTAGTTAAATATTTTTACTTTCTACTCAAGTAAATTTTTCAAGTATATATTTTATCAGACTTTGGAAAACTTTTACTTCATTACATTCCAAAGCATAATTTATACTTAATTACATTAAAATATAGTAGTTTCTTACTTGTACTCAAGTAAAACTTTAATTACTTTTACTTGAGTAAAAGTATACAATATACATTTTTTTTATGTAATTATGTATTAAATGATATTTAATATGAAACATAGTGCAGTAAAAAGTACAATATTATGTTTTGGAATGTTGTGAAATAAACGGTTTCCAAAGAAGAACACTGATAAACTACATATACTTGAAAAATAAAATTACTTGGAAAGTAAAAATACTTAACTACTGTCCGCCTCTGATCATCGGATCACTTTCAGCCAATCAAAATCCACCAGACTTCAAAGAGTTCAAGCATTTAAAGCAGCAGATGCAATCAGAATGTAATTGAGCATTGGTGTGGATGCTAATATAGTTATTATCATTTGAGTTATTGTTCTTGATGTGAATGGGCTGTTACAGTACTCTCATAAAGATTGTGGTCGCTTTCTTGGATGGTCTGCAGCACTCATCAAGTGTTTGTGAGCAGAAGATGGCAGACACTGATTGTGTGCTGTTGTGTAGGTAAACTCCATCTGGTGTCTAAATCTGGCCGGATAGAGAAGAGCGTGGAGGCCCATCGAGGAGCCGTTCTCGCTGGACGCTGGAATCATGACGGAACTGCTCTTATCACAGGTTCATTCATCACTCAATATATAAATGACACATAAATCAATGCTAAAACTGCACAGAGACGCTTATCCTCACAGGCTAAAAGCAGACAAGTCAAAATAAAGTTGTAAGTAATTGTACATTACACATATTTTGGCCTGTCTTATATTATTGCCACAAATGTCTGTTGTGTTTTTTTAGCTCTGAACAGCAAATTAATCTGTTTGCGTAGGAAGATTTAATGGGATAGTTCCCCTGAAAATGAAAATCTTGTCATCATTTACTGACCCTGTTGTTCCACACCTGTATGACTTTATTTCTTTCATATAACTGAGAAAGGAATAAAACAAATGACAAGACCCAAGTCAGTCATATGTGTTATGGTTTGTATAACATGTTTCACAATACACATTATAAGGGAAGTGATATGGTATGTTTAAAACAGTTGAATATTGAACAGTTTAATCAAAAACGTGATTGAAAGTCATGCCACAATTAATTCAGTGAGCAAGCCAAAGATAACTGTTCAACCTGAACAGTGTTTGAACTGTAAGATTAAATATTAAGTGCCTTTGAGGTCAGTCCTGACCTTGTCATCTTTGAGTGAACTATCCTGTTTGTGAAGCTCTTGTATAAAGACACTTTTTATCATCCAGTTAGTTCCTCATGGATAAAGTCAAGTCCCACTGTTTTTTCCTTGTGATTATCCTACTTCACATCATGAAAGTAAAATGTGTACAAGCTGACTTGAAGCACACAGGTCAGATTAAGATAGTAGACTGTTTACAAGGATGTTTGTTGTTTTTCTTTGTGTGTCAGCTGGTGAAGATGGACAGCTCAAGATCTGGTCTAAGAGTGGGATGCTGAGGTCAACTCTAGCCCAACAAGGTACACACACACACACACACACACACTCACCCTCACTCACACACACACACACTCACCCTCACTCACACACACACACTCACTCTCACTCACTCACTCACTCACATACTCACTCACACACTCACTCACACACACACACACACACTCACTCACACATACTCACTCAATCACTCGCTCACTCACACACACACACACACTCAATCCCTTACACACACACACACACTCAATCCCTTACACGCACACACAACACACACTCACATACACACACACTCACACAGAGACACTCACTCACACACACACACACTCAAACACACATTCACATACACACTCAAACACACACACACACTCACTCACTTTCTCACACACACACACACACACACACACACTCTCAGGGTGTACTCACACTAGGCACAGTTGCCTTGTACCGTGCCTGAGCGCGATTGTCCCCCCTCCCCCCTCCCCCGCTGGCCTGCACTCACATTGCACTTAACGTACCGGGTCGGAGCACGATTACGTCATTCACAATGCAACTTTTTGTTTTGAAGAAGACCGTAAGAAAAGCGTTTTCGCTAATAGACTGTCTAATAGATTTATCATTTATGCCGCGCAACGATTTTCACTTGACTGCACTGCACGTATCAGAAGATTATTACGGAGGCGGCTGACTTTAATGGAGGAATTTGCAGCTTTACTTGCAAACTACAATTAATGTTCATCAATAAGGTGAGAACCAGGGCCTTTATAAACCTAAATATACTTGATTTAATCGAAAAGTGTATCCAAGTAGTAATAGTTTGGTGTTTTCTAATGATGACAGTAGCGCACAGCTGTTCCATGCTCTGGCATGGTTAGCGCTCACATTGCATGCGAACCGCGCTCGAGCCCAACCAAACAGCACTCTGGCCCATCTCTTCCAAGCGGGCCAGGGCCAGCCAAACGAACCGCGTCAGGACACGGAACGGAGCGCTCACACTTGTCAAACGAACCGCTTTGGGGGTCAAACGCGCTTAGGCACGGTTCAGAGTGCCTAGTGTGAGTACACCTCACACACACACTCACTCACACTCACTCACACACACTCACACACACTCACTCACTCACACGCACACACACTCACTCACACACACACTCACTCTCACGCATTCACTCTGAATCACACACACACTTAAACACACACTCAAACACACACACACACTCACTCACACTCACACTCACACACACTCACTCACACTCACACACACACACACTCACACACACTCACTCACTCACACACACACACACTCACACAGACATTCATGCATTCACTCTAAATCACACACACACTTAAACACACACTCAAACACACACGCTCACATACACACACACTCACACACTCACAAACTCACTCACACACACACACACTCTCACATACACAGTCAATCACACATACACTCACTCTTACTCCCACACACACTCAAACACACACACACACACACTCACACACTCACACTCATACAGACACACTCACGCACACACACACACACACTCACTCACACACACACTCAAACACATACACTCACTCACACAGACACACACACTCTCACTCATTCACTCTAAATCACACACACTTAAACACACACTCACATACATACTCACACAGACACACTCACACACACACACACACACACACACACACTCGCTCCCCCACACTCAAACACACACACTCATATACACACATACTCACACACTCACACAGACACACTCACACACACATACACTCACTCTCACTCACTCACTCACTCTCAATCACATACTCACACACTCACACAGACACACACACACACACACACTCACACACACACACTTACCCAGACACACTCACACAGACTCACACACACACACTCTCTCACACACACACACATTCACTCACACACACACATATACTCACACACATGTTGGGTTTTCATGTTTTATGGGAACATTCTATAGACGTAATGGTTTTTATACTGTATAAACTGTATATTTTATCCCCTTACGCTAACCCTACCCCTAAACCTACCCATCATAGGAAACTTTCTGCATTTTTACATTTTCAAAAAACATCACTTAGTATGAATTATAAGCTGTTTTCCTCATGGGGACCAAAAAATGTCCCCACAAGGACAAGGATTTCGGATATTGCCATCTTTGTGGGGACATTTTGTCTCCATAACGTAGGGTTTACCAGGCCACACACACACACACACTCACTCACTCACTCACACACTCACACAGACACACACACACTCACTCTCACGCATTCACTCTAAATCACACAAACACTTAAACACACACTCAAACACACACACTCACATACACACACACACACACATACGCTCACTCACACACACACTCTCACATACACCCTAAAAAGTTCTGTTTTGCAGTTTGCTGACATTTTAAACTGTCGTTATTTTTAGTTATTTGTGGTGTTGTGATGTTAAGAGCTCATTTGTTGATTGTCACCATTCTTGAGGTTTGTGTGTCAAGTATCAAATTCCAGTATCAAACATGAGAGACGCACTCTAATGACGTTATTAAGGGAAGTCTGTGTAACACGATCCACGTATAGGCCTTTTGTCCATTAGCTGGACATTTCATTTCTAGCACAAACATGTGCACAGTGTGTTTCCGTGAGAGGAGTTTCGGGTCTGAAAACCAGGATCTGACCCGAGACACGAGCGGGTTTATGTCCAAAACGAGTTGGGACTGACATTTGTAGCCTCAGGTCTTGGGTATTTAGAAGAAGTGACAATTTGGGTCGGATAGAGATCTTGTGAGCTGAGAAGACCTCTAGTTTCAGGCTGGACTGTGGCCGTATGTTTGGAGGAGCCAGCAGAGGAAACTTATTACTGCCTCCTGCCAGCATGACATCACGAAACAAAGCACTCACACCTGGAGCGGCTCAAATGTCAACATCTCTGGCTCGCTCTCTGAGTTTGCTTACACCAGAGCAATGTTTATCATAAGAAAGCTGCTTAAATGAGTCCTATAATGCCCTTTTCACAAGATGTAATATGAAGTCTCAGGTGTCCCCAGAATGTGTCTGTGAAGTTTCAGCTCAAAATACACCACAGATTATTTATTATAGGATGTTTTGAAAGCCCCTATTTGGGTGGCAGCAAAAACACGCTTTTTTCGTGTGTGTCTCTTTAAATGCAAATTAGCTGCTGCTCCCCGCCCCCTTTTTAGAATAGGGCGGAGCCTTTACAACTGGAGTGTGGAGAACCTCACACAAGTAGAATTCACAAAGATGGATCAATACCAACTGTTTGACAACTTCATTTTCAGAACATGCAAGTACCGCACGTTATATTTTGTGAATGTGCTGGTTAGGACGCTACACAGTGGCTAAAGTTACCATTGTCTCTGGATTCACAGAGATCAGGTGCCTCATTTATAAAACTTTTCGTAGATTTCATCCTAAAAATGTAAATAGTTTGTTTAAATAGATGAAAGATGACTAGCTGCTCTAGTCTAGGTTTGCCATGGCGTTAGAACCGGTACACCGCAGTCGCTTGCGAAAACTAAATGGCAGCACCGTGGGTGGAAACGTGCAGATTAAGGGGCGGTAATATTATAATAATATCCCCTTCCATTGTCACTAGGGGAGCGAAATCTGAGTGGCTAATTTTTTCACATGCTTGCAGAAAGGCTTACCAAAACAAAGTTACTGGGTTGTCCTTTTTTTATGTTTTCTGGGTTGATAGATTCACCGGGGACCCGATTATAGCACTTACACATGCAAAAAGTCAGCTTTTCATGATATGTCCCCTTTAAGATATGGAAGTGGTGTTCAAGTTTACATGCGTTGGGCCCTATTTTAGCGATCTGAGCTCATGGTCTGAAGTTGGTGCAGGTGCTCTTAGGGTGTGTCAGAATCCACTTTTTCTAGTTTAACAAAGACAAATATGGTCGGTGCGCCCGGCACATGGTCCAAAAGGGTTGTCTCTAGTCTCTTAATGAGTCATGGGTGTGTTTTGGGCGTAATGTCTAATAAACCAATCAGAGTCTCATCTCCCATTCCCTTTAAAAGCCAGTTGCTCACACCATGGAGGATTCGCTATTTACATGCAGGAATTTGCGAGCGGGAAAGCCTGAACGCTTCTCCAGAGAGGAATCTTTTTATTTTTAAATAACACACAAAATACTGCCTTTTTGTTGGTCAATGATGCAGTCGTTTTCAGTTCCTCAAAATAGCAACGCTCCAACAATGCTCCTGAACACACCTGGTTTTCAGACCAGATGCCCATGGGTGAACAGATGCGCCAGTGCATTTGATATTTAAACAACGTAGAGCTGGACGTGAAAATGAGAACTGCGTCGGCTGAAACTAGCAGAAAACACTTGCGTTGCTCCTGGCGTCGCATTGCACCGGGTGTATGATAGGGCCCGTTGTGTTAGTGGAGTGTCCCGTCAGTAAGCAGCTTGCTCCGCACCATTTCCTTACTTTAGTGATCCCACATGCACACACACTCTTGACTGCATGCGCTGTCCAGCAGAAACCCAAGTGTCCTGCACCACTTCCTCCTGATCCCTTAATCGACGTAAGAAAATCTAAATTTTTCAGCAAAAACCCTGAAATAATCCTGGTCATGTATCAGTCAGTGTCTGTGTCTGACCTCTGAGCGGGTTAACTCATGTGTCTGTGTGTGTTTTTCTGTCTGTTGAACATGGCGTGCGCAGGGAGTCCCGTGTACTCGGTGGCGTGGGCTCCAGACTCCGGACGGGTTCTGTACACGTCAGGTCGGCAGCTCGTCGTGAAGCCACTGCAGCCCAGCTCCAAAGTCCTGCAGGTACTCACAACAGACTGACACATGCACATACAGGTACAAGTCATTTCAAGTCACGTCATTTTGCTGACATTTTAACAATACAAAGGTGGTTAAAAATTGGCAAACTTGTTTATGTCAAGAAAAAAAGATGAAAATAAAGACTTATATAGTAGTAATATATAGTAGTTTGTTCCACTGTGAAACTTTCTCATGGCAGGCAGTTAAAGGGATAGTTCACCCAAAAATGTAAATTCTGTCATTAATTACTCGACAAAACGCAGTGCAACGCTTCCTGATTCTACGTCAGAACGCCAGATTTGTATTGGCCAGCTCCTGCGTCAGCATCACATCATGGTCATCTGCGTAGGACACAGACAGGAAGAGATTGTTGAATTAAGTAATTATTTTTGTTTGTTTTTGCGCACTAAAGTATTCTCATCGCTTCATAACATTAAGGTTGAATCACTGGAGTCACATGGACTATTTTAACAATGTCTTTACTGCCTTTCTGGACCTTGAAAGCGTTCATTAAACTGCTGTCTATGGAGGGTCAGAGAACTCTCGGATTTCATCAGAAATATCTTCATTTGTGTTCTGAAGATGAACGGGTTAGGGGTTACGGGTTAGGAATTAATGACAGAATTTACATTTTTGGGTGAACACTTTAAACACATCCCATCACAAGTAGGATTTTTTTTTATATCTATATTATCTGTAAACAGTTACATAATCTCTGTTAGGTGTAAGCAATATAACAGTTACCCATATACCAGTTCAAATTTCTTAATCGGTAGAAGTTTTTTTGGAATTGAGCCATGGCAAAAAAATAATATTTTACCTGATTTGACAGTTTACAGTCTAAAGGGCAGATTTACAAACAGCACAAACCCTGTTTTGGCGTTATAAAACTACTGTCAGGATTCACTAAAGACACGCAGTGATAAATGAGCACTGAAGAGCCGTGGACAGGGTTATTTTTGCTGCTGATCTCATTGCATATGCCTTTATTGGAGTTTCCTTCTTCAGACGAGAGTATTTAAATGAATCATGCGAGGTGATTTACTAAGGTTTGCGCTCGTCAGTTTACTGGTGTTTGAGCCATTATTTACCACCCCAAAAAAGCATGTCTTAAACCAGACACTAACGGGTAGATTGTGTTGGTCATTGTGGAAATGATCCGGCTGCGTCGGTATCCCTAAATGAGATTTATAATACAATTAATATCAATTAACTGTTTTTATGTTGTGTTGTCTTATGAACTGCACACAAAATTGATTCACAAATAATTTTGAAGAAGTTAAAAATACCTGATCAAGGATGTACTGTTTGCGAACATCCCAACGGTGCCTTACACTGATGGGAGTTGTGTGGAGATGAGTATGTGTGCACCACGCCGTCCCCTCAATAACACAACAAACAGCTGAGAGAAGAGAGCAGTGAAGAAATGTGAGATGTGTTTGCACCAGAACTTGTATATTTATCAGTTATTCTTAAGCTTTTTTTTCTTAAAAACTCCCTCAATGTCTTTGGAACGTGATTTTATGATTGTAAAAACATTAGGGGTGTAACAATATTCAAACCGAACCGGGAAAAAACGCTATACACCAACCTCAGTACGAACCGCGATACTCTCATGTCGAACCGAACGCGCCCCGCCCCCTGCTGCCCTGGCCCAGCTCTCACTTCACCAGGTATGCTAACTGCTCTAAAGAAAACATGAAGCCAATATGATATGAACCGAACCGTGGCATAGGTGTATTGTTACACCCCTAAAAAACATTAAAGAACTTTCCTCTAACGCTGTTATTTAACTCCCACAAATAACTAAACATGATCCCAATACTAACGTTAGGGGAATGTTGTGCACTTGCTGGGTAAAACGGTGTAGTCATGTGACATGACTCATGTGAGGTGTAACTAATCGTGATGATTGAGTTGGGTGGGATGGCTAGAGATATGTCTCTGTTTCTTTGTTATAGTAGTTATAGTGCAAAGACTCCCCCCCCACACACACACACAACCAGGGATGGGGGTTGGGAGTGACGTCACAGCTGGGTTAAATTTACTCAACAGAAACACACAACACGGTGCATTTAGATCTCTGGAAACAAACCAGAGAGAGAGAGAGAGAGAGAGAGAGAGAGAGAGTGTGTGTGTGTGTGTGTGTGTGTGTGTGTGTGTGTGTGTGTGTTTATGTGATTTGAGGACACAAATTTGTATAATGACATGGGTATTACACTAGTATTACAACGTAAACGTGGTTTATGAGGACATTCCCTGTGTCCTCATTATAAAAATAGCTTTAAAAACATACTAAACAATGTTTTATTAAAAATTTAAAAATGCAGTTTTCTGTGATGGGTATGTTTAGGGGTAGGGGTAGTGTAGGGGGATAGAATGTACAGTTTGTACAGTATAAAAACCATTACGTCTATGGAATATCCACATAATGATAGGTGCACCAACGTGTGTGTGTGTGTGTGTGTTCTCTTTAGCTCCGCCCACTGCACGCCTCCACAAGCTCGGCTGTTTTCGGAAAGAATCGGTACAGCGTATCTGTCTTTTATAAATCTGATAAAACTAATGACTTTTGGGAGATATGAAGGATCAGTACTACTCTATAGGTACTCAAGATTAGCATGAGACTGGCAGAAACTGTGTGTGTTATGACCCCTTTAAAGCAATCCATGTGACTCCAGTGGTTTAACCTCAGTTTTATGAAGCGACTGGGGTGCTTTGTTTGCGTAATCTCCAACATGTGTTCGTAAGAGCACCATGATTCATGCGTTGCGTGTTGTGTTGACGCGAGAGCAGAATTTGCTGCGTGAATGCACATTGGAGATTAATTTTTTTTTTGTCTTTTGCGCAAACAAAGCACTCCAGTCACTTCATAAAACTGAGGTTGCATTACTTTACTACCTTTCTAGGACAGTAGTAGTTGTCAATGGAGGGACAGAAACCTCTCATCAGAAATATCTTCATTTGTGTTTTGAAGATGAGCGAAGGTCTTGCAGGTTTGGAATGACATGAGGGAGAGGAATTAATGACAGAATTTACATTTTTGGTTGAACTAACACTTTAAGGTCATCGAGACCACTGTGGTGAATTCATATACATGTCAAACATATTCACAAATGCCCACTATAGCATGAAGTCAATCATAAGCTTTTGCTGTGCATGTGTTTCTGAGTGTTCTGGTCAAACTCAAAAGTTTGGTCACTTAGGGAAGTAACAGCATAGCTCTTCTCAACAAGACAGACAACATGAGGAATTATTCCTGTAGCTCAAACCGTAGAGTGGCAAGTTCAAGGGATTCCCAGCAAATGCAATGACTGAAAATATGCATTGAATGCAGTGCGAGTCGCTTTAGATAATCACTTCTGCCAGAAATGTAAATGACAGGATAGTAATGATCAAAAAGCGCTCATGATTGTACGTGCCTCTGTGTCTGTAGTGGAAAGCTCATGATGGAGTCATTCTGAAGGTGGACTGGAGTGCCGTCAATGATCTCATTCTGTCAGGAGGAGAAGACTGCAAATATAAGGTCAGCACATGTTGATAATGCATAAAAGATCAGGGTTGAAAACTGTCTCCTTGGTAAGCATATAATGATTGATATTTTAAACTGTTGGATTGGATTTCATGGGAACATCATGTCCCTAAAACAAAGAGTTGCGGTTTTTACAATGCGGTAGGGGGTGTGTTCGTTCTGACAGCTTTTATTCAAAACTAATGAGCAACATTATTAAAGGGGTGATGAATTGAGAAATCAACTTTCCCTTGAGCTTTTGATATATAAAAGGTCATGGTAATATAAGAATATCCTGTAAGTTTCAGAGCTGAAAACTTCCTTGTTAGTCAAAGAAAAGCTTTTATAGACACCAGGCCCAGCAAACGACAGGTTTTTCAAAGTGGGGATCTATGACGTCAAAGAGAGGCAAGCAACGCCTACTTCATCACTGCCTGTTTAGCCCCGCCCACCGATTCACGCATGTAACATAGGCCTAGTGTTAAACCATCGAGCTACAAAGCAATAAACATGCCGTTGAGGATTACAAAATATTGTGCAGTGACTGGGTTCAACAGTAATGCAACATGTAAGTAACATTCTAATGCCTGATCTGAAATGTGATGATTCATGTAGTCAGATGTTCTTTGTCTGTGTCAGTAAATCAGACCAGTGACTAAACATCAACTTGCGTTGTTTCTCTTAGTAGGATGAAAATAATCTGTTATTTAACGGTGATTATATTCTATAAAGAAAGCGATTAAAGAAAGCTCCTTTTGCAATCGTTTGAGCAGTGCACGCTGCAGCTGTCAATCAAACAGAGTTTATCAGTGACGCGTTTATCAGTGACTCCCGTTTTATTCAACGAATCTCTTAACTATATCATGTTTGCACTGTTGGTGAAGATGAAAGCATTCGTTAGTGTACAGAAACTGAGCTGCAATGACGAGATCGCTGCTTTCATGCGCTCAGCATGTGTGTGATCGGCTACAATGATCATCACTGCAACCTTTCATGCCACAATCTGAATATAATGCTATAGAACTAAATGTAATGCAACACTTTTCACGATTAGTTAACCATGAGAGCTGTAATTGTAAAAACGAGCTAAAAGAGGGAGTAATACTATTTCAAATGCAAAGACGTTAGCCAATCACAGCAGTGGGTGTTTACACTGAAGTCTCCCAGCGGACACGCCCCATAAAACGGAGCGTTCAGAGCAGAAGGCTAAAATCAGTGTAGGAAAAATGCCTTTTATTTATAAATTATGAAAATTTTTTATGTAAAAAGTATTCTAACATTATAAGTGCACCCCAGGAAACATCATAAAACAATTAAAAAACGCAGTTCATGACCCCTTTAACAAAATTGATTGTTCAAAAAGGCAAACATCTGAGGGGTGCAGTACTTGTTGATCCGAGTACAAAGCATTCATCAGGGGTGTTCACGTTCCAGTCAGTTTTCCCCATCTTTGGTGGCCATGATCTGTGGGTAAAACAAAACGGCAAGTTACAAGCAAAAAGGGAAAGTGACAGAGCCAGTAATGCAACTCATATAAACATCAGACTGGCTTTTCAGAGATGGTGATAAAGCCAAGACTTTAAAATTGACCCAGAGGTGGCCTTTTTCGTTATGTCGAATGTCAGTTTGCCTAACTTTTGTAACATATTTTAGTTTTATTTTTACAATTGTTTTTAATGAGCCAAAACAACAGATAAAACAAGATCTGCTCAAAAACTCAAAAACATAATTTACTGATATTTGTCTATTTGATATTCTTTAAGTAATGTCTTTTATTTTTGCTCTGATAAAATGATCACCTGTAAATGTAATCATGGGTACACTTGTATGCCTCAAGTTATTATATTCATCTGTGCTGTCTTCCCTACTGCAGCATTAACATTGCAGTAAGTGCAGTAAGCGATTTCTTAGAAACACTGTTGATATTTGAAATCGACTCTACGAACACACCCCTCCCTTTTTTCCTGCTCCCAAAATAACGAACATGCTAATGAACACAGGCAACCACGCAAGTATGGATGAACCAGCTGTGATTCAACAACAACGACAACAGCATATCTTGGTTCTGTAAAACATCACAAAACCACTGTTACTCACATATGGAGCAGAAACAGTGCAACCGCTGCGTCTCGCTCAGGTCTTGCGGGTCCTGAAGATCTTGCCTGATCGTAACCCTTCTTCTTCCCTTCACTCTCTCCCCTTGCCCATCATGAGTGGACACGCCCCCTACTGCTGATTGGCTCACTCTCTCTCCTCCCCCATCATGAGTGGACATACTCCCTACTGCTGATTGGCTTACTCTCTCTCCTCCCCTATCATGAGTGGACATGCCCCCAACTGCTGATTGGCTCTCTCCTCCCTCATCATGAGTGGACACACCCCCTACTGCTGATTGGCTCACTCTCTCCCCCATCATGAGCGGGCACACCCCCTACTGCTGATTGGCTCACTCTCTCTCTTCCCCCATCATGAGTTGGCACACCCCCTACTGCTGATTTGCTCACTCTCTCTCCTCCCCCATCATGAGTGGGCACACCACCTACTACTGATTGGCTCACTCTCTCTCCTCCCCCATCATGAATGATCATGCCACCTACTACTGATTTGCTCACTCTCTCTCCTCCCCCATCATGAGTGGACACGCCCCCTATTGCTGATTGGCTCACACTCTCTCCTCCCCCATCATGAGTGGGCACACCCCCGACTGCTGATTGGCTCACTCTCTCTCCTCCCCCATCATGAGTGGGCACACCCCCTACTGCTGATTAGCTCACTCTCTCTCCTCCCCCATCATGAGTGGACATGCTCCCTACTGCTGATTGGCTCTCTTCTCCCTCATCATGAGTGGACACACCCCCTACTGCTAATTGGCTCACTCTCTCTCCTCCCCATCATGAGTGGACATGCCCCCTACTGCTGATTGGCTCACTCTCTCTCCTCCCCCATCTTGAGTGGACATGCCCCCTACTGCTGATTGCCTCACTCTCTCCACCATCATGAGTGCACACACCCCCTACTGCTGATTGGCTCACTCTCTCTCCTTCCCCATCATGAGTGGGCACACCCCCGACTGCTGATTGGCTCACTCTCTCTCCTCCCCCATCATGAGTGGGCACACCCCCTACTGCTGATTGGCTCACTCTCTCTCCTCCCTCATCATGAGTGGACATGCTCCCTACTGCTGATTGGCTCTCTTCTCCCTCATCATGAGTGGACACACCCCTACTGCTAATTGGCTCACTCTCTCCCCTCCCCATCATGAGTGGGCACACCCCCGACTGCTGATTGGCTCACTCTCTCTCCTCCCCCATCTTGAGTGGACATGCCCCCTACTGCTGATTGGCTAACACTCTCTCTTCCTCCATCATGAGTGGACGCACCCCCTACTGCTGATTGGCTACAAGTGTGTTGTGCTGCTCGGTGGATCGGCCCAATCCACTTTGTGTTTTCTCCCATTTACACAGCCAGGACTATGTACAAACACAATTTTTGCCAACACACAGAACAGACATATATTAAATATTCATAAAACTGTTTGTTTAGGTGTTGATTTCAATTTTCAACAGCATTTCTTAGCAACCAATCACTTACTGCACTTTTAACTTAACAAGATCCACTTAACAACATCACTCATGTTTATAAAAATAGCTACTGAAAATAACCCTTTTAGTTGAATTTCCAGGCAAAATAATTATATTGTGATAGAATGTCTGAGAGATGTTTGTGGTCAGTGGTGACCAGTGTTGACCTCTGTGACATCCAGGTGTGGGACAGCTATGGGCGGCTCCTCTTCTCCAGTTCTCCTCATGATTACCCGATCACCGCAGTGGCCTGGGCTCCTGACGGTGAGCTCTTTGCCATGGGCTCCTTCCACACGCTCAGACTGTGTGATAAGACCGGGGTAAGTGTATGATCCTCTCTCGCAGCCCATATATATATATATATATATATATATATATCAGATAATTTCCATCTCATTAACTACCATACAGTATCTAGTAGGGATTTATGCCTGTAATAGTTTATGAAAGTAAAAGTAATTTCTTTCTCATGGTAAGTGCCTACTGTAATCCTGGACGATTTTACCTCTTACCAAACTCATTGTAATGTGCTTTCGCCCAAACTTCCTCTTGTATTCACTCATATGTGTGTGTGTGTGTGTTTGAGCAGACTGGTAAAGGGTTAAAGCTGTGAGGGTTTCATACGGAGTGCTGTGTCAGCGGTTCACTGCATTAACCCCCTCAGTAAAACACACACAAGTGCCAGAGCACTTAAACAAATACACGTTTGCAGTGTTTCATCTCAATTCAGATACACATCACAGATGCGGTACAGATGTGTTTGCACGTGCAGTGTCTTTACTCCTAATGTAACACATTTTGAATTATTTTTGTGTGTGGTAAAAAGATAAATAAGCTTGCCTTCAGTGCCTTGGGACTTGAGATGAGCCCTTTTCCTTTTATTCATTAGGCTTGTGTTTTATCAGCGACAGGTTCTCTTGCAGTGTCCAGTTTCAGTTCATCAAAACAATGAATTGGATAAATAATCGAGATAAAGGTTTACAGCTGCCATGATCATCGCACTACATTCAGGTCAATTGTTGTCATTTTTTGCAGTGTTGAACATTGTAACCAGTCCCAGATCTGCTATCAGCTCTCTGTAGTATACAGTATCTCAAGTATACAAGTGTGTGATGTTGTGTGAGCCCACATGCACATATGACACTAGACAGCAGTGTATTTATGAGTGTTTGCAGCTGGTGTCTTTCACTCACACTAACCAGACTCATTCCCTGCAGAGCAATGATGCTGCCATCATGTTTGATTCGGACACAGAGTCAAAACTACGACGATATTGGATCCTTCACCAATGACGACAGAATAAACCCACTGAGTTTCCAGGGACTTGGATTGTCATGCTTTTTGTTGTGTGGAGCTTGGAATGAAATTAGTTTCAATGTAGGTTTAGAGTTGAAAAAAATCAAGCAAATCTACCCTTACAAAAGTCACCTTTGTTTATATAGTGCTTTTTACAACACAGATTTCAAAGCTGCTTTACAGTGATAACAGGAAAATAATGAAACAAAGTTGTTTCTGTTGTAGAGCAGATCTAGAAGAAAATAGTGTCATAGTCCAGCTTAAGTAAGTTCAGTGATGGTTCATTTCTGTTGTAAAACATTTATTAATTTAGTTCATTTATCTATACAGCAGCTCTGGAGAAAACAGTGATCACCGTCCAGCTCAGTTAAATTCTCATAAAATGGTGTCAATGTGGGTGGATCAGTGATTATAGTTGAATATTTAGTGTCCCCAACTAAGCAAGCCAAAAGCCAAAGGCGACAGAGGCGACGGTGGCAAGGAACCAAAACTCTATCAGGAGAAAATGGAGGAAAAAAAACCTTGGGAGAAACCAGGCTCAGTTGGGGTGCCAGTTCTCCTCTGGCCGACGAACAACAAGATTATGAATCAGGCAACATTACAGGTCAGAGTTCAGATTGGATTGGAACATTCAGAATAGGCTTGCTGCGATAGTCGTGTGTTGCCGGTGTTACTGGTGTTCAGACACAACACTGGTTACATCACTTGCCCTCCGCGGCACCACCTCCACCGTCATTTTGATTTGTATAGTAATAAAATCATTTAGTTCAGTTAGAGAACAGACACTACAATTAAAGACTGAACGTGTCTGCTCAATACAGCGTGAGCTGAACGAGAGTCTCATCACATCAGCAGCAGGAGTCAGATTTCATTCATCAGAGAGTGAGGAGCTGAATGACAAGATGATCACGGAAGATTTGGTTTCAAAGCGAAATGTAAAAGCACCTATTTAAGGGAGTTTGTCATTTTGTCAAAAAATATATTGAACACACCATTCAAGCAATTTGCCCCTGAATTGGTGCTAATTCTAAACCGAAAATAAAATGTGCATGGCCACACTGGCATTCATAAAGGTGCGCGTCCACTGGTGCGGACGCAGAGGAGAGCGATCGTATTTAGTTCATGCCTATGGAAGCTGCTCCGCATCATGAATGCCCGAGTGGCCGTGCGCATTATACTTTCGGTTTAGAATTAGCAATCTAAAATTTCCTCACCGTCACATCCCTTATTCAAAATAGTTGTCCAGTTCCATCTGGTTGAAGATCAGAGTCATCACGCCGGAGACGGGTTTGTTGAGGATCAGTGCCACTTGGCTGTCGTGTCCGGCTGACTGCAGTAAACCTCGGGATAAACAGAGAGACTAATATTAGCGTAGATGCCATTCTTCTTATGATGTAACGAGTACATCAGGTGTTATGGGTGTCAGGAAACCGGGAATTAACAGACGGCAGGCAGAGATGAAGGATCTAAATGCAGGGAGAATTTAATAACCAAAAAACAATCAAAACAGTACTCAGGAACAAAACAAACTAGCAAAACCACAGAGAACAGGGAACATCATACACCTGCAACACCAAACATTAAACAACGACCGACAGAGAACCAGAGAAAACACAGGGAAGTCAAGGGGTCTGGTAAATGGGAAACACCTGGGGAGACTAATCAACATGAAAAACTACAAAGAACTACAAAAACTCCACTGGAAACAGGACAGAAAAGAACACAGAAACAAGGCACAGATAACTAACACAGAAACAGATATGACAATTGGAAGTGTTCTTGGTTCCGGCTGACCTAGTTAATGCAGCCTAACAATCATTTAACTGATTTAAATAATATAAATTGATAATGTTCTATGTGTATGCCATAGTAAAGAGATGTGTTTTAGTCTAGATTTACACTGACAGAGTGTGTCTGCTTCCCGAACAATGCTAGGAAGACCGTTCCAGAGTTTAGGTGCTAAATGGAAAAAGGATCGACCGCCTGAAGTTGATTTTGATATTCTAGGTATTATCAACTGGCCAGAATTAATTAGCAAGATTTTAAAATGTATGCAGTGTTTAATAGGGAGCCAGTGCAGTGTTGACAGAACCAGGCTAATATGGTCATACTTCCTGGTTCTAGTAAGAACTCGAGCTGCTGTGTTTTGGACCAGCTGCAGTTTATTTATTAAGCGAGCAGGGCAACCACCCAGTAGAGCATTACAATAATCTAGCCTTGAGGTCATGAATGCATGAACTAACTGTTCAGCATTTTGCATTGAAAGCATGTGCCATAATTTAGATATATTTTTAAGATGGTAGAATGCAGTTTTACAGATGCTAGAAACGTGGCTTTCAAATGAGAGATTGGTATCAAAGAGCACACCCAGGTTCCTAACTGACGACGAGGACTTGACAGAGCAGCCATCAAGTGTTAGACAGTATTCTAGGTTATTACTTTTGGAGTTTTTTTTGTCCAATAATTAAAAATTCTGTTTTTTCTGAATTAAGTTGCAGGAAATTACTAGTCATCCAATTTTTTATATCAGCTATGCATTCCGTTAATCTTGTGAATTGGTAAGTTTCGTCAGGGCGTGAAGAAATATAGAGCTGAGTATCGTCAGCATAACAATGAAAACTAACGGCATGCTTCCTAATGATATCTCCCAGTGGTAGCATGTACAGGGTGAAAAGCAACAGTCCTAGCACTGAGCCCTGCGGTACTCCATACTGAACTTGTGATCGGTGTGACATCTCTTCATTTACTGCTACAAACTGATAACGGTCAGATAAGTATGATTTAAACCATGCCAATGCAATTCCAATAATGCCAACATAATTTTCGAGTCTATTCAAAAGATTGTTGTGGTCGATTAGTATCGAATGCAGCGTTAAGATCGAGTAACACTAACAGAGAGATACAACCACGATCGGATGATAAGAGTAAATCATTTGTAACTCTGATGAAAGCAGTCTCAGTACTATGATACGGTCTAAATCCTGACTGGAAATCCTCACAGATACCAAAAAAGAAGTTAATTTTATTAAGTATACTTAAGTAAAGTTCAAGTATATTTTTAAGTATACTTTATATAGTACGTATACTAATATTAACTGTACTAGTAGTAAACTTGTGTACTATTTCAATACTACTTGGGACTAAATTGGCCCGCTTTTTAGTGTATAAAATAAGTATAATTTAAGTGTAACAGTAGTAAACTTTGAGTACACAACTAGTTTACAACTATGTTTTTCATTTGTACTGCAACTATAATATAAGTGAACTTATACTGATTACTAATGAGAAACCAGCGCACAAAATATGAAAAGTTGTGTGAGTCAGCTGACCATGACAGGCCAAAAGATATAAAAACACACTCAGCAAAATACTGTCATTATTGTTACTGACAATCACTTGTTGTCAGTTTTGCACACGCCTAATGTAGATCCACAATGTGTCACTGTGCATGATCTCTACAGTACGTGTAGCATGTCAGATGGTGTGTGTCTGTCCTGTCCATATCTGTCCTGTGTGTAACTGAATAATAGCAGATGTAAGTGAAGCCAGCTGTGCCAGATGTACACAGCTTACCGCCCTACAGCCTGACAGCATGTGTAAACACTCACTGTCTGTGTGTGTGTGTGTGTGTGTGTGTGTGTGTGTGTGAGTGGGTCAGGACAGACATATCTAACATGTCTGATGTAATGGGGCTGATTCAGCACATACATCCACAGGGAGTCATTACAGCACAACATATGTCAGTGACCCTCCCCCAAAACACACACACAGATGGGAGGGCAGAGAGATGGTAGGCTGTTTTCTTAGTGCTATTTTTCATTCCTGTGACAAAAAGCAGTTTTCAGTGCTTGTCTGTTTGGTCTTATGCTGTGTGTTTCTTTGTTGTGTGCTGACTCTGACTTCTCGCTTTCTCTGTATATATACGTCAGGTGAAGAAGAGGTCACAGTACAGTAGAAGACTTTCTGTCTCATGTACAGTCTCTGTTTATTCTGATCTTGTAAATGTGTTAAATTAGACCAGGTCATCATATGAGCTTGACAGCAGGACAAAGTTACAATGTTCCTACACTAGCATGCAGTTCATCCTGTACAGTCCTGTAACATGCACAGATCCCAGACACATAATTTCAAGGTGAATAGAAAGAAGCGTTTAGACGATTGAGGAGTCAGTGGGGATGTTTAATCAGGGTTTGCAGAGTTGTGCAGCCTTTTGTCCTCCGCACACACAAACACACAGACTCACTCACTCACACACACTCACAGACACAGTCACTCACACTCACATACACACACACTCACACACTCACTCACACACAGTCACTCACACGCACACACACTCAAATGCACATACACAGTCACACAAACATACACACACTCACATGCACACAGTCACTCTCACTCACACACACACTCACACACACTCGCACACACACACTTACACAATCTCACTCACACACTCTCACTCTTACACACTGACACACACACACACTTACACACTCTCACTCACACACACTTACACACTCTTACTCACACACAGTTACTCACACACACTCACACACTCTCACTCACTCACACACTCTCACACACACACTCACACACTCTCACACACACACACTCTCACTCACACACACACACACACACACTCTCACTCACACACAGTTACTCACACACACTCACACACTCTCTCACACACATACACACTCTCACTCACGCACACACTCTCACACACACACTCACACTCTCACTCACACACATTTACTTAGGCTATCTAAATGGGGACATTGCATAGACTTCTGTTGTTTTTATGTACAAATGTTTATTATCATTTATCATTGTTTTACAAATGAGGATGTCCTCAAAGGGAGTTTTTTGGAGATTTTACTCACTTCTGGGTAAAAATTTGTTCCCAAAATACTCACTCACACACACACACACACACACCTGCACCACAGAACGACCCAGCTGAACTGACTCTAAAAGACATGTCCACACACACCTGAGTGATTTATCTCTGTGTTTTCTAGGAGTGCGTTGAGAGCGCAGCTCCAGAGGTCTCGTGTTTCGTGTCTCGTTGAGCCCAATGTGTTCAGCTGGAGGAGAGATTAGGTGTTACTGCAAACCTCCAAACCAACTACGCAGACTTTACTACTCTTTTACTATTGTGCAGCCATATTTTATGCAGCTGTGCAAATGTAGGCATGAACGCTTTGCAAGTCCGTCTTTCAAAAGTCTGCCATGAACCCAGATGTGTCATTATTCCGGTAGCTGCTGGAAATTGTTGAAAACAGTTGCACTAATACTCACTGTACTGTCAGTTTCTCCAACACTCAGAATGCATTCATAATGACACACTTCAGTTAACAATCATGCATGAAATCAAGCTTGTTTGCATGCATCTTTTTCAAATGCGCCCTGCCGACTCGTGCCGGATCTTCAGTTTTCTGAAGGCATACAATAGGGCTTGACAAGAAGCAAGCAAAGTGTCGTTTTAGGGCAAAACTCTTGACAGTAGTCGACTAGTAGTCGTTCATTTCAGTGATTAGTCTGCTAATTGCGCGTTTATATTAATAATATATCATAATAATGAGCCTTTAATTGCATATATGTAACACATAGCCTATTCCGTGCTCAAACACACGCATAATGCTCACCACAGCGCACTGGCAATTATTATGAGTGTGTTGTGAAGGAAACTGTCTAAACATTTTCATAATTTATTGATAATGTTTTCTGTGTTTTGGGCTGCAGAGATTAAGTTGACGTTTTACAAAAGCACGTTTTGTTGTGCCCCTCCCCTTTGAAGCACATAGAGAAGCTACGGTGGCCGACACAGGACAAAAATGTCGTCGTCTGAGACAGCAGAGAGTAGCTAGCACTCTGTAGAGAAGTTTGTCTGTTTAGGGCTACCGTAAAAACATGGCGGCACAAAATGGCGACTTCACTGTAAGGGGACCCGTGGTGTGTGTAGATAGAAATGGCACATTCTAAGGTAATAAAAACATAACGGTCTTTATACTCCACTGAAAACATAGTTGTTTATATTATATTGCATTTCTGTCAATAGATCCTCATAAATACTACACACTGCACCTTTAAGTTAAATGCAAGTGATCGCGCCGGCGTGTCATGTCATGCAGTAAACGTTCTCTCCACACAAACACAGATATGCGCCTAACAATAGTGCACATTTATCTAGGTTAACATTGTTACATGTTTCAAGTGATAATCCATATTTGAGGTTGATGAATGATAGGCGAATGTTTGGATTTCCCATTAAACCTGCATGATTTAGCCACTTACTGTGGAGTTTTTTTTCCTGCAACTAACCAACTAATAAAATTTTGGTCAACCAAGCCTTTTATAGCAGCCCTAATGAGAGGTTTATTAAATATTTTCAGTTTGGCCAAATCTTCCAGCCCTGTATATCATAATATTATGATATTGTGTGTTTGTGTAGAAGCCAAAGAATCTCATTTTAATTTTTGAATATATTCTTGAACATGCGTATCCTGATCATGATTAACGTGACGTACTTCCTAAATTTGGAAGGTCTTGAAAAAGTTACACTTGTGCACTATATTCAAGTCTTCTGAAGTCATACGATGGGGAACAGACCAACTTTACAAGCGATAGTTCACCAAAAATGTAAATTCTCTCATTAATTCCTTACCCTCATGTCAAACACCATAAGACCTTCGTTGGAGGGTCTGAGAGCTCTCGGATTTCATCAGAAATATCTTCATTTGTGTTCTGAACGAAGGTCTTACGGGTTTGGAACGACATGAGGTCGAGGAATTAATGACAGAATTTACATTTTTGGGTGAACTATCCCTTAAAGTAATTTTTCACTGATCTTTGTTGATCTCCAAATGCTTCAAACCTCGTTTGTCACAATACAGTTGGCAAATGTTATGCCAAAACATCAAATCATTGCCAGTTGTTTGGTCACAGCTCCACCTTACTGCTCAAAGTGTCCAGAAGGCATAGGAACTTTGGAAAAGTCAGCGTACACTCATGCGTCCTCTCTCTGTTTGTGTCGGTCTCTCAGTGGTCGTACTCTCTGGAGAAGCCGAGCACAGGAAGTGTGTTCAGCCTGGCCTGGTCTGCAGATGGCACTCAGCTGGCGGGAGCCTGTGGAAATGGACACGTCCTGTTTGCTCACGTCGTAGAGCAGCGATGGGAGTGGAGGAATTTTGAAATCACACTCACGAAGAGACGCACAATGCAGGTACGCACAGTGTTATCAGTGTCATTCACAGCGTTGTTATAGAAGAGGAGCTTTCAGCTCATATTGCACTTCAACATCAAGGGAAAGAAATAAAAAGTTTTATTTTGGAACTAAACAGGAAACAGGTGAAGAACAGAATCATTGACAGTGGTGACAAACTAGGGTTAATAAGAGTCTCATGACTGAGCAAGCTGAACCAGATGTGACATACATAGGGTAATATTTGAGGGGACAGCCATTTGTATTGGTGTTTGAAGCCATAGTGGAGTGCGCTTATTCAATCCAGGGCTCCAGACTGTGAGCAAATGGTGGCATTTTGCGACCTTTTTTCCTGCTGGTGCAACTGTACTGTAGTGACACCACATGATTTACTGTAGTGACGCCACATGATTTACTGTAGTAACACCACATGATTTACTGTAGTGACACCACATGATTTACTGTAGTAACACCACATGATTTACTGTAGTGACGCCACATGATTTACTGTAGTAACACCACATGATTTACTGTAGTGACGCCACATGATTTGCTGTAGTGACACCACATGATTTACTGTAGTCACGCCACATGATTTACTGTAGTAACACCACATGATTTACTATAGTCACGCCACATGATTTACTGCAGTAACAACACATTATTTACTGTAGTAACACCACATGATTTGCTGTAGTGACACCACATGATTTACTGTAGTCACGCCACATGATTTACTGTAGTAACACCACATGATTTACTGTAGTCACACCACATGATTTACTATAGTCACGCCACATGATTTACTGCAGTAACAACACATTATTTACTCTAGTGACACCACATGATTTACTGTAGTGACACCACATGATTTACTGTAGTGACACCATGATTTACTGTAGTGACACCACATGATTTACTGTAGTATCACCACATGATTTACTGTAGTAACAGCACATGATTTACTGTAGTGACACCACATGATTTACTGTAGTGACGCCACATGATTTACTGTAGTAACGCCACATGATTTACTGTAGTCACACCACATGATTTACTGTAGTCACACCACATGATTTACTGTAGTGACGCCACATGATTTACTGTAGTAACACCACATGATGTACTGTAGTATCACCACATGATTTACTGTAGTCACGCCACATCATTTACTGTAGTCACGCCACATGATTTACTGTAGTGACGCCACATGATTTACTGTAGTAACGCCACATGATTTACTGTAGTCACACCACATGATTTACTGTAGTGACGCCACATGATTTACTGTAGTAACACCACATGATGTACTGTAGTATCACCACATGATTTACTGTAGTCACGCCACATGATTTACTGTAGTCACGCCACATGATTTACTGTAGTGACGCCACATGATTTACTGTAGTAACGCCACATGATTTACTGTAGTCACACCACATGATTTACTGTAGTCACACCACATGATTTACTGTAGTGACGCCACATGATTTACTGTAGTATCACCACATGATGTACTGTAGTATCACCACATGATTTACTGTAGTCACGCCACATGATTTACTGTAGTCACGCCACATGATTTACTGTAGTGACGCCACATGATTTACTGTAGTCATACCACATGATTTACTGTAGTAACACCACATGGATCCACATGATTTACATGGCATTGTGGCAGAAATAGTCAAATGTGTTTTTTCTCAGGGTATTCACAGTATTCATTATTCATCTCAGGGTTCGTAAAACCTTTTGAGAGTGAAATTCAAGCACTTTTCAAGGGCTTCACACTTTTTCCAGCACTTCAAAGCTCTAAATATTATCCAATTTTAATGTTATTTTTAGTGTGATGATTTGTAAAACTAAAAGTTTAAATGTGTAGAAAAACAATCACTTCGTGGCAAACAAGCACTTTTATGTGAAATTACCACTATAACCTGTAGATAGCAGTAGACGAGCACTTATTGACTTATTAGCCATTTCCACTTTTTAAAGGTGCACTATGTAAAAAAAAATTAGTAAAATATCCAAAAACCACTAGCCCAGTGTTATATATTTTGTTCAGTTGAGTACTTACAATATCCCAAATGTTTCCAACTATTTGTAAACCGTGAGAAAATTGCTATTTTAACCAAGGAACGTGTGAGGGAGTCACCTGTCAATTGCGTCATATCTGCGTTACCCTCGGTTTTATTTAGCAGAAACGATTTACTCTCACTGCAGTGTGCAACAAGTGTCATAGCAGCCGCCGAGCGAGCGCACAGAGTAACGTCAAAACATCATTTTCAACACACTCAAATGTATCTGATATGATAAACAGAGCTGTGTTACCTCATACTCATGACCGGAAAAGCGGAAATGCGCCGGCGACTGTGGCATAATAAAAGTCCCGCTGCTCGTGAGGCGTGTGTTGCGTTAATCTTATTAACAATCGCTCAGGCGGCCTTGCTCAGCTCCCACAACACTCGGTCCTGCTCTGCTTCATACTACAGTAACGTTAATAATCGCATTCATGAACATGATTTCTGCCTGAGTCCTATCCCGATTCTTTTCCACCGGCTGTGAGGTGAAGACCACATGTCCCAAGATTCTGCGCTCAAACTTGGCGTCATCAAACTACGCCTTTGTTTTGAATAGGCGACCTCTAGTGGACAGAAAAGTTACATAGTGCACCTTTAATACATGGACAAAAGTAGGAAGTCACAAAGTCTCATGAAAAACAAAAACTTCGACTTGTGACTGAATTACACAGAAAGCAAGTAAAGAGCTCCCTTTATAATCACTGAAACGGTCGGTCAGTTCAGTGTGAGAATATAGAAGAACAATGGCACATTTAATAAGAGCACAATATTTACATTTTCACTATTAAAATGAGGTTTTTGCACATTACTGTTGTTAATAAAAGTTAATTTTATCTGCATATCAGCTCAAGCTCAGTGCTTCACTGTTAAATTTCCAACAAACAAACATAGGCGTAAATCCCCTATATAATATAAAAAAATATGTATTGTAAATAATATAATTATATATACTTAAAATAATTGTGTAAGTAGTAAAACAATACAAACGCAAACGGTGCAAAAATGCGTCCACCTCGCACCTCACCTACACACACAAGTCCGGTGGGAGAGAACACAGTTCTTAAGTAGTTGTTGAACTCCAGTAAGTAGCTGTTAAGGCTATTTTATTCACTTTAAACATCAGATGAAGTGATTCTTTTCTCTTTAAAACAGCAGTGCGGAGTTATTAATAAATTAGCAATGACAAAAAAATATGATAACCGATGTATTTTTCTGTAAGTCCGATAATTTAGCGATTGTTGTTTTGGTAGCTTGTTGTAAATCACCCACTACAACTAACACGGCGATAAGCCTATGTGCGAACTGATATTAGGCATATTTAGTAAATCTACCGCTGTGTTGGGTTTTGCTCAATGCTATGTGGAAGAAGCAAGATAATTTCATATTTATATTACCGCGTGGTGAACCTATGATAACTCATATTTAAACAATTATTACTTTGTGCTGTTGGCCAGATAAAATGACACAGAAAAGAAAAACGGACATGAGATCATTTTTCAGTGCACCAAAATGCCACAAATATACTTACAAATACAATTTTGGCTGTATTATTTGTGTCCCAAATGTATCAAATTGCCCTTGAGAAATGGTATGTTAGTATTTATTAGTAACTGCACTTATTAACAAAACAATGCAAAACAATAGTAATTTTATGATTAAATTAACTTTATGATACATTTTCCTCCAGCGCTGGTGACACTGCTCTCAAATGTTAGGCTGAAGTCCTGGAGTCCCATAAACACTCATGCACTGCGTGAGGCACAAAGCAGTCACAGGCAAAACTGTCAGCTATTTATTTTATTATTAAACACTAAGCCCAAACTACAACAAAGTGGCAGTCCCCTAGTGTCTGAAATTTCTCTCCCTGGTTTTCCTTCACTCTGTCAAGTGGACTCTTATTAGTGAATGAGGGTTTAGGGGGTGACTGGTCATAATGCAGCTCAGTTAAAGTTTTGCCTGTGGTGTGAAATTCACAAGGTGAATTTTTGGATGTCTAAAGCAGAATGATGATGGTGTGACTGCAGTGCTGTTTGTTCCTATTAATCGGGATGAGCGCCTGTGATCATATATACCGTACATATACCGACCTATAATGCTGTTATATCAGCGGGTCAGACTCAGACAATCAGAATCAGAGTCTGAATCGATTTCTAATATTAGCTTGACTGTTTTAAGTCTTTAGTTTTGAACTCAAATGTTTTATCATTTGAGTTGTTGACGCAGGGTTATCATTGTTAACGAAAACTGAAAAAAACAAAAAAACATTTTCATTACTTGAAATAAAATAAATGTTAAAAAACAACTTTTATTTCAGCCAGTTGTCAGTGTAACATTTCTCATCTTTGTTTAGTTTGTTAAAGTACAAAAACTTAAAAACCTAATAAAAAACACAACAAAATGGCTAAAACCTTACATTAAATTAAAATGAAAAAATCGAAAAAATAAAATCAGTGATTCTAAAACAATCTTGCACTGGTGTCAGACTGATTCATTCATTTGATATGAATCATCAGATTTTTTTTATTTACATGGATATATCTGCACCTGATTTGGTGGTGCTGGAGGAAAATTTGTCATTAAGTTAATTTAACAATAAAATTACTATTGTTTTGCATTGTTTTGTTAATGCATGCAGTTAATAATATTTCATGTTTGTTTGTTGGAAATTTAACAGTGAAGCACTGGGCTTGGATTGACATGCAGATAAAATTAACTTATTAACAACAGTAATGTGCATAAACATCATTTTAATAGTGAAAATTTTAATATTCTGCTCTTATTAAATGTGCCATTGTTCTTCTATAGTCTCACAGTGAACTGACTGACCGCTTCAGTGATTATAAAGGAACTCTTTACTTTGTGTAATTCAGTCACAATCGAAGAAAAGTTTTTGTTTTTCATGAGACTTTGTGACTTCCTCTATTTGTCCATATATTAAAGAGTGGAAATGGCTAATAAGTCAATAAGTGCTCCTCTGCTGCCATCTACTGGTTATAGTGGTCATTTCACGTCTTTTTAAAATAAAAGTGCTTGTTTGCCACAAAGGCCCGGTTTCACAGACAGGGTTTAGATTAAACCAGGATTAGGCCTTAGTTCAATTAGAATATTAAAATAGTTTTTATAAACATGCCTTAGAGAAAAACATTACTGGTGTGCATCTTGAGACAAAACAATGACACTGACATATTTTAAGATATTTCAGTGCAAGTTGCTTTTAATTAAAACAGCTCAAATGTGCATTTTAGTCTGGGACTAGCTTAAGCCTTGTTCGTGAAACCAGGGGAAAGTGTTAGTTTTCCTACACCTTTAAACTTTTGGTTTTAAACAAATTGAATCGCACCAGCAGGAAAAAAGGTCGCAAAATGCTACCATTTGGTCGCGGACTAGAGCCCTGATTGTGCTGGAGATGATGAATGCTCATTACCTGAATTCACACGCTATTTAAAAATGACTCAAAAAGGGCTGTTTTACGCTAACTCAAATGTTCGGCATGAAAACGAATGCGTTTGGTCTGTTCAGACTAATGTGTAAGAAACAGCAGACAGGCTGAATGAAAATGCAATTTCTCTCTCGGACAATAAGTAGTGTTTATAGACAAGTGAAAATACCTCCGTTACCCGGTACACAAATGCTGCGCTATTTGATGGCATGAGGATGTTTGTGTTTGATCTGAACAGACGCATTCACAGCCGTTCATTCAAATTAAAATGTTTACCTCTCCCATTTTTTCACCAAATATCGGTCTCAGTGTCAGTACGCCTCATAGCTGTTGACTTTTTGCTCTGTTGTAAATGTTGTGGTTGACAGATAATATGTGTTCTTAATAGGTCAGAAACGTGTTAAATGATGCAGTGGATGTCCTGGAGTTCAGAGATCGCGTCATCAAAGCATCACTGGCTCACAGTCACCTGGTGGTCACCACCTCTCTGCAGTGTTACGTCTACAGGTCCTGCTTCTTCCTTTCACTCACTTACACAGTGTTCTGGGACTATCCTAACACTCTGTTGTGTTGTTTCAGTGCTAAGAACTGGAACACTCCACTGATCTTTGACCTGAAGGAGGGTACGGTCAGCCTTATCGTGCAGGCGGAAAGGTGAGATTCAGTGGTGACAGTACACACGTCTTGGCCTGTTCCATAGATTTTCCATAGATTTTAGAGTTTCTACAGAAGAACCAGATGTTAAACTGCATGAGTCAATGAGTAAGCCTTGTGTCAGACACAGTGAAAGAGTCAATAGTGACAGTCAACTCCGACACAGTCGATTCAAGAGTCAAGGAAGAGTCGACTCCCCATCACTTACTTCCACAGCACACAATGAAAAACATGATACTCTGGAACAACTTAAAGGGTGGTCTAATGCTATTTCATGCATTCTGCCTTATTTACACTGTTAAAGAGTTGATTCTCCTGCTAAACATGGCCAAATTTTAAAAAACGAGTTGGACGTGTGACAGAGTTTTTCTGTGCCAAATACACTCCTTCAGGATTCAAACATGTTTCAGAACGTTTTTTTTTCGAGTATAGCCCTGTATGATGTCATAAATGGCGGGATTGCTTGTATGGGCACTTCTCCCGGATGAGCGCGCACACACACACCACCCAGAGCGAGAGCAAGAGCGTGTCCATCACCGAGCTTCGTTCGGGTTACGGGAGACGTCGGCGGCGCTGGCGTTGTGTTTATAGACACGAGATCAACAATGTCACTAAAGAAGTGTGTTTCTGGAGTGAGGGAAAGATCACCTTGTTCAGCTTCCCAAATAACCCAGCGTTAAGGGAACAGTGGATGCAGTTTGTGTTTCCGGAGTTCTGCAAGTGTGTGTGTTTGTTCCCGCTCATGAGTGGAAACCGCAGGCGGTGAGTGAAACTGCATCGAATGTGTGTGCAGTCGGCGCATAAGTGCATATAATGTTAACAACACCAAAGTATAGTGAATCGAAAGTTATCCAGGGATAATGCCATGATGTGTGTGTGTGTGTGTGTGTGTGTGTGTGTGTGTGTGTGTGTGTGTGTGTGTGTGTGTTCTCCTTAGCTCTGCCCACTGCACGACCTCCACGAGTTTGGCTGTTTTCGGAAAGAATCGGTACAGCTTATCTGTCTTTTATAAATCTGATAAAACTAGACTTTTGGGAGATATGAAGGATGCAGTACTACTCTATAGGTACTCAAGATTAACATGAGACTGGCAGAAACCGTGTGTGTTATGACCCCTTTAAGAAACGGGTTAAAGGGTTAGTTCACCCAAAAATGAAAATTCTGTCATTAATTACTTGCCCTCATGTCGTTCGACACCCGTAAGACCTTTGTTCATCTTCGGAACACAAATGAAGATACTTCTGTTGAAATCCGATGGCTCAGAAAGGCCTCCATTGGCAGCAATGACATTTCCTCTCTCAAGACCCATTAAAGGTACTAAAGATGTCGTTACAAAGTCCATCTCACTACTGTGGTTCTACAATAATCAAAATCAAATCATGAAACGCTGATTCGATACACTGATTCATAACGCTCCGAAGCTTCGTGAAGGCGTGTTTTGAAATCAGCCCATTACTATATAAGTCGTTATGTAGTTTTTTTTGCGCACAAAAACTATTCTCGTCGCTTCATAAAATGATTGTAGAACCACTGTAGTGAGATGGACTTTGTAACGACATCTTTAGTACCTTTAATGGGTCTTGAGAGAGGAAATGTCATTGCTGCCAATGGAGGCCTTTCTGAGCCATCGGATTTCAACAAAAGTATCTTCATTTGTGTTCCGAAGATGAACAAAGGTCTTACGGGTGTCAAACGACATGAGGGTAAGTAATTAATGACAGAACTTTCATTTTTGGGTGAACTAACCCTTTAAGGCCTGTTCACAAGGACAATAACTGTAACGTTAAAGATATCGTTGTAAAAATCATTCTGAATATATGAGCAATATCACGCTCATAGCCATGCAATATAGCTGTATATCAGCATGGCTGTGATTCGGCCATAGGTAATCACTGATATACAGCCATATTGCACAGCTACGAGTGTAATATTGCGTTTATACAATAGTTCGACGGCAGTGTGTAAATAAATCAGAAACAACAATGGAGTGTCTTGAAAATCTCTTTTGTGCAGAACTACTTCCTTCCGCCACAGATTCACATCTCAAGTTGACAGTTTAACAGTCGAGCCCAGGCCTCCGTTACTAATTCAGAAATGCCACTTTAGAGCTAGAGACGGAGGAACGGTGAGTCGCTTCATTGAAGATTATTGTATTTTGTAGAGTAGAGTATAATGAGAGCGAGATCAACTAAACAAGTGTATTACCTGCATCTAATGTAGCATTCATTCATTCTTCGGTGGGCAGTTCCAATTCACAACCTCAACTCTAGATGCTGGTAAAAGTTACACACTGCACCTTTAAAAGATTGACAGTGCTAAAACAACTTCCTTGTTTACAACCAGTCACTCATAAAGATGGTCTTTGCCGCCATTTAGTGGTGTAATAATGTAACTGTCACTAAAGTCGACTATTGCAATCACTAACGGACCGTTTCTCAACACCAAATTCGGCATAATATTTATATAAAATAATATTTATTGAACAATAATATTTAAATTAACAACAATACCCATTATAAATGACAATAGGAAATAAAACACACGCAAACAATTCAGTCAAAGGTACAAAAGCAGAGCTCTACTAGACCATACAGGACTTAAGTTAAAGATAGCCTAACATTAAATATAAAGTTATGAAACTTAATTTTCGCCCGATTTGCTCTGGAACATGTAATAGATTAATAAGACCAAAGATTGCCCATTTGATACCCCAAATTAATCTCATGTTTATACACTATCTACATATGAGCCAGCAGCAAATTCCCGAAGGACTGTCCGAGATGAAGCTGTTCTCTGCGGATACATGAGTACTGAATGGCTGCTGATGGCCTGGAGCTCACATCTGCCAAAGTGTTTAAACAGATTGTAAAATACGCGCTGTTTATATATGAGTCACATATTTGAGGTCTAATAACTACATTCTCGCCTAAAAAAACGAGACACACAGAACAATAGTATTTGTAAAAAAAAATATGGTGGATTTCTCGACCGCCATGACAGTCACCACAAGCGGAGTGATACAAACGGTAAAACGGTTATAGTGCTGTTAGCACTAGAATATCTCACGGCTGGAAAAGGATCAGATTCAAGAACCAGAAAAAACTGCTGTATAAAAAATAATAGCAGAGTCCACAGCTCAACTTTAACGATAATGACACAATAGCATTGAAGTCACAATTTTTGACAACATCAAAATTGTTGTGAACAATTATCACAACATTGACAGCAAATCAGAATCCATCCTGGAAGTGAAGACCACTTTTTTGTCTTTTAAAATACAAAACAAATAAAACAGAAAAATGAATAAAACCCACAATAGTCTCTGCAGTCAGATTATTGTTTATTTTAGTTTTTTTCTGTGCTGAGTATTATTTGCTTTTAGACAAACTGAACAAAACAGGTTTAAACCGGAAACCATGATTTTTTGATTAGACCAAACTAACGGTCATGTGCTGTTCTGCTCAAATTCACTGTCAATTTGATTCAGAGTTATCGTGGAGAAATGTGTTGTGTTGTTGAACTGCTGGGTCTTTTACCGATTCTCTCTCTCTCACACACACACACACACACACACACACATGGTTTCTGTGTTTTCTTGCGCCAGGCACTTTCTGTTGGTGGATGGAGCAGAGGTCTATGTGTACTCATATGAGGGCCGTTTGGTGTCGTCTCCCAAGAGTCCCGGCATGAGAATGGACATCCTAAACACTCAGTCCATCTCCCTGAGCAATGACACCATCGCCATACGAGACACAACTGATGAACGAGGTGCAGAGAGCGCTTCTCCTGTCAGATATATGTAGTGTTTAGTGTATTGTGAAGCTCTTAACTGTTGTAGGTGGTCCACACCATATATGGAAGGCCAAACGCTCCAAAAGTGGGACATAACTGCAATGAAAGCTGTGATTTTATATGAAGACCTTTCAAACGTCTTATGATGTTCATGTCGTACTCTGATTAGTCAGTAGCCGTGTTTCCATTACAGATTTGCGCAAAACTTTTGCGATATTTTCTAAATGTCGATAAAAAACTATTGCGAAATGATGGCATTTCCATTAACCAATGTTATGCAACTAAAACTTGTTTTTTTCCTCTCACGATAAATCATTCCAAAAATTATGCCAACTTCCTTAATGGCAAGGAAACCATTATAGGCTACTTGTGAGCGGCCACGTATGAGGTGTTTCTGGGTGTTTCTCCCTCATATCTGCTTCAAGGTCTTAATGATAAATTGTGGCATTTCTGTGTTGTCTAGAATCCAGTATTCCTGTAATTCTAAGTCTCGTCTTCTGTCCAAACATACTGCGTCATATGTAAAGAATTATCGACTTTTATGTACGCCAGGTGACCTGTAAATGCGAAAAAAACATTTCCATTGCAGTTTTGTGAATTTTTTCCCCGAATTGCCTGAAAAACCACCTCATGCAAGCGTAAAAACTTGTTTGCGATATATGGGAGTTTTTGCGAAATTGATTCGTTTTCCATTGGCCGTATTTTCAATTTGCAATTCTAATTTGCGCAATTTGAAGGGTAATGGAAATGAGGCTACTGTTGATCTCTTCCTTCTCTTCTCCAGTCGTCTTCCTGTTCGAGGCCCAAACGGGAAAAGCCATCGGTGACGGCAAACCGTTGATCAACAAGGTAGACACACACAAACAAACACACATACAGTACATTGTGTGACATTACACACTAAGGTTGTGTGTCCACCTAAGCGTTTTTAGCCAGCTAATATATACAGAATATCCGCGGTAGTGTTACTAGCATCTCATTTCACTGATAGTTGGTTTCTGTATATAAAACAGCTGATACAATGTAAAGTATTTGCTCTGGCTCTTGTTTTATTATGCTTGTTGTTTTCATCTGTTGACGTTGTACAAGCAGAATCTGGCGGGTGGTCGGTGTTGTATTTGTCCCGCCCCTCCTCCACTGTGATTGGACGGCTGGGTGAAAAGTGACGGTGATGAGCGCTGTGTTTTACTCAAAGTTTAACATTCTTTAACTCTCAGCGACCGGTAAAAAACTCTTGAGCATGAAATAGACGCTTAACGCCTCGTTATGCTCCTGCCGTTTAAAAAACGCAGCGCTCCCATTGAAAACAATTGCAAAAATACGCCAGCAGCGTGAAAAAAAGTTTTGGTGGACACACGGCCTAAAGCAGCCTGCTGTAATAAGAGCTCCTTGGCAGCATCCACAGCTCTGGCACACCCTTCTCTGTTCCAAACCCAGTGAGCTCCCTACCTAGACAGCATATTAAGGTATCATAGGCTCACTCCAGACTCCACGGCTGGTCCATACAGTAGGCAGAAGAATTAGGCTGCCTTATAAGATCTTAAAAAATATAAATTATACATTTTAAGGTAGCATCACATGTATTCTTCATGGAGACGGTAATCCCAGAATGCACTCAATACAACAACCTCTGTTGAAAAGGCTCAGTAATTTGATTTGTATTGGTGGGTTGGGAATTATTGACAGCCGTAACTTAGTCCTGCCCCCAGAGTTTGACGCAACACAAGCCATAGATGAGTGTGCGTAACTTTGAAAAAACCACACACCTAATCTCACAGAGTATGTCAAATGGCTTGAAACGGATATTTGATGATCCCAATTAAGTCAGAACCAGTCAAAACAGCCCAGAAACCTACTTAACAACCTCAGTGAAAAATAATAATTCAAAATGTCAGCCGAATTGAGAGAAATGTCAACCATTGTAGTTTTGCATTTTCTGATTTTTTTAACTTTCAGTTTACGAAAATGTTTTTTGGCCAGAAGTTTTAGTCTTAGTTTCAGTTTTTGTTTACGAGAAAAACCTTGATGTCAACTACACAAATAAAGTATTAAGAGTATTAAGAGTATTAATAAAATTTAATTAAACTGCTGATGGCTTTACCCAGTCCGCTTGTTGTGTCTATTATGCACTCATGGTGTTCTGTAGTACCACTGAAAAATCATCTCCATACCGAGTGATTCATATTTTAGAAATCATTACAATATTGGTGTCGGGGACGCCATGATCCCAGAGACAGTCGTGTGCACTGGGAGTTTTTAAAAGCTTAGCTTACAGGTGTTAATAAATGGCTGTTGAAATTGGCAGTGAATGGCTGTTTCTGTTTTGAAGTCCATAAAAGTGCATCTATCCATCATAAAAGTGCATGTATCCATCATAAAATTACTCCACACTGCTCTCGGGGTTAATAAAGGCCTTCTAAAGCGAAGCCATGCATTTGTATAAGAAAAATATCCATATTTAACACACATTTTACAAACTGTAACTTCCGCTTGAGGCCTGGACCTGGAAACAGTATTTCATATATGTCATGCGTATCATGTCACTCTATTGAAATCGATGCGAGATGAGTCTTTTGTGTGGAGTGGTATTTGTATGACGTGTATATTGTTGTTGCGTATCCAATAGTTAATTGTTATTGTTCTGTCTCCTATGTTTCTTTTTCCGGACTGTGATAAAATGGCCCGGGCTTGTGCCGCCACCTTGTGGGCCAACTGATTAGTGCAAAAAAAAAACAAATGGCAAAAAATGTGGTTGCTTGTTAGGAAAATATGACAAGCAACTTCGTTTCTTTGCATTTATGAACGCTGTTTTGTCCAATACATTGATTGACACTGTCTTCTCCAAGCCAATCAGTGCAATAATACAAGTGCAGTGTAATGCGTCCTCATACATCCCGCCTCCTTCTCCTCATTGCGTTTAATGTGCAGGCATGTGACGTTAAAAGTGCAAGTAATGATAGTTAGTAGATGTAAATAGACGTACATTTTCACAAACAATGCCACCAACAGAGATGTACAGAGATGGAGAGGAAACAGGGAGGAGAGGCACCTAATTTAATTTTACAAATATTTTTATAATGTATTTATCATTACAGGCTATAACAAAAAAAACAAGTATACTAATACTAACAGTAGGTATGGTTTTAATTAATTTTATTATAAATATGTGGCTATATTGCAGCACTTGTCTTTTTCAATGTTTGCAGTGTGTGTGTTCGCTACTCACTGCTCCTAATATGTGTGCACTAACTCCAACTATGGGTTATTATAATTGGCCTTCACTTTTTCTCTTTTTCCATCTCCAAACCTATTCTGTTCACAGCTGATCAGAGGATATTGCGTGCCCTTTGTTGCAATTTGATGATTTTTGTAAAATCACTTTCAAACTCATCATTTTCAAACTCGGAGAGGTTTCAGTTTAATATGTTGCAGGTTCATTTATTGATATAATAATTGATCATAAATAATATTGATGGTAATAAATAGTGTAATAATATTGGGCTTGTTTTTGAAGCTGCGGTTGCTTATTTGTCTCACAAGAGTTGGCAACACTGGTGTGTACTGAGCTGATAATGAAATTTACAATAATGCGCACAGTTCACATGCCCTAGTGTTAGTGTAAAAGCTGTAGAAGACAGCAAGGCAGCTCACTAGTTTCTGGATTAGAGCTGGAGTGGAGTTATTTAGCTGTACTACGTACAGAACTGACACAAATGTGTAACTTTGAGGTCGCTTTATATGCCATAAACCATGATATCAGAGTTTGGTGACTTTATGGCGATGCATTAAGTAACACGTCTCTCTGTTTAGATAGAGGTGGTGTTAATCGCACTGGATCAGTGTGGCCCATCTAATGACAGAAGGATCGCTTTGATCGATAAGAACCGTGACCTCTACCTGACCTCTGTGAGAAAGCTGGGCCGAGCTCACAGCATCTATAAGATTGGTAAGAATCCAGAAGGAAGCTCTGTGACAGTCACACGGAATTCTCAACACGTTCTCATACCCAACTCGTCACATATTGACGCTTGGTCAGGACCCTTCGGCATCACAACGCACAGGGTACCCCTTTTAGTGTCATGTTTTGACATGCTGGATTGATTTTTATTGATTTCAATGAGAAACCTTTGGCGTCATACACAGACACGTTGGGCATGAGAATGTTATCGTCATGATAAAATTATATATTGGGTTATGATTTTGCCATTATGACTTGTTTTGGAGTGTGATTCTTAATTTAATCAGCCAGCATCATTTATTTACATGTATTTAATTTACGCTATTTAGACACGTTTAAACACGTAACCTAACCCAACCCTATCCCTAAACCTACCCATTTATGTATTATATGATATAAAACACAGGATATAACAGACAGATACTACTGCAGGCCTAATTTATTCAAAAAGTTGAAATATTTCAAGTGTTCCGAGGCCAAACGATTGATTTGTGTGAAAAAAATCCCCAAAAGCGATCAGCGTCTCCATCCGCCGAAGATCATGCACTCATATTCAATTGCTGCACGAAGAAATGTTACGTCAGCTTTGAGTGTAAAATGGCTCTTGTGTGTCTCGTGACCGATCGCGTCATGCTAAAGAGTCAGATGTATCTTTTAAATGAGATATGACTGAGTGGAGTGTGCGTGTTCACAGAGCGGCGGGATCATTTCAGCAATTAAAACATTAAGATCAACTCTGTTCTTTACATGAAGATATTGTATGACTTCAGAAGACTTGGAATGCAACATGAGTTAATACTTTTATACTGTTTTTGGTCAGTTTTTGTAATAAATACCTGTGACTGTACTTTTTTTTGCCTGTTATGTGTTTTATATTGTTCAGAAGTGGGTAGGTTTAGGGTAGGAGTTGGGTTAGTTGCTCCAAAATATAAAAGTATCCTATAAATATTCATAAAATCATGTCTACTTTTACAAATGCAAAGAATTAAATGCGTCTTGTCTTAATCTGATGCATTAGGCAAACAACTGAAATCAATGGAGTACCCTGTGCGTTAAAAATTGACGGAGAGGGGTCAATGACTCTTGACCAAGCGTCAATGTGACAAGTTGGGAGTAAGAACGTGTTGAAATTTAGCCAAACATCTGTATTAGGGTTTTTTTAATTGTTTGTCATTCTCATCCAGGTTCAATGGTTGACACTGTGGCCTGGAACGACTCTGCTAACATCCTGTGTGGAATCCAGGACAACCAGTTCACAGTGTGGTATTACCCTAGTGTGGTGTTTGTGGACAAAGACCTGCTCCCCAAAACCATCTTCACCAAGGACAGCAGGTACACACAGTACCACTTCTCAGATCTTAAATGCACAGACATAACTATCAGCCACTAGTGATTTGTGTATTTCTAGGAGCTGAATTTTACTTGTATATACCCATTGGCTGAAAACGCTATTTTTATTCTTAAACCCAAAATATCTACCTTATTTTACAACACAAAATGTGTGAGACTTCTGATTCATTAGCCGCTCTAGTAAATAACTAGAAGAATAACAGTAAGTGCAGTAAATGGTCAAACTCTTTGCGATACAAACCAGTGTGTTTATGATTATGATAATAAATATAGCTAAAGGTGCACTATGTAACTTTTCTGTCCGCTAGAGGTCGCCTATTCAAAACAAAGGCGTAGTTTGATGACGCCAAGTTTGAGCGCAGAATCTTGGGACATGTGGTCTTCACCTCACAGCCGGTGGAAAAGAATCGGGATAGGACTCAGGCAGAAATCATGTTCATGAATGCGATTATTAACGTTACTGTAGTATGAAGCAGAGCAGACCCGAGTGTTGTGGGAGCTGAGCAAGGCCGCCTGAGCGATTGTTAATAAGATTAAGGCAACACACGCCTCACGAGCAGCGGGACTTTTATTATGCCACAGTCGCCGGCGCATTTCTGCTTTTCCAGTCATGAGTATGAGGTAACACAGCTCTGTTTATCATATTAGATACATTTGAGTGTGTTGAAAATGATGTTATGACGTTACTCTGCGCTCGCTCGGCGGCTGCTATGACACTTGTTGCACACTGCAGTAAGAGTTAAGCGTTTCTGCTAAATAAAACCGGAAACCGAGGGTAACGCAGATATGACGCAATTGACAGACGACTCCCTCACACGTCCCGGTTCCTTAGTTAAAATAGCAATTTTCTCACAATTTACAAATAGTTGGAAACATTTGGGATATTATAAGTACTCAACTGAACAAAATATATAACACTGGGCTAGTGGTTTTTGGATATTTTGCTGAAAAAATTTTACTTAGTGCACCTATAAGCACATTCGTAAAAAGGTTAGCAAGCATGTAACCACTTAAATCATAGATGGAAAAGACCTTCCTTTATACTAAGGAAGTATAGTAGTTTTAAAGCTTTTTAACAGTTATGGAGGTTGAGCCAATAACCTATGACTAGTTCGTGAAAGTAGATTTTTGAAATAATCTCCGATATTTAATGAACGGTTCGATTGACAGCGGTGGTCCTAGAGGCAAAGTTGCTCAGAATGAGGAGTTCTACCATACGGTATGAAGGTTGTGGGCATGTGTGAAAAATCTTGTGATATACAATCCTTTACGCATGTGAAAAACGTGAGGTTGCCCCCCGGTGGGCAATTTCTTTGAATTTCTCACAGGCCTCTAGGGCCGTGAGTCAAACAGGCCCAGCGAGTTTTGTTCTGATCGGCCTCCGTTAACCTCGTCTGACAGCTGCTCGAATTTAATTGGTCGACGGCTGTGTTTTCTGAGATACGTGAATGTCCTCGTAGACAATCCCAGCAACTTGGACAAGGACACCGCATGCCAATTTTCAAGACACATTTCTCTGCAAGCATGTAAAAAAACGAGCTGCTCATATTTCGCTCCCCTAGTGATCTTATTATTATACACTGCCCGGGCCAAAAAAAAAGTCGCTGTTCGGATTTAAATAGGCAAATGCTTGGAGTCAATGATTGGATCATTATTGCAGTGATTATTATGTATCTAGCATGTAATATGTTTGACAACAGTTCTTCCAACCCTAATTGATGGAGTGTGTAGCTTTTCATTTCTTAATCAGACACATCATGGCCATATTCCAGGATGACAATGTCGAGATTCATCAAACTGTGAAAGAATGGTTGTGAGGGAGCATGAAGGATAATTTTCACACATGAATCGGCACCTCTGAGTCCAGACCTTAAACTCATTGAAAGTCTTTGGGATGTGCTGGAGGAGACTTTACCGAGTGCTGGACTCCTGTATTGGCAATACAAGATCTGGACCAAAAATGTATGTACCACTTGGTGGAAATAACATCATAACATTTATTTTGCCTATTTAAATCCAAACAGCGACTTTTTTAGCCGGGCAGTATTACCGCCCCTTAATCTGTTTCCACCCACGGCGCCACCATTTAGTTTTCGTAAGCTACAGCGGTGTACCAGTTCTAACATGGCAAAAGTAGACTAGAGCAGCTAGTCATAAAATGTCTCATCTGTCTAAACATTATAACTGTTCTGTTTTGGGCTGTAATAATAAACTCCCGGCATCTGAGCCACTGAGGAAGCAGTGGATTCATTTCATTTGTGAAGGGAATGTGCCCAAGAAATGAGCTAAATTCATAAATGTTTGTGTGAATCTGTACACTGGACTGCAAACGAGGGTCAGTAAACACAGGATTTGCTTCTCAAAGATGGATCAAATCCAACTCTTTGTGATCCAACTTCATATCCAGAACACATAAGTACGGCACTTTATAATGTGTGCGTTTGCAAATGGCCTTTCTGAGTGTGCTAATGTGGCTAAAGCTACCATTGTCTCTTACTGTATTCACAGAGACCAGAGCTTGTTGTTTTTAACCCGAAAATGCTCAGCACCTGTACAATTCAAAAGCTTTAAAAACAAAACTAATGACATAGCTCTGATCTCTGTGAATCCAGAGACAATAGTAACTTTAGCCACTGTGTAGCGTCCTAACCAGCACATTCACAAAATATAACGTGCGGTACTTGCATGTTCTGAAAATGAAGTTGTCAAACAGTTGGTATTGATCCATCTTTGTGAATTCTACTTGTGTGAGGTTCTCCACACTCCAGTTGTAAAGGCTCCGCCCTATTCTGAAAAGGGGGCGGGGAGCAGCAGCTCATTTGCATTTAAAGAGACACACACGAAAACAGCGTGTTTTTGCTGCCACCCAAATAGGGGCTTTCAAAACATCCTATAATAAATAGTCTGTGGTGTATTTTGAGCTGAAACTTCACAGACACATTCTGGGGACACCTGAGACTTATATTACATATATTACAATTATTGACAATCAGACTCCAGGTTTTTCCAAGCAAAAGACTAGGACTAGTTTGCAAAAATAGGTAATCCAAAATACCAAAAAAATTTGCCAGGGTGACGATCAACGGTCCATGCATTTTGTTCGTCTTGAGCTAAGGATTCCAACAATTAAGATAACAAATAATAACAAATATGATAACAAATAAGCTAAATATGATAACAAATTTGAGTTTGCAATATCAAGTAGCATAGCTGACTTTTTTTGTACATCTAAATAACTGGAAGCGGCTGACACCGTAAGTCTTGCACATTCAACTTAGATGTTAAACCCACAAGGTAGATCTTAAATCCATGTGGACTCTTATTTTCAAAGTAAGGTGGAAACTGCGATTTTGATGCCTTCAAAAAAAGTCATCGGATGCACTGACTCATGGAGTAGACTGTTAGGTTAGGGTTAGTAGAATGAGTTGACAAATTATAGTCAGTAGAATGTCTAAATTGGACTATCGAAATAAAGTGTTACCGAGTCATCAGTTTATTCCATACGTCTCCCAGTAGTAATTGAAGACTTTATTAGCATAGAGACTGCACATGTACTCTGAATCATGTCTTCTGCAGTGAGTTAAGTCGCTCACCTCAGATCGTGAGCTATGTGGGCACTCAGGTGACTGTGAGACGGACGGACGGCTCTCTGGTGTGCACCGCAGTGTCACCGTACCCGACCTTACTGCATGAGTATACCAGCAGCGCCCGCTGGGAGGACGGCCTCCGTATCTGCCGCTTCGCTAAGGTCAGTGGAGCATGAAGTGATCTCTTGTGTGTGTGTGTACATGTGTGAGGTAAACAGAGGTGAAAATACTTACAGAGAAAATACTTCAACCCTGCTCCTGCAAAGTTTATATCCAACCCTCTTCACCTGAATTTCACACCAATGTTGATCAAGTGTCCCTGGAGAGCTTGATTACCTGGAGCTAAACTCTGCAGGACAGTGTGGTGCGTCTCAATCAGCTCCCTAGTTCAGTAGTCTCTTACGGTTGTCATTTCTCCTCTCTTCTCTGTGCTCCTGAGGAGGAGGTGTGTTTCTCTGTCTCTCTCTACCTGCTGTTATTATCTTCTGTTCTTTCCTCCAGTGTCATGTGTAACAGAGGGCAGTTCTGTTGTTCTGTCAGTCACACTGCATTCACACTAGTGAAGGAAAACTGTGCTTGTGCCATCACAATATGATAAGGAGTTACTCCATAATCAAAAAAAAAAACTTAAACATTAAATGGCCATGGAATAAAATACTAAGTTGGTGTCACTTTACAATAAAGTTCAATTTGTTTTTACAAACATATAGTTTTTACAACATATAGTGACAAACTCTCTCTGCTGGCTGTGTTAAAAGCTAATTAACCAATGTGTGTTTGCTCTGTTATTTTCCACTGACACGTGACAGCCGCTTTGCATGTTTAAACAGGACAAATTCTTAACCCTTGTGCATCAGTTAAAAAAGTTACACACAGGTCCATAGAGGACAAAAATGCCCATGTCAAAAAAACTCATAAATTAAAATTGGGAGCACCGACTTAAGTTTGCTCTCATTTTAACAAAGACCCTTGGTAGATTAGGAAGTCAAAAACGTTTAAAAAGTGATAAAGGTTTAAGTTTATGAAAATTATTTATGAATAATATTTTATATACATTTATTTTATATAAAATATAAAAGCCATAAATCTAAAAAAGCTGTGTTCCAAATTTGAGGTTGATATCTCAAAAAATGAGCTTTCAGTGAGAGTTTGTTTGGGGACAGTGCCACATTTTCCCCATTAGATGCCAGCAAAACTCTAGAGTTTTTCTCTCTCAGATATCACAAGCGTACACATTTTATTACACACATACAAACCACACTCTGACATCCATGCTAACACACCCACACAGTTATAGATGCGTAATTTATCTAATTGTCTTTATAATTTGCAGAAGCAGAAAACAGGAATAAAGTGAGTATTTACTTTATAGGCCAAACCTGAGAAAATGACTCCATCTGGTAAAAAATTGTAAACATTAAAATTTTGACGCCTTGCCAACAGAATGAAATCCTATTAACAAAGATTGCATCATTTTATAGTTAAATGGCCCTAGGATTAAAAATGGCAGTTTTAATGGGTTTCAATGGGGACATTTTTGTCCAAAAGGGGCTGAGAGGAAGTATTTTGTGTACCTAGTGCAAAATTAATTTTTTAAAGGAAATGGGGGTCAAATACTAAAATTCCAATAAAAATACACACCAAAATTTATGTAATTAGCTTTAACACAGGCAAAATGATCAAAAAAACTAAACTGAAAAAGACAAAAATGTCCATGAGGATGCACAAGGGTTAACTGTACTTACATAACACTAACAACATTATAAATGGACTAAACAGATCGGACCGTGTGCGAGAGAGCAAGGTTATTATAGTTTTGCGTTTTTAAATTAGTTTTTATTTTAATATCGTTTTCAATTTTGCTATAAATTTCAGTTTAGTTTTAGTTAGTTTCATAAATTGTTTTGCTAGTTTTAGTTTAGTTTTTATTTTGTAAACACATTTCTATTTAGTTTTTATATATTTAGTTTCAGTTTTAGTTTTAGTAATTATAATTTAGCAGAGTTACCAGAACAAAGACCAAAGCAAGATTTTTCATTTCAGCAAAGTTTAATGTTTGCACAGATTAGAGTTAACTCTTGTGCAGACATCTTAATAATACAAGTAAAAAATTATGAAAATTCCAGACAAACTCATTCATATTAAAGATGAAATCTTGTTAAAATGCCTTTAGACATTTTTTTTCAGCAGTACAATGTAGGCTAATAGTGTGTAGTATCTGACTACAGCCAACACAACCTGCTGTGAAGCCAGTGTGATTAAATAATTGTGTGTGTCCTGGTATTCCCTACGTTATTGGGAAATGTCTCTACATGGATAATAATATTATTAGTAGTAAATGATTTGTAAAAACAATGATAATAACACCTTTCAGCCTGTCAATATAATGCAAACATGAAATCTCCAACATAGGCTACAGTAGGCTACTTGCTATAGTTGCTGTTGCATCTGCATCTCTCGTCGCGCATGAAACGTCATTGTAAAAGCATTGCGCTCAAGTTAAAAGTGGTTCAACTTGCATCTCATTACCTTGTGTCATTGTGTCATTTTCCATTTCATTGCCACAAGCGCATTCTTTGTGAACAGCCGCTTAGGACTTGCAATGTGTTCTACGCTTCGGTCCTTCACTGAGCACGTCACAGGACAGCGGTTAATCGCCTCAGCTCCCTTCACACACATGATGCGCCATATACAGACCATATTTCCCTAAACAGCTTATTAATTACGAAAACGATTATTCATTTTTCAGTAACTGTTGTTAGTTTCATTTAGTTTTAGTTTTTCATCTATTATGATTTTTAAATTTTATTTCAGTTTACGAAAATGTGACCAATAGTTTTAGTCTTAGTTTCAGTTTTCGTTTACTAAAATAACCTTGCGAGAGAGAACACTATGATCACAAAACTGAAAGTGTTCGTCTGTCTCTCTTACAGGATCAGACGCTCTGGTCGTGTTTGGCAGGTCTGGCGATGGCCAATAGGGAGCTGAGCACAGCAGAAGTGGCGTACGCAGCTATTGGAGAGGTGAATCCGTACACTAGTGTGGGGAGAATGTCTCACATCAGAGTCTCTTTAACACTCGTCTTTGTCTCTGGTAGATTGATAAGGTGCAGTACATCAACTTCATAAAGGATCTGCCGTCGAAAGACTCATGTCTAGCGCACATCCTGCTCTTCAGCGGGCACGTGCAGGAGGCAGAGGCCACTCTTCTGCAGGCCAGCCTCGTCTATCACGCCATTCAGATCCACATCAACCTCTACAGCTGGGACAGGTGCGTGCCGTCACTGACACACGTCCGCTGTGTGTGTTTGTGTGTGTGTAATTTTTATTTATATAGCGCTTTTTACAATGCAGATTGTTTCAAAGCAGCTTCACAGTGGTAACAGGAAAATAATGCAACAACGTTTGTTTCGGCTCTGGAGAAAACAGAGATGTCATCCAGCTCAGTTCAGTTCTCATATAGTGTCAATGTGGGTGGATCAGTGATATAGTTGAATATTTAGTGTCACCAAACAAAAGCAAGCCAAAAGCCAAAGGCGACAGAGGCGACGGTGGCAAGGAACCAAAACTCTTATCAGGAGACAGAATGGAGAGAAAAAAAACCTTGGGAGAAACCAGGCTCAGTCGGGGTGTTGATCGTGTCTCGCGCAGGTCCACCATCTGATCTGGATACGGCTGACTGCGGTAAACCTCGGGATAAACAGAGAGACTAACATTAGCGTAGATGCCATTCTTCTTATGATGTAATGAGTACATCAGGTGTTATGGGAAGTGTTCCCGGTTCCGGCTGACCTAGTTAATGCAGCCTAAAACAATCATTTAACTGATTTAAATAATATAAATTGATAATGTTTTATGTGTATGCCATAGTAAAGAGATGTGTTTTAGTCTAGATTTACACTGACAGAGTGTGTCTGCTTCCCGAACAATGCTAGGAAGACTGTTCAAGAGTTTAGGTGCTAAATGGGAAAAGGATCGACCGCCTGAAGTTGATTTTGATATTCTAGATCAGGGATGGGCAACTTTGATAGTGACGAGGGCCAACTTTTTTTCTCATACCAAGGGGCCAGATTACTGATCCACACTGACACATTTTACACTGTCTTACTCAATTTACTTTTTATTAACAGAAATCATATAATTATTTGTAATTTTTTTAATATATTTTATTAAATATAAAACTTGTGCAATTATGCTAATACAAATAGGAAACTATGTTGTCAGTTGACAAGCATATTTCCCAAAACAAATATAAACATCTCAATTTCGTTGTCTGTAAATTTGCATAATCAAATGTACTGATTTCCTATTTTTGATTACAAGCCTAGAAAATACTCAACTCAACCTCAGAGAACGGTTAGAAAGTGCTTATTCAAAATATAGTTTTACCTTAATCCATATCCACATATTACCAGGAATAAAAATACTATTTTTAAAAATGTATAAGAACATAATTGAGTGCATACATTTGGCAAAAAGGTTTTCCACTGCGGGGCTGATAACAGAGCTCATTGTTGCCTTGGTAACGCAAGAGTTTACACACGATATGCGATGTAAATCGCAACGGCGTTATGGAGGAAGATCAGATCTTTCTTTAAATTGTGTTGTTAATGTGTGTTCACGTTGCTCAAATAGGAAGTTACGGAGAAACTGGCAGCCAGGCAACAGACAAGAGATCGATCCTGAGTGGTGCCGGAAATAGCGACCTCTCCTGGTTTTATTTAGTATTAACATCATAATCTGAAAGCAATCTTTACAAATGGATCATCCGAGTGGTCCAGCGGGCCGTATTTAAAGACACTGCGGGGCTGTTATCAACTGGCCAGAGTTTTGAGACCGCAATAGACGTGATGGAGTATAATGTGTTAAGAGCTCGCTCAAGTACTGGGGAGCTAAACCATTTAGTGCTTTATAAGTAATTAGCAAGATTTTAAAATGTATGCAATGTTTAATAGGGAGCCAGTGCAGTGTTGACAGAACCGGGCTAATATGGTCATACTTCCTGGTTCTAGTAAGAACTCGAGCTGCTGCGTTTTGGACCAGCTGCAGTTTATTTATTAAGCGAGCAGGGCAACCACCCAGTAGAGCATTACAATAATCTAGCCTTGAGGTCATGAACGCATGATCTAACTGTTCAGCATTTTGCATTGAGAGCACGTCGTAATTTAGATATATTTTTAAGATTGAAGAATGCGGTTTTACAGATGCTAGAAATGTGGCTTCCAAATGAAAGATTGGAATCAAAGAGCACACCCAGTGTCCTAACACATTAAGAGGACTTGACAGAGCAGTGTTAGAGCGTATTCTAGGTGTGTGTTCTGCTCATGCGTGTCTCTCTTCGCAGGGCTCTGGAGTTGGCGGTGAAGTACAAAACACACGTAGACACGGTGCTCGCTCACAGACGGAAGTTCCTGGAGGACTTTGGAAAACAGGAAACCAACAAGAGATTCCTGCAGTACTCTGAGGGAGTATGTTTACCTCCACTGTTCTCAGAGAACTAGGGCTTTTTTTGTGTTTTTTGTTGTAATGTATTAATGTTTCTTCTTTCCTACTTGTGTTCAGGTGGAAGTGGACTGGGAGAAGATCCAGGCTAAAATTGAAATGGAGTTTGCTAAAGAGCGGGAAAGAGCAGCCAACTCATCCATCAGAAGCAATGTGTCCATTCGCCGCTAAACACACACCTCTAGCATAGTTCAGGTAAACTGAGGGTTGGATCCCACTCAGCCATCTCTGAACTTCAGACCCTTCAACACTGACTGTTATGGCAGGCGGATGAATTCATATCTCAGCACCTGAAAACTATTAACAGGCATCATGTCTAGCTCAGCTGTTATTTATATCTTATTTCATGAAGATTTTGTAACAAGAATGTCAAGAATGTTTATACAATAAATGCAGATTTGAAATACATTGGCGATAGAGTGAATGAGATCTGTTTCCACCTAACATGTTTTGGTGATCCAGTTTGTGCCATTAGCATTAGCAAATCACAACTACAGTAAAATAAGTCCATAGCCACAAATAGAGATTGTGATAGTCTTTGTTTGAACTTGCTTAAGCAAGTAAAAAAGTGATCTCAAACATTATCATTGGTAGAAATAATGGTAACACTTTAGTATGGAGAACACATATTCACTATTAACTATGACTTTTGCCTCAGTAAACTCCTAATGACTGCTTATTAATAGTTAGTGAGGTAGTTGTTAAGTTTAGGTATTGTGTAGGATTAAGGGATGTAGAATATGATCATGCAGAATAAGGCATTAATATGTGCTTTATAAGTACTAATAAACAGCCAATATACTATTGATATGCATGATAATAAGAAACTAGTTCATAGTAAGAATTGAACCCTTCAAGTGGGTTTGCCAATCGCCATTAAAAGGAAAAGAAGCAGCTCAAATGTGTGTGATGTGCGAGAACCAATGAGGTCTGATCTAGCGTCACACGCGTTTGATATAACGTGCATATACCCCTTATCTACCCAATATCTAAACTTAACAACTACCTTACTAACTATTAATAAGCAGTCATTAGGAGTTTAAAGAGGCAAAAGTGGTAGTTGGACCCTAAACTAAAGCGTGACCACTTGAATTAACTGTGTGTATTATATCCTATTACTGCTGTGGGTGTAGTGAGAGGAAGGAGAGCAGAAGGTGTCGTACTCTGGCATAAAAAACTCAGTGATAAACATCATCAACATCATCAACTGGACTGGTATGCAGCCCCATACACAAGAAACTGTGATGCACTGTGTATTCTGACACCTTTCTATCAGAACCAGCATTAACTTCTTGAGCAGTTTGAGCTACAGTAGCTCGTCTGTTTGATCGGACCACACGGGCCAGCCTTCGCTCCCCACGTGCATCAATGAGCCTTGGCCGCCCATGACCCTGTCGCCGGTTCTCCACTGTTCCTTCCTTGAAGCACTTTTGATAGATACTGACCACTGCAGACCGGGAACACCCCACAAAAGCTGCAGTTTTGGAGGTGCTCTGACCCAGTCGTCTAGCCACCACAATTTGGCCCTTGTCAAACTCGCTCAAATCCTTACGCTTGCCCATTTTTCCTGCTTCTAACACATAAACTTTGAGGACAAAATGTTCACTTGCTGCCTAATATATCCCACCCACTAACAGGAGTCGTGATGAAGAGATAATCAGTGTTATTCACTTCACCTGTCAGTGGTCATAATGTTATGCCTGATGGGTCTACACCTTATGAAAATGAGGATGAATATCTAAATAGACTTGGGAATATGAATGCAGATCTAACAGATAAATCTTCAATGTTCGCTAAGCATATTAGTGACAACTTAATATCCAGTCAATTGCTCTTACCTATGGATATACTTACATAAGTGAAGCCTGGCACACATCCTCGTGGCTTGACCACTGCATTTATGGCTACTTTACAATCAATGAATATTCTCTATGGGGCGTCTACATCTAATCATGTACCATTTTTAATAATTGTTGATATTGAAAGTCTGCCTGAGATGAATTATGAGTTTAAGAGGGCCAGCTTTGTAAAACTAGACTGGTCTAAACAAATGAAGTTTATCAAGCAATAATACAGCTGATAGGAAAGTTTTTGGCTTTGGTCAAATTACCGCTGAACATTTAAAGTTAGCGAGCTCTAGGGTTGCGGTTCTTTACTGGCTTTACATGGCTCGCTGATACATGGGCTGTTGCCAGAGTCTGTGCTGTCAGTAACTAGTGCCAGTTATCAAGGATAAAGCCGGCAAGGTGGGACGTTTGGATAATTATAGACCAATTGCACTAGCCAGTGTGTTAAATGTTTTGGAAAGAATCTTATTGGATCATTTGGAGGTGTATCTTGGTACTACAGACAACCAATTTGGCTTTAAGGCTCAGCATAGTACTGATTTGTGTGTAATGCACTGAAAGAAATAGTAGAGCCTGTTATAATTGGATTTATTGATGCCTTTAAGTCTTTTGACAGAGTTAATCAGTTGTTTGGTAAACTAAGACAAAGGAGTGTGCCTAATAGCTTGCTAAGAATTTTGATTTATTGGCACACCAATCAGAATATAATGATAAAACGGGGCAATAGAGTTTCAGCTCTTTTCTGACTTCCTGTTCAGCTGATGTCAGTTCAGTGTTGATTCAGTTCTGTTGTAAAGATCATCTATTATTAAAAGAGTTAATTTATCTATACAGCCGCTCTGGAGAAAACAGTGATGTCATCGTCCAGCTCGGTTCAGCTCTCAATGGTGTCATTGCAGTCAGATCAATAATATTGTTGAATATTAAGTGTCCTCAACTAAGCAAGCCAGAGGCGACAGTGGCAAGAACCCAAACTCCATTAGGAAAGAGAATGGAGAAAAACCCTTGGGAGGAGCCAGACTCAGTTGCTCAGTTCTCCTCTGGCCAACAAACAAACAAGGTGTGATTATGATTCAGGCTGCATCACAGGTCGGAGTTCAGATCAAATATTCATCCAGTTCCTTCTGCTTGAAGATGGATTCATCTGGCCAGTCTGGAGCTGAAGCTGGTCATAGGGTCTGTCGGATGACCGGTCTGGTTCTTGTGTCTCTGCTGAGTATCTGTGCCGACCGCTGTCCCTTCACAGGGCAGAGTCTAGTAGACACGTCTCTGCTGACACTCAGGGCTGCGGGAAAGTGCTTGGAAAAACCCCAAACTCAATAGCAGGGTGTTGATTTTGTCAAGCCAACATAATAAAAGTAAAATGTTTGAGAAATTCATAGTGCTGCATGCAAATATTGTAATAAACCATACTAATGATTATATAGAAATTTCATAAACACAATCAACCAAATATTAGTTTATTAATACATTGAAAATAATTATTTTGGTAACACTTTACTTAAAGTCTTTATATATAATGCATTATAAAAGTATTTTAATGCATTAATAATGCATCTTATAATTTATCGTATGAGCTCATGAATAATTGTAACCACAGTAATACTTTAGAAAGTATAATGCATCAAAACATGACAAACAACCAATTTCAGATGCAACAAGGAATCTGCAAATATAATTATGCATTTTAACTGGTTTTAAATTATGAAAAGATATAATGCATTATACATAAAGGCTTTAAGTAAAGTGTTACCATCACTACCTCTTATTACTTTTACCTCAGGGCAGAAGCTAATGAATTTCACCTTAACAGTGTAATTACAATCAAAGATTGTTGAATAAATAAAATTAAGTTTATCATCTGACCCAGGATTTGTGAGATGTCATTAACTTGTAGAGCCTCTTCTATATTATCAACACAAGGAAGACACAAGTCTAATGAAATAAATGTTATTAACAGAAAGACAAACAAGATTAAATCAACACAACTAGTAAATTAATACCATGAATGATAAAGTGCATAGGATGCATAAAATACAAGTGGTTAAGTTGGATGTGTTGCTATAGCAGAGTTACGTTATCTTACAGAAAGATAAACTGTTGTTTCTCTGAAGGTGACAAGGTAAAGATGTCACGGGTGGGTAAGTATAAATGAGCGAGGACTCAAATGCAGAAAGAACAAAGAAGTTTATTTAAATAATAGAAATAAAACAAACCAAACTAAAACCTACTCACAAGGATCAGGGAAACCTGAACTACAACAGGGAACAGAAGACATACCAACGATAACAAACCAGCACAGGACTGAAGACACAAGGAGATTATATAGGGGACAAACAAGGCAGGTAATGGGGAAGAACAGGTGGGGCAAATGACCCGATAATCAGATAACAAGAGGGGTGGGGTCAAGACAATAGACAGGAGAGCACATGACACAAGGAACACGTGACGAGCCATGTGCTCACACCAAACATGACAAAACATAAGCACATGCACAGAAAATAACAAAAACACAGTGTGCTAAACAAGACAAGACAGACATGTGACAGAAGAACCTTGTGCATCCCACAAATAAATGAAAGGTTGTTCTTTTAATAACTTCGCTCAGTGTTTCAATGTGGGAATTGATTTTGGGCGTGACCAATTACGAAGCTTCTGTCTTTGACTGTTGAAATAATTTGCGCTTTCTTCCTGTGAGGAACTCTCTCAGCACATCTGAATTCTTTGCTGATTTCGCTAAACTGTTCAATAGGTGGACCGTCATTGCATTACACGGCTTCATTCAGGCTTCACACGATAACGCGAGCTGTCAGAAGGGCTGGCTGCCCTACAAGAACCATTGGACTAACGTGTTGTGACGAGTCTTATTACTCTTTCACAATTCAGCCATTATGTCGACGGTCATTACCCCCGCCAAGAGTCGAATCCTATTACTGCTGTGGGTGTAGTGAGAGGAAGGAGAGCAGAAGGTGTCGTACTCTGGCATAAAAAACTCAGTGATAAACATCATCAACATCATCAAGTTCATTGGAGCTTTGCTGCAAATGTAACAACAAAGAGTTAATTATTCTTAATGTATATACACTGATCAGTTTTGATGCTCACGTGCCCACTGTTGGTGCTTTCGGCGGTGGACAGGGGTCAGCATGGGCGCCCTGACTGGTATGCAGCCCCATACACAAGAAACTGTGATGCACTGTGTATTCTGACACCTTTCTATCAGAACCAGCATTAACTTCTTGAGCAGTTTGAGCTACAGTAGCGGGGAGGCCGTATCCCGTCCGGGTCACCATCTCCGGCAAGGACCCTCACCCAATGTGCTTCATGTGTATGGGCCCAAAACATGGTCGAACGTTGCTTGCGGACCCACAAACATGTGTCCATTGTGCGTCAATGCTGGTGAAAATCTTGGAGAGAAGGCTGAGAGTGGCGGTGGCTAACCAACAAGACCTGTCTGTCCGGAGCTGCTGCGAAATCTACTGAGACTGGCCACCATACGCAAGCTACCACGAGCTGGGAAGACATGATGGAAGCCAAATCCCCGGATATGCCTCCTCTGTTTGAGGGCCTTCTCGCACAGGAGGTGCATGGACCGGGTGACGAGGACGCAGAGGGCGATGCTAACTCTGACCTCCTCAAGGAAGAGGAAGACAACTCTCCTTTCCCTGTCCAACAGTCTAGACCCCTAGCACATCAACCCACAGCGAGATAACTTTTTCCCGCCATGCCTGTTTGCATGAAAGAGTTGTCTCGCCAGTGGTCTATCCCCCAAGCTCCCGGCCAAGGGATGTTCTAAGCTGGAGATTCAAGTGATGGGAGAGCTGGGGTTGGCCGGACCCCCAGCGGTAGAGTCTTCAGTGACCTATCATCTCCATCTGAATCTGGGCTCTATGTCTGCCTCCTCTCAGATTTTGCTGCGGAAAGTATTCAGTGTGTTCGCTGAACGCAGTGTACCAGGCAGAGATTCTGGAGGTGATGTGGTGACATAAATAGACAATATCATTAAAATAGACAATAGAAGAGTAGAGAAGAGATTGTTGAATAAAGCAGTTATTTTTGTTTGTTTTTGCGCACAAAAAGTATTCTCATCGCTTCATAAAACTGAGGTTGAACCACTGAGTCACATGGGACTATTTTAACAATGTCTTTACTGCCTTTCTGGGCCTTAAAAGTTGCAGTAACGTTGCTGTATATGCAGAGGTCAGAAAGTTTTCTGATTTCATCAAAAATATCTTCATTTGTGTTCTGAAGATGTACGGTGGTCTTAAGGGTTTGGAACGACACGAGGGCAAGGAATTAATGACAGAATTTACATTTAAACACAAAATAAAGAGGGCAACTGAGTGAAATGGCAGACAGCTGAGTGGAGAATATGAGTGAATAGATGGTGAGTAGCCACACATACACACACACTTTACACAGTCACTGAGAGCAGAGTATGTGAGCGGAGTGGAGCGGCAGCAATTTCCCCTCCACGCTATAAGCATTCAATAATCACTCCGCTCCTGGTTCACCATTTCCCGCTCCCCGCTCCACTCCTCGCTCACTGATATCAGAAACACTGCTCCGTCTTCGCTCCGAGGAAATTTGCGGCTAAAGTATTTAAGTAAGCTCTGAAATATCAAAAAAAGTTCGGTTTATAACATACATTAAATGAAAAAAAAATAAACAATAGGAGAAAGTTTCAACGTGGTTTATTGGAACACTAGTGTGCAAAGATTTTCCTTTGACATGCTAAGCTTATTAGGCTTTATCAGCATTAAAAGTTAAATATCATTGCTGCTTTTGCAGTGCAAATTTTGTTTGGAAAGATGAAAATAGTACGTTTTCATCAGTTATTTTATCTATGGGTCACTACATTACAGATTTCTGCTCATTCAAAATCCGATACAGATAACTGTAAGCAGATAAGCACTGTAAGATTACATTTGTTTGAATGCATTAGAGAGAGCGATTGCGTGTGCGAATAAGTGCAACCTGTTTAAAATGTGCTTTCACCCGATCATATTCAATATGTAGAAGGTACAAAAAAAATCCTTGAACTATAACATCCCGCTCATGTCCATCGCCGTCATCATAACCTTTACATTCTTTCTGATTTGAGTGATCCATCTGTATCAAGCTAGTTAAATGTGTTTAACGTGAGTTCTGGCTAAAAATGCAGTTATATAATGTCCCGTTGGCGTGAATTGTACTCGTGATGGAGCGGTAGTGGAACGCTTTAAAGCCAGTTGCTCATATAGAGCTGCACAAAAGCAGGGAGTTGCTACCCAAGCTCCCCCACAGAGAGAAGGGGGGCCGAGTAGGCGCTCTCAGTCTTCGAGGGGTAAGCCGGATCTGAGGACCGTGCTTATCGCCAAAAAGGCTGTGGGAAAGAGTTCCTGACGTTCCAAGTGTCAGGCCTCTGAGGGCAGTCCCTCCCGGAGAGAAATGGCCAACACCTCTATATTAGGTCCCGTTTCTCTTCGGTGCCCTCAGGGGACCGTTCTGCCAACCCTGCCACCTCGTGTGCTTCAGGGTGCAGCGGTCTCCAGCAAGCACACATATCTCAGTGTCCACCCGGAAACATAGCGACACTGGGAGGTTCGCTTCCTCTGAGGAGGATTTTAGAGCTGCCAGTTCTGTCGTTCCCTGCCGTTTCGCCGTTTCAGGGCACTAAGTTGGAAGTTTGAAAACCCACAGTGGTGGACCCCAAGCAGGCTCTGGTCATGGAACAGGAGGTAGAAGCTCTGTTGGAGAAGGGAGCCATAGAATGTGTTCTGCCTCCCGACAGAGAAACCGGTTTCTACAGCCGGTATTTTATTATTCCAAAGAAGGATGGAGGGATGCGTCCCATTTTGGATCTGCGGGTTCTGAATCAGTCCGTTATGCAGTTAAAATTCAAAATGTTAACCTTGAGACAGAATGTGCTACAAATCAGATCAGAGGATTGGTTCATTACAATAGATCTCAAGGACCCGTATTTCCATATATCCATCCTTCCACAACACAAGAATTTCCTGAGGTTCACTTTTGGGGGGCGAAGCTTACTATTATCGGGTTCTTCCATTCGGCCTAGCTTTATCACACCACACTTTCCAAATGCATGGATGCAGCTCTAGTACCACTACGTCTGCAGGGCATTCGCGTTATGAACTATATCGACGATTGGTTGATTTTAGCGCAGTCACAGCAGTTAGCGGTTTAACATCGAGATGTTGTTCTCACACACATGAAAAGTTTGGGGTTGAGACTGAACGTCAAAAAGAGTGTGCTGGTTCCTTCACAGAGAACTACATTCCTGGGTGTGGTATGGGATTCGACCACTATGCGGGCTTGTCTGTCTCCAGCGCGCATACAGTCAATCCTGTCATCAGTGAAGAAATTAAAGCTAGGTCAGTCACTCACTGTCAAGCAGTTTCAGAGACTGCTGGGTGTTATGGCAGCAGCGCCCAACGTTATACCTTTTGGCCTGTTGTACATGAGACCCCTACAGTGGTGGCTCAGGACTAAGGTATTTTCCCCAAGGGGCAATCCTTTCCGTATGATCAGAGTCACACAGCAATGCTTACGTGCTCTGGTTATGTGGAAGAAACCTTGGTTCCTATCCCAAGGCCCTGTGTTGGGAGCTCTTTGTCGACTGATGCTTCCCTCACGGGGTGGGGGGCGATCCTAGAGAATGCTCGACTCAAGGTCTGTGGAGGTGACACCATCTGTCCTGGCACATCAACTGTCTGGAGATGATGGCTGTTTTTCTTGCTCTCAAGAGTTTCCTCCCATGCAGACCTCAGGGGCCATCATGTGTTAGTCCGCTCAGACAACACATCGGTGGTCGCCTACATAAATCATCAGGGGGGTTTGCTCTCGCATCCACTTTGCAAACTGCCGCACCAAATCCTCCTGTGGTCCCAGGGGAGGTTGTTGTCTCTCAGGGCAGCTTACATCCCTGGGTGCCAAAATCAGGGAGCAGACATCTTGTCGAGGCAGGGGCTGAGGCCTGGGGAATGGAGGCTCCACCCGAGGTGGTGGAGCAGGTGTGGGAGAGATTCGGCCAAGCTCAAGTGGATTTGTTTGCATCTCGAGAGACGTCTCACTGTCCACTTTGGTTCTCCCTCTCGCATCCAGCTCCTCTCGGACTGGAATTTATGTACAGACGTGGCATTTCCCCCGATTGCTCTGCTCCCGGGAGTTCTGGAGAGAGTTCGCAGAGACATGGTCCAGCTCATCTTGCTTCATGACGCTATCACACAGAGCGTTCCCACAGTGTCAATCGCAGCGCGAGTTCCCTCTTCAGGGAACCAAGGTTACAGTCATAACCGAGGCGTTTTATAATATCAAGGAAATGCCATTACCCTGCCTCCTCATTTATTTTAGATGCCTTTTTTCTGCACATATTTAGCCAATGTGTTGAATATTAATCATTGCTTACGATGTTGTTATTTATTTTTGTAAATAACACCTTTGACTCAAATGTGATTACTGTGTTTTATATATTTAATGATGAAGTTTTATTTGCCTTTACATTTTTGTTTATGATAAAAAGAAATGTAACCAATTAAAGGAAATGTAATTGATTACAAAAACTGCCTACCAAAGCTTTGATTTTTAACGTGTAAGACTTGAGCAAGAACACACCACAGAGTTTTCTAACCAAATTGTAAGCATTTTTTAACTTTTGACTTTCTTTACTTAAACGATTAGTTCACTTCAAAATGAAAATTTCCTGATAGTTTACTCACCCCCATCTCATCCAAGATGTTCATGTCTGTCTTTCTTCAGTTGAAAAGAAATTTAAGTTTTTTGAGGAAAACATTCCAGGATTTTCCTCCACATAATGGACTTCAGTGGCACCCAACGGTTGAAGGTCCAAACCAATGCAGTTTCAAAGGAAGGGCTTCAGAGGCTCTGCACAATCCCAGCCAAGGAATAGAGTCTTATCTAGCCAAACCATCTGTCATTTTCTTTAAAAAAAAATATATATATATAATATATATATATTTTTTAACCACCAATGCTTGATATCACGTTGAAAGGGTCACGGCAGTGACGTACGTGGAAGTACCGACAAAGACTAAATCAAACGCCCTTTACAAAATTAAAGGTAAAACAACGATGTCGGACAATTTTAAAGTTGGAGGAGAACATGAGATGGAGTTTGTCGGCACTAGGTCGATACTTCCACCTACATCATGGCCGTGACCTTTCCGACGTGATGACGTCATACGCAAGTGAAGAAGAACAACACAGAAGTCACGCATTTGTGGTTAAAAAGTATATCAATTTGTATTTGTAGAATTTGTAGAAAATAACAGATGGTTTGGCTAGATAAGACCCTATTCCTCGGCTGGGATTGTGCAGAGCCTCTGAAGCCCTTCCTTTGAAACTGCATTGATTTGGACCTTCAACCGTTGGTTGCCATTGAAGTCCATTATGTGGAGAAAAACCTGGCGTGTTTTCTTCAAAAAATTAAATTTATTTTCGACTGAAGAAAGAAAGAAATTAACATCTTGGATGAGATGGAGGTGAGTAAATGATCAGGAAATTTTCATTTTAAATCCTTTAAGCTGAGAATAATAAATAATTAGGTTAAAGGTGTTAAGATCAAAGCAAACACCACAAAACTAAGTAAACCGAACATGTCCGGTACCACGCTGTATTTAGCTGGTTTGAGCAATGAGGCATGCAAAATAATTCATGTCAAAACTGTAGTTGATGTCCATTGTCCACAGTATTGAAGCTAGCTAACATAAATTAAATACTGAACCATATCTGATCCATTTCAATTTCAACTTCTGTCTGTGGGTTTTCAGATGCCTCACAAAATTGGATGCAGTTGATACATTTTGTCTCAAAATATTCTTAATCTTTTTAACTTGTAAAATATCTGATATTCAGATTCTCAAATATATGTAAGTAAAAGTATTTTGTGTTGTAAATAAGTTTATAATCATCATATTTTTTTGTGCAGTCAGATTTACAACACGTAAATTAATCAATTTTTCCCGAAAGAAGTGAAAGTGAGGCTGGTAAACAGGGAGAAGAATAGAGTAAACTTCATACAATGTGTGCGTTCTATTTTTTCTTTCAGGATTACGTTTAAAATCTAACAACAATGGTCTCATAAACGGTGCTTCTTTAGCTGAAGTCATGCTAAAATTATTTTTCAAAGCTAATGCACATGTGTGTTTCTCCCATTCGTTTTTATATCTTCCATATTGTTTCTGATAATATGCACAATAAGACCAGCAATGTGTTCTGAGAGAGTATATAGGGCCAGCTTTTTGTTTAATGTTTGCTGAATTTGGACAGTAAATGGAGATGAACTAATTCCAGAAAAGTGGGGATACATCTAAAATATGTGGCATTTCAAGCACTGCAATTTTATGAAAATTATAATCAGCAGACTGCACATACAAGCACATGTGCTCAGATCAGTTACTAACAACACTTTTGCATGTGATAGAGCTGTCTAGAACGGGTTATTACAACAAACTCATCATAAGAGACGACCCTTAATGTAAAGTGAGCAGCTGCTAATGACATATGATTATAAATGTATTAGCTGTTCCAGAATCAGTTCAAACACAGTGAGTTATAGAGAGTTTCTGGCTCTTCTAGATGTTTGCAAGGTTGTACGTCTTTCCTCCAAGTTCAGATTGTCTCTATCCAGCTCCATCATGATCTCCTCATATGTGGGCAGATATTTCACCTCCTCGTATGTGGGAAGCAGCAGCACCGGGGAGCTGAAGTCCCCTGTGAGGGAGTCCTGGGACGTGTGTCCATGCAGAAGGGACGGCTCCTCGGGCGTCTGACGGCGGGGACGTGGACACACCACGCGCTGGATGAAATAACCCACCACGAAGAGCAGCAGCAGGATCAGCAGCCCTGACAGCCTCCGTACGATCCAGTCCAGATTGTCAAGGAACGCATGCAGAGGGAGTTTGCAGCAGTGGACCGTCGGGATGCTGCTGCTGTTCTGAGTGCAGCATCGCTGATCTTCATCGCACTGGATCTCTGCACAACTCCGCACAGCCTCACAGGAGAAACGCATTAATCCGGACGCAACACTCAGCCATGTCCTCATTCTCATGCTTCTGCCAATGAAGGAATTATCTGGTGCTGTCTGCTGCTGCCCAACAGACAATATAATCCAAGATATATTTGTTCATACAGCACACGATCCCGTACGAGCCCCCATCAGCTGTTTTGAGATGTGAGTTCTGCTGCTCTGTCTTACATCAATTATTGGAAGTGAAAATCACTGTCTTCCTGTCGCAAGGTAATGTCATTGTCTGGCAGTTTGGTTCGGTTTTCATCCCACAGTTGCTCATAATTCACATCCTCAGAATGGAGAAAGCAACCTCAGAAGCCACCTGATTAAAAATGCATGGCACTGTTTCTCTGTGGGATTCAATGGACCCATTATAGCCAGAACCACCTCAAATGAAACACCCCTCCTGATGCTCTCGCATGTCAGGCTTTGCTGCTTGCAAAGAATCAAGCCAATGATTTATTTCATTTTGCATTATACAGTTCATGTTACAGTGTAATAAGATAAGTATGGACTGAGTAGTGATTTAAATGAGCAGCATGCAGTTGTTTTTTGGAGCTTTGTCTAATTAGTCAGCATCCGTGCTGTTTGCGACTTTTATTGTTGCTCATACATCAGGCTAGTTTTTTTTCGGCCCATAATCATTTATGCGAGGTACATGAATGATTTTCCTCAAATCATATCTAGAGGTTAACAAGTGCAGTAAGCAAACACCTAGTTGTCTTTGCTATATACCTCAAAAATAAGTTTGACATGTTTGATAAAATGTGAGATTTCAAAGTGTTTAATATTCTAATGCCCTTTCATTGTCTACTATATGGATATCTGTATTATATATTTACATTTGTGATAAGGTCTTAAGGAAAAGTATTGACTTTATGTGCAAATGGAAACTAAATTGTGTTATGTGCCTAGAAAAGGCAGAATGACTGTGCAGTATACATTTACCAAAGTTTGCTTGTAAGGCTCCAGTCGATATTCACTTCTCATAAACAGAGCTAATGTCCAATTGGTCAAATGTGATTACGGGAGCATTATGCCGTAAAATACACTGGAACAGAGTCAAGTTGGCCAGCCAGATTCATGAGGGATCATGTTTCCCACTCCAATCGCTCTCATTTACTGAAATGTGATACACAGTGTCATTAGTAAAACATTGAAATAAACATTTGCTGACAGAGACTGCTGCTGCCCTTGTTTCAATGGCCACTTCTTCATACTGCTTTAGTTGCGTACTAATGAATACATCATAATAGACAAACTGGTTTTTCATACTCCATTCTTCAACGACAGTGTCACTGTGTGTGATTGTCTATCAGCTGATATGTCCATAGCACTGACATTGTGCATTAATCAGTCAACCCCTTTCATTGTTTATCAATGTTTTTTATTTCTGTACTATCAAATAAAATATTGCCACATATAGTGAAGATTGCTGTTCTGACCAGGCATAAGAGTGAAGAATTATTAAATAATCCTATGTAATACAGTGAACTGTGCTTTATAAGTAGTAATTAAGTTTCCAGCCAAAATGATCAGTAATCTTAAAGGATTAATACACTTTAAAATGAAAACTACCCCATGATTTACTCACCCTCAAGTCATCCTAGGTGTATATGACTTTCTTCTTTCTCATGAATACAATCTGAGTTTTATTAAAAAATATCCTGGCTCTTCCAAGCATTATAATGGCAGTGACGGGGTCCATTGAGTTTGAAGTCCATAAAAGTTCATCCATCCATCCATTATAAAAGTGCTCCACACGGCTCCGGGGGTTAATAAAGGCCTTCTGAAACGAAGCCATAGGTATAAGAAAAATATCCATGTTTAAAACTTTTTAAAGTAAAATATTAAGCCCAAATTTAACAAGAAAAAGAAGAAGAGCAGCAATGAGGGACATGATGGGCGGCAAAGACAGACGAAGGTGTTCACGGTGGTCAACTGCTTCATTAAAATAAAACTGCAGAATTGGCACTGCTGTGTTAAGACGGCATCAGGATGTGTGGTTCACCGCCTGTAAATGTGTGATAGTTTGTTAGAACAATAAGTTTGAATAAAGCTTTGTTTCATGTGTTGTTGACTTTTATTCATTTATTGTGATGTTTACTTTTATTAATCTTTTACTCATTTATTCATGTTTCCTATTGTCAGTAAATTAACTCATGCATGAATTCATTGCTTGACTGAAAATTGATATGTATTCACATCAGCTGCATTTGTCTAGTGTGTATTCATGCATCGCTAAGTCATATGACAACAAATTGCATTTTGCTTGTTTTACTAAAATGATATTGTTTTCAGTAAAAAAAAAAGAGAGTAATATAATGTATTGTAAATGTAATGTATTGGTCAGCATTTGTCATTATTATTGTAAGTGTTTGGATGGGCTAGCAATGCAATTCATTCTGGGTAATCTTCATTTTTAAGTAGTGATACTTAAATTTTTGGAATATAAAATCAACAATTTTCTCGAAAGGAGAGATCTTCGAGCAGCTGAAAGACGTCTCTGTGCAGACACTGCAAACACTGAAGGAAACTGTACTAGGTAGGGCTGTCGAGTTACTGATGCTACAGTGCATCTGTCCCTCTTTTTTTTCTTTTTTTTTTTTATAATTACATGGTTTTATCTTTAAAAATGAACAATCATAATGATAAAAAACACAAATATCATGGGTTTGCATACATAATATACACAGAAAAATGCAATATTTTTTTTTAGTTATTTCATAAGCCTGAGGGATGAAACAAGTTAAATTTAACAAGAAAAAAAGGAAAATATAAAGGAGATTTAGGCCACATTTGCTTGTGGATGAATTTTTTTTTTGAAAATTAAGAAATTAACAACATATTTAAGAGATCACGATTTTGGGTTTTCGCAATAAAAAATTATATCTTAAGGATAAAACTGTGGGTCAGATTATAGGGTTAAAAATATATTGCTTATACTACAATCACAAAATAAATGGGCAGCTGTTTCTTCACAAGACCACAAAATGAGCATGTTTAATCAATATTAAGATATTTATAGATAAATGAATTAAACCTGTCACTCATATCTGTTGAGTTGTTGCACTTGTGATAATGTCGTAGGTCACATGATAACGTCAACATGGCGCATGAAGTGTGGATCGCATTCATACTTAACAGGATCAGGCTATATAGTACCTACTCTTTTAGGGCTTGTTAAGTAAGTACTTATTGAAATTAAGTACCTACTCAATGAGTATGCAGTTTTGAAAGCAGCCTATACTTTTTTATCACATACTTGCTTATGATTGTCACATGTCTGTTTGTTAGGTCTTTCAGTTGTGTTTTGATTCTGTCACATTCTTTTGTCTTAGTTTCCCAGTTTTGTCTATTTCCTAGGTTACCCTCGTTAGTTTACATTTACATTTACATTTATGCATTTAGCAGATGCTTTTATCCAAAGCGACTTACAACTGAGGAGTACAGGAAGCGATCCGTTATGAAGAGGCGTAGAAACGCAAAAAGTGCCTTAACTACTACGTTTCGGACATTGCTCAGAGTAGCCTAAGCTAGAATAGGGAGGGTGTAGAGAAAGGTAGAGGAAAAAGAGTTTTTTTTAATTTTTATGATGAGATTAAGTGCTCGCGGAAGAGATGGGTTTTTAGCTGTTTTTTGAATGATGTTAGTGATTCTGCCATCCGGATGGAGGTGGGAAGATCGTTCCACCAGCTGGGAACAGTGAATAAAAAAGTTCTGGAGAGGGATTTCATGCCTCTCTGGGATGGTAACACCAGCCGCCGCTCTTTAGCTGAGCGGAGGCTTCTGGTAGGGGTGTAGACTCGTAGGATCGAGTCGAAGTATACGGGTGCTGAGCTTGTGGTGGATCCATAAGCAAGCGTCAAAGCCTTAACTTAATGCGGGCAGCGAGTGGTAGCCAGTGCAGAGAGATGAAGAGAGATGTGACATGGGCCCTTTTGGGCTCGTTGAAGACAAGACGTGCCGCTGCGTTCTGAATTATTTGAAGTGTTTTGATTGCACACGATGGAAGTCCAGCCAGAAGCGCATTGCAGTAGTCAAGCCTAGAAATGACCAGGGCTTCCTTTGTAAGGAACGGTCTGATCTTTCTGATGTTGTGCAGCGCAAACCTGCATGACCGAGCTGTCTTTGAAATGTGGTCTTTGAAGGACAGCTGGTCATCAAAGATTACTCCGAGATTTCTGACCGACTCTGAAGGGGTAATCAAAGATGAACCTAGCTCGATGGTGAAATTGTGTTGTAGAGTTGGGTTAGCAGGGAAGACGAGAAGCTCAGTCTTTGCCAGGTTGAGCTGCAGGTGATGTTGTTTCATCCATGACGAGATGTCTGCTAGACAGCGTGAGATTCGTGCAGCTACTGTGGGATCATCTGGTTGAAATGAGAGGTAGAGCTGTGTGTCATCAGCATAGCAATGGTATGAGAAGCCATGTGCCTGTATGATGGGTCCCAGTGATGTAGTGTAAATGGAGAAGAGGAGAGGTCCAAGCACTGAGCCCTGAGGAACCCCCGTGGTTAGTTGATGTGATTTGGATACCTCCCCTCTCCAGGCAACCTTGAAAGACCTACCTGTGAGATAGGACTCAAACCAGTGGAGTGGAATCCCTGTGATGCCCAGTGATGAGAGGGTGGACAGAAAAGGCAGTGTCAAAGGCAGCAGATAGATTGAGGAGGACGAGGACTGATGATTTGGAAGCAGCTTTTGCAATCCGCAGGGCTTCAGTGACTGACAGTAATGCAGTCTCTGTTGAGTGGCCCTTTTTGAAACCTGATTGGTTTACATCCAGTTGATTAGACTGTAGGAGGAAAGATAAAACCTGGTTGAAAACAACTCGTTCAAGTGTTTTCGCTATGTATGGTAGGAGAGAAACAGGTCTGTAGTTATCTACAAGTGATGTGTTGAGTGTGGGTTTTTTAAGCAGTGGAGTTACTCGAGCCTGCTTGAATGTGGTAGGGAAGATACCAGTGCAGAGAGATGTGTTGATGATGTGTGTAAGTGCTGGTGTAGGATGGCTGGAAAGGAGAAGTTTAGATACTTCTGTCTCAGTGAGTGTAGAGAAGGAGGAGAGAAGATGTTTGTCTGTGGATGTGGCTGATCTAAGATCCTGTGTGTGTGGAGGTGAGAACTGACTACTGATGATTGTTGTTTTATCAGTAAAGAAATGGGCAAAAACGTCGGCAGATAAAGAGGTGGTGGGAGGTGGTGGAGGGGGACAGAGGAGAGAGTTGAATGTTCTGAAAAGTGTGCGTGTGTTTAAGGTGCTGTTGATTTTGTTGCGGAAAAATGACGATTTAGCTGCATGGACATCATCTGAGAAGGATGAGAGCAGAGATTGGTACTTACCCAGGTCAGATGGGTCGTTTGATTTTCGCCATTTTCTCTCTGCTGCCCTGAGTTTGGTCCGGTGTTCGTGAAGAACATCAGATAACCAAGGGTTAGAGGGAGTAGGGCGTGCTGGCCTAGAAGATAGAGGGCAGATACTATTGAGACAGGAAGTTAAGGTAGAACATAAGGTGTCTGTTGCAGTGTTGACATCCATAGATGAGAATTGTGTGGGTGAGGGAAGGGAGGATGACACAGCAGAGGACAGATGAGAGGGAGAAAGAGAGCGCAGGTTTCTTTGAAAGTAACGGGTAGAGGTTAACTAACCCTCCTTAGTTAAGTTCTGTTCAGTTGTGTTTATTTAATTATCTCGTTTCTGTCTCCTATTTAAGTTCCTCTAGTTCACTCAGTTTTTGTCTAGTTGCTTTTATGTTAGGTTTTGTTTCCATGGCTGTCTGTCTGTTCCTGAACGACATTATTAAAGTTTTAGTTTGTATTTTGATCTTCTGAGTCTTCAGCCTGTTCCTGGTTCACCAGCCGTTACAGATTATTAGACCCACATCTAAGATGGCTGAAGAATTTCTCCTCTCCCTCTGGCAGGGTGGTCGTCCTCTGGAGCAGTATGTGGAGGAGTTTGTAAAGTTTTCCCATCTGGTGAGTTGGAGCGATTCTACACTCAATGCTTACTTTCAGATGGGGCTGGATGAGGAAGTAATTTGTTTTCTCCTGAGCCCATTGAGAAGACCACTCAGCCTCAGCCGCCCCATTCCACTCCAGTCAAGATGGCCACCGCCATGCCTGTGGCAATGTCACCAGAACCAGCAGAGGAAAACTGGTTATTAGACTTTTGGTTGGCACCTGTGATGTCTCCTGCCCACACCCAGTGTCAGTGTCTCCTGCCCACAAGCTCTATCTAGTGTCCGTAGCTCCTCCCTATGAGCTCTCTCCAGTGTCCGTAGCTCCTCCCCATGAGCTCTCTCCAGTGTCTGTGGCTCCTCCCCACGAGCGCTCTCCAGTGTCTGTGGCTCCTCCCCACGAGCTCTCTTCTGTTTGTGGCTCCTCCCCATGAGCTCTCTCCTGTCTGTGGCTCCTCCCCATGAGCTCTCTCCTGTCTGTGGCTCCTCCCCATGAGCTCCCTCCAGTGTCTGTAGCTCCTCCCCACGAGCTCTCTCCAGTGTCTGTGGCTCCTCCCCACAAGCTCTCTCCAGTGTCTGTGGCTCCTCCCCATGAGCTCTCTCCTGTCTGTGGCTCCTCCCCACGAGCTCTCTCCTGTCTGTGGCTCCTCCCCATGAGCTCTCTCCTGTCTGTGGCTCCTCCCCATGAGCTCTCTCCAGTGTCTGTGGCTCCTCCCCACGAGCTCTCTCCAGTGTCTGTGGCTCCTCCCCACAAGCTCTCTCCTGTTTGTGGCTCCTCCCCACGAGCTCTCTCCTGTCTTTGGCTCCTCCCCACGAGCTCTCTCCTGTCTGTGGCTCCTCCCCATGAGCTCTCTCCAGTGTCTGTGGCTCCTCCCCACGAGCTCTCTCCTGTCTGTGGCTCCTCCCCACGAGCTCTCTCCTGTCTGTGGCTCCTCCCCATGAGCTCTCTCCAGTGTCTGTAGCTCCTCCCCATGAGCTCTCTCCAGTGTCTGTAGCTCCTCCCCACGAGCTCTCTCCAGTGTCTGTGGCTCCTCCCCACAAGCTCTCTCCAAGTCAAGTCAAGTCAAGTCAACTTTATTTATATAGCGCTTTTTACAATGCAGATTGTTTCAAAGCAGCTTCACAGTGTTAAACAGGAAAATAATGAACAGAATTTGATTCGGCTGTACAGACGCTCTGGAGAAAACGGTGATGTCATCAGCTCATTTCAATTATCATATATATTCAAGTAATGTAGTTGATATAATTTAGTTTAGTAATTAAATTTATTTGGATATTTATTTGAAAATTTTGTGTCCCCAACTGAGCAAGCCAGAGGCGACAGTGGCAAGGAACCAAAACTCCATCAGGTGTCCTAATGGAGAAAAATAAACCTTGGGAGAAACCAGGCTCAGTCGGGGTGCCAGTTCTCCTCTGGCCAATTAACAAACAGTGTATGTTTATTATTTTGGCAGCCTTATAGGTCAGAAGTAATATTAGATCGGATTATTCGAAAGATCGGAGGCATCACACCGGCTTTATTGAGGATGGCGTGTCAATTAAACAATTATTAAATAGGAATATTCGAAATATCGGAGTCATCACGCCGGAGATGGATCCATTGAGGATGCCATGTCGATGAGCAATTTCAGAGGGTGGACTAATTGACACGGTCTCTGCAGACACTTCAGGGATGCGTTGGTAATGTCTGGGCGCTGGTCCACCATCTGATCTGGATACGGCCCGGATCCGGCTGACTGCAGTAAACCTGGGGATAAACAGAGAGACTAACATTAGCGTAGATGCCATTCCTCTTATGATGTAACGAGTACATCAGGTGTTATGGGAAGTGTTCTCGGTTCCGGCTGACCTAGTTAATGCAGCCTAACAATTTAAATAAAATATAAATTAAAATGTTTTATGTGTATGCCATAGTAAAGAGATGCGTTTTTAGTCTAGATTTAAACTGACAGAGTGTGTCTGCTTCCCGAACAATGCTAGGAAGGCTGTTCCAGAGTTTGGGTGCTAAATAGGAAAAGGATCGACCGCCTGCAGTTGATTTTGATATTCTAGGTATTATCAACTGGCCAGAGTTTTGAGACCGCAATAGACGTGATGGAGTATAATGCGTTAAGAGCTCGCTCAAGTACTGGGGAGCTAAACCATTTAGTGATTTGTAAGTAATTAGCAAGATTTTAAAATGTATGCGATGTTTAATAGGGAGCCAGTGCAGTGTTGACAGAACCGGGCTAATATGGTCATACTTCCTGGTTCTAGTAAGAACTCGAGCTGCTGCGTTTTGGACCAGCTGCAGTTTATTTATTAAGCGAGCAGGGCAACCACCCAGTAGAGCATTACAATAATCTAGCCTTGAGGTCATGAATGCATGAACTAACTGTTCAGCATTTTGCATTGAAAGCATATGCCGTAATTTAGATATATTTTTAAGATGGTAGAATGCAGTTTTACAGATGCTAGAAACGTGGCTTTCAAATGAGAGATTGGTATCAAAGAGCACACCCAGGTTCCTAACTGACGACGAGGACTTGACAGAGCAGCCATCAAGAGTTAGACAGTATTCTAGGTTACTACATGTGGAGTTTTTTTGTCCAATAATTAAAAATTCAGTTTTTTCTGAATTAAGTTGCAGGAAATTACTAGTCATCCAATTTTTTATATCAGCTATGCATTCCGTTAATCTTGTGAATTGGTAAGTTTCGTCAGGGCGTGAAGAAATATAGAGCTGAGTATCGTCAGCATAACAATGAAAACTAACGCCATGCTTCCTAATGATATCTCCCAGTGGTAGCATGTACAGGGTGAAAAGCAACGGTCCTAGCACTGAGCCCTGCGGTACTCCATACTGAACTTGTTATCGGTGTGAGATCTCTTCATTTACTGCTACAAACTGAAAACGGTCAGATAAGTATGATTTAAACCATGCCAATGCAATTCCACTAATGCCAACATAATTTTCGAGTCTATTCAAAAGAATGTTGTGGTCGATGGTATCGAATGCAGCGCTAAGATCGAGTAACACTAACAGAGAGATACAACCACGATCGGATGATAAGAGTAAATCATTTGTAACTCTAATGAGAGCAGTCTCAGTACTATGATGTGGTCTAAATCCTGACTGGAAAACCTCACAGATACCATTTTTTTCTAAAAAGGAGCATAATTGTGAGGACACTGCCTTTTCTAGTATTTTTGACAGAAAGGGTAGATTTGAGATTGGCCTGTAATTGACTAATTCTGTAAGGTCAAGTTGCGGTTTTTTAATAAGTGGTTTAATAATAGCCAACTTAAAAGTTTTCGGTACATATCCTAAAGTCAAGGATGAATTAATGATATTAAGAAGAGGATCTATGACCTCTGGAAGCATCTCTTTTAGTAGTTTAGCCGGTATAGGGTCGAGCATACATGTTGTTGATTTTGATGATTTAACGAGTTTAGCCAATTCTTCTTCTCCTATAGCAGTGAATGAATGTAATTTTTCCTCAGTGACACTACAATGCTCTGTCTGATGTGATACAGTAGTAGACGGCTGCATGGTTATAATTTTTTTCCTAATATTATCAATCTTACAAGTAAAGAAGTTCATAAAGTCATTACTGCTGTGCTGTTGGCAGACATCAGAAGTTGAAGCTTTATTTTTGGTTAATTTAGCCACTGTATTGAATAAATACCTAGGGTTGTGTTTGTTTTCTTCTAAGAGAGTCGAGAAATAAGCAGATCTAGCAGTTTTTACGGCCTTTCTGTATGAAATCATGCTCTCTTTCCACGAAATGCGAAAAACTTCCAGTTTTGTTTTCTTCCAGCTGCGCTCCATTTTTCTGGCTGCTGTTTTAAGGGCCCGGGTGTGCTCGTTGTACCACGGCGTTGGACTATTCTCTTTAATCTTCTTTAAGCGCAGAGGAGCAACTGTGTCTAAAGTGCTGGAAAAGAGAGAGTCAATAGTTTCTGTTGCAACATCGAGTTCCTCTGGGCTATCTGGGATGCTGAGGAGATGAAACTGATGAGGAAGTTTATTTATAAAGAAATCTTTAGTCTCAGCAGTGATAGTCCTGCCATATTTGAAGTGAGGGGACGGCTTTGCAGCCTTTGCTAAATTAAATATACATGATACTAGGTAATGATCTGAGATGTCATCGCTCTGCTGCAGAATTTCAACGGTATCAACATTTATTCCATGTGACAATATTAGGTCTAGAGTATGATTACGGCGATGAGTGGGTCCTGATACGTGTTGCCTAACTCCAATAGAGTTTAGAATGTCTCTAAATGCCAATCCCAATGCGTCTTTTTCATTGTCTAGATGGATATTAAAATCACCAACAATTAGGACTTTATCTGTAGCCAGTACTAACTCTGATAAAAAATCAGCTAATTCTCTGATAAAGTGTGTATTGTGCCCTGGTGGCCTATATACAGTAGCCAACACAAATGTTAAACAGGATTTATCTATTTCACTACATAACGTTACGTAAAGCACCAAAACTTCAAAATAATTATATTTGAAACTAGACTTCTGAGTAATACTGAAGATATTATTATAAATTACAGCAACACCTCCCCCTTTACCTTTCAGACGCGGCTCGTGTTTATAACAATAATCTTGTGGGGTGGACTCATTTAAAGTAATGTAGTCGTCAGGTTTTAGCCAGGTTTCTGTCAAACACAGCACATCTAGTAATACAGATGATTATCTGTAATCATATCACTAACAAGAAGCGTTTTAGAGGAAAGGGATCGAATATTCAGCAGCCCGAGCTTTATCATTTGTTCATCTGTATTATATCTGTTGTTTATTTGTTGGACATCAATTAAATTTTTACCGTTGAATAGTTTTGGTGGTTTTTTGTATTTACTAATTCGTGGAACAGACACAGTCTCTATGTGATAATATCTAGGTGAAAGAGTCTCTATGTGCTGGGATTTATCTGACTTCTGTGAAGCGAGACAGCTAGCAGACGGTCGGGTAAGCCAGTCCGTCTGCTTCCTGACCTGGGCCCTAGTTAGTCAAGGTTTAGCTTTAAGACTATGTGCCAAATTACTAGAGAGAAGAGCGGCACCACCCCAGGAGGGATGGATACCATCTCTTTTCAACAGGTCAGGTCTGCCCCAAAAGCTTTTCCAATTGTCTATGAACCCTATGTTATTTTGCGGACACCACTTAGACAACCAGCCATTGAGTGATGATAGTCTGCTAAGTATCTCATCACTCCTTTTAATGGGGAGGGGACCAGAGCAAAAAACCCGGTTTGCCATCGTACTTGCGAGTTCACACACCTCTTTAATGTTAATTTTGGTGATCTCCGACTGGCGAAGTCGAACATCATTTGTGCCGACATGAATAATAATCTTAGAGAATTTACGATTAGCATTAGCCAGCACTTTTAAATTTGCTTTGATGTCAGGCGCTCTGGCTCCCGGTAAACATGTGACTATGGTGGCTGGTGTCTCTATTTTCACGTTCCGTGTAATAGAATCGCCAATAACTAGGGCACTTTCAACAGGATTCTCAGTGGGTGCATCACTGAGTGGGGAGAACCTGTTTGATGTTCTAATCGGAACGGAAGAGTGGTTTTTTGATCCGCGACTATGCCGTCTCACCGTCACCCAGTTGCCCTGCTGCACGGGCTCTACAGCCGGAACCGAACAATGTACAGATTTCACTAAGCTAGTCGCATCCAAAGCAGTGTCTAAAGCTGTTTTGTTCTCACTACTCTCAAATAAAGTCTGGATGCGTGTCTCTAATTCTGAAATCTTCTCCGTCAGTCTGACTATCTCCTTACATTTATCACATGTGAAGCCCTGTTCACCAACGGAGACAGATATACTAAACATGAAACATGTAGTGCAGGTAACAATAAAAGGAGAAGACATGGCTTACCGTATTTGTTGATTAATCCAACTTACCACAGTTGTTTGATGGACTAGTAAAGGCACGAGAGACAAAACAGGAAACCCGGATGCACAAATGGCAGGCTAACAGGCTAGTGAAATGCTAACGCGTTGTGAAATGCTAACACGTTGTGTTAGTGATTTAAATTAAAAGCTAACAATGTAAATTTTAACGTGATAGGCAATATTAAACAATATATGGTGATGAGTAAGTTATATTTAGCAGTATAAACAACAAGAAAAGATATCAAATAGAGATTCAAAAGCAAAGCTGTACAGAGCTGCAAACACTGCGACCGGCAGACAGGAGGCAGACAGGAGCAATCCAGTGTCTCCAGTGTCTGTGGCTCCTCCCCATGAGCTCTCTCCTGTCTGTGGCTCCTCCCCACGAGCTCTCTCCTGTCTGTGGCTCCTCCCCATGAGCTCTCTCCTGTCTGTGGCTCCTCCCCACGAGCTCTCTCCAGTGTCTGTGGCTCCTCCCCACGAGCTCTCTCCAGTGTCTGTGGCTCCTCCCCACGAGCTCTCTCCTGTTTGTGGCTCCTCCCCACGAGCTCTCTCCTGTCTGTGGCTCCTCCCCACGAGCTCTCTCCTGTCTGTGGCTCCTCCCCACGAGCTCTCTCCAGTGTCTGTAGCTCCTCCCCACAAGCTCTCTCCTGTCTGTGGCTCCTCCCCACGAGCTCTCTCCTGTCTGTGGCACCTCCCCACGAGCTCTCTCCTGTCTGTGGCTCCTCCCCATGAGCTCTCTCCAGTGTCTGTAGCTCCTCCCCACAAGCTCTCTCCTGTCTGTGGCTCCTCCCCACGTGCTCTCTCCTGTCTGTGGCTCCTCCCCATGAGCGCTCTCCAGTGTCTGTAGCTCCTCCCCATGAGCTCTCTCCAGTGTCTGTAGCTCCTCCCCACAAGCTCTCTACCAGTCCACAGAGGCCGTACCTGAACGACCTGAGCCCCCTGAGTGGGGTTCACCAACCGTTACAATGATGAACTCAGTGTTGATTAATGGAAGCATGTACATGTAAAGCTAGAAATTATGAAGCAGAACTGTCCCACTTTACCAGTATTCGCCCTAAATTTAATTCCTAATTAGTTTTATTAAGCTGAATTAAGTTACATTTTTTTATGGTATCCCACAGGAAAAAAAAAAGAGGAAAAAAAAGGATGTGGCAGCAGCTAAAAATGAAGTTTAAAAACATAATTCAATCAAGTAAAGCTTTAAGCATAAAAGGTTCATGGGTGTATGACTCTACAAATATTTGACATATTAAATATAATTCAGTGTGTATTTCAATGTGCAGCATTTATCACAATGCTCTTTTCACATAATTAAATGTTCTCTAATCCTATCTGTTACATTTCCTAATTAGGGTAACAAAAACCTTTTTTTGTATTTGTAGGAAATAAAGATGACCAAATAAACTGTGAATAATGCTTATTTAACAGCTGTGGTGGTTACGGCTTAAATCTCGGACTACCCTTCCATCGTCCATTCCATACAGTAAAATCGGTTTCATTGTCAGAAGGTGCAATGATGGGGAATATGTGCTGAAAGAGATGTAAAACTCTTCTCTCATGTGTTTGTGCCCAGGACACAACACAAAAACTCTCAGAAAGAGCATGAGCGAGGCACACTTTCCTTACCGCTCTGCATATAATGTGCTCTGCATTCCCAATGTTTTATAGAAAACTACCATTTAAAAATGTACCACTCAAATAAATATGCATGTGGATATGGCAAAAGAAAGAAAATCCTCTCCCTACATAAATGTAACTCCCTACAAATTAATGCAGCCAACTCATCTACAGGATCATCTACAACTCATCTTTGACGGTGTCTGCATGATGAAAATATGAGCAATGAATGTACCTGCACTGCAAAAATACTTTTCTTAGTATTTTTGTCTTGTTGCGCCACCTTCGAAGGCCAGGTATCTCACACGCAGTCATGTCCACACAGCTTTCGAAGTATACTCAACCGCGGATGAGACTTCGACACATGCGCAGTACAGTTGTTTTTTGTATACTCTTCCAGACATCGGAGACATCTTTAAAATGTCTTAAGTCTTGACCTTCTACAATTTAAGGCCTTAATGTCTTAAATTGGAGCAGAAAGTCTTAAATTCAATACCATGGCATTAAATTAGGGCCCTGTAAGGAAAACTTAAGGAATTGCAGAATCCATTCATAAAAATTTAATTTAGCGTATAATGCAGAATGTCATGGAATTTGTCACATTTTGGATTAATAAATCAAAAGTAGGTCAGTGCTCAACATTAATGCTTGTCCGGGACAAGTGGATTTTTTAAAGGGGCAAGTGAAAGAGAATTTTACTTGTTTGACCGGACAAGTATCCTGATTAAAATGGCAATAACAAAAAATAAGTAGGGAGAAAAACGTGAGAATGATTCTGCATTCATTTAGTGCAAGTGACGATTGATAGTGAATAATATAATATATAATGTACTGACGGTAACGAGGATGTGCTGTTGAGGCTCACGCAGCCTCTCAGGGAGAAATGGATACAAAAGAGCGCAGCTCACACAGAGAAACTTTGTTAACATACTGCGGTCGAAATGTGTTTTTATATTTATAACATATGACACAGTTAAGCAACATCACACATGCTGTTTTCCTGAATACCATCACGGTTGAAAATGTGACACTGATTTCATATGACAGTTTAATAAACAAGTAGTTAATATTAAGTCACTTACATTTTAGACGCAATATTGACTCTTTCAACACTGAAAATGGTTCCAAACAAAGATCTCAGCAGAACCACAGCGTGTCTCACAGCAGCACTTTCATTACTGAAAGATTCAGCGTTTCGAAATAATCGGTTGAGTCAAAGATTCAATGACTCATTCATAAACAACTGCCTCATTCCTGAACGAATCGTTTGAATAATCGACTCACTCATTCATACAGTCTGTCATGTTTATCTTTTAAATCCATATTACGCAGCGCCTGAGAATAGGCTAACTTCCGTCAACATAACCAACGTGACAACCTGCTTGCACAGAGAGCATGCACAGACAGTAAAAGAAATGGACACAGCGACCCCATAGACTTCAACGGAGAAATATGAAGTCAATTAGAAGCACTCACTTCCTGATGGCTGAGCGTACTGCGCAGCCTCAGACTGAGCTTGACGACGTAGATGTGACGTTAGCAACCTGTCTGACAGCTGTAAGTCTTCTAGTAGTTGTGCAAAGTGAAATCTGAATCACTGAATCTTGCAGAGACGGAGAGCGTGAGCAGGAGCAACTTTTGGTAAGTATTCTGATTAAGTATTTAGTCATTTTGCATAGTATTTATTTATTTTAAAATTGAACGCCAGATTGCCTGCGAGCTTCTCCTCCTGTCTATACGGGTCTATACGGTAATTTCTCTACTGTGCCACAGAGAGTCGCGTGGTTATGACACAATCGTTAGCCTATTTTTACAAAAACGGCTTCTACGGGGTGATAGTGTAAGATACAAGGTAATGGAGCCTTTTATACATTGTCGTGTTTCTTTAGAAATAAACAATTGACAAATGGAGTCTTTAAACGCCTTAAATGTAAAGTTATTCGCTGTCAAAGTGACGCCAAAATTAATGGGAGTCAATGGAATGCAAACAGCAGGTGATGGCTTGGTTAGCAATGGCTGCCCCTATGGAAGGTATGCTTTCCGGGTGCTGGATTACCCCCTTAAGAGCATGCTGGGGACTATTTTCATGCGCTGTGTAATATCATTGCGTCTACTGCACCCATGGTATGGCAGCAAAGTTCCTGGATTATTACGCAGGAATGAGAGTATAGTCCCTAGCCATATCGGTCTAGAAAACTGCAACTTTTCATTTTCCATCGGTCTTAGTACACGATGTAACTATATACATCACAACATATATATAGGAAAATGTTGGTGTTATTTTGTCATTTATTGAGCAGTAGGCTAGCTGGAGCCGTTTACCTCCAGTCTTTGTGCTAAACTAAGCTAGCGGTGGGTGCGTCAGACAGAGTTATGGCACGCACAGAGATAAAAATGGTATGTATCTAACTCTGGGGGATACAGTGAATAAGCTAAAGTCACAAAAAGTCGGCGTGTTCCTTTAAGGAGATGCTGCAGAAGGGTAAGGGGCGATTCTGTAACCAGATCAGCCTGTAATGCTATCCATTATGTATCCTATTTCTTTGAGGTCAGGTATGCATTTCTTACTCTTTACTTCAGAGCATTTGATGTTATGTATGGGTTGTCTTTGAATTGATTATGTAATTGGCATGATACATTACCTGACGAATAATAAATTGTTACATTTGATTTTATTCTGACTTACTCTGAAGCCATTTATAAAGATAAAAAATGCCCTCAGGGTAAATATCACATATATGCAGATTTAACTACGCCATAGCTGGTAGAACACTGATGAGAATATTGCTTCAGAATAAATTATATTTACCCAACAAAAAAAGGTAACACTTTATTTTACAGTGTCTTTGTTACACATGTTACATTTACTTACTATAGTAATTACTATACATTGTGCTTAATTACATGTAACTAACCCTAAACCACACCCTAATCCTATAGTAAGTACATGTAGTTAATTATTATTACTCAGTACTTAAATGCATAATTACACTGTAACATGGACACCTTAAAATAAAGTGTAACCCAAAAGAATCCAATTTTTTTCCGGACAAGCAACTTTTTCACTAAGACAAGTGAATGAGCGATTTAATGAGGCGGTCTTAGTGTGGAGCCCTGCGGTCACTACCCTTAAAGGTCATCATTTACTCACCCTCTGTGAATAAAGAGTTCACAGAATGGAAAACACAGAATTTGGTAAAAATAAAACGCAATTTGAGAAAAAATAAAACATATAACATAGGGCCCTAACAATTATTATTTTTTGTTAAACTTTAGTTTGATGATTTCAATTAATTAGACATGCTTTTTGACTAATAAAATGTCATTTAACCATTAAAACTAAAACAAAAAAATAAATCAAATGGATTTCATAGGGCCCTACATTAAATTGCATGCACTGCAAAAAACAAAAATATCTTCCTCAGGATTTTTATTTTCCAGCACAAATATCTAAACATCCTTAAGATACATTTACTTGAGATGCTAAATGAAGAAATTAAGTCTTGTTTTCTGAGAAATTGAACAACATTAAGTGAGTTTATGCTTAAAACAAGAACAAGTGTCTGTCAATGGGTATGAAAATTACTTTATTTGAATTAAGTTGATTTTTCTGAACCCATTGGCAGATATTTGTTCTTGTTTTAATCATTAAATCACTTTAACAAGATTTCTTGTCATTTTGCTTCTGAAGTAAATGTATCTTGATTTAAGAATAATTGAATATAATTTAAGAATATTTGCACTGAAAAACAAGACAAAACTACTGAAAAATCACTTTTTGTAGTGTGATCAAAAGGTTCAGCAAAAATGATTTCCATATTCTAGTGTTTGGGAGAAGAGCTATTCAAACATTAAGCTTTTTTTTTTGTAAAATTAATCAAAAAGTTATGGAGATCAGTTGGACTTTGTATTTTCAAACTTTGAAGTGTTGCTAATACAACTCATTGTGTGCTTCCTAGACAATTACATTTAGAGAACATATTGACTTGTTATGTACCCTTCAATTTTTTGTGTTTTCCGGGGACAGTCCCGGTTGTTGGTGTTCTCTCCCCGACTGGAGCTGTCCCCAGAAATATTCCCATTTTACAGCTCGTTCAAAACAACCTGCAAATACATTGCAAAAAAGCCAGACCAACATACAGTAGCTGCTGGTTATAGGTGCCATCGTGTAGTTATTATTTTCAGCTTTACAGTGATTTACAGGCTTTCAGCTTTACTTGTACAGGAGCTCTAGAAGAAAATAGTGTCATTGCCCAGCTTAAGTAAGTTCAGTTTCATTTCCGCTGTAAAAATCATTAGTTATTCATTTAGTTCATTTTTTACTTATACAGATCAATAATATTGTAATGTAAAATAGACTTTACATTACATAAGACCCTCAATTACAAATAAACAAAAGTTCTATTTTTGGCAAATGTAAAGGCACCAAAAGTGAAATTAACAGCCTTCCGCTGGATTGCAGAAAAATAGGGGAGAAGAAAGTGCCACCATCTAATGTGATGTGCTTATTAAGGTCTAACTTGAAAACATTAGTTAATAAAGTGAGATTAAATACATAAAGTATATTTGTGTAATTTATCATATTTAGGGGTGTAACGATACCCTCATGTCACGATTCGAAACATATCATGATACAATATTGCGATTACTCCAAGACATGTGCTAAAAGGTAGGCCACTTTTGACTGGTAACACAAGACATTTGACATTATCAGGACTCACACATATTCCCCGTTGCATTATTATACATTATATTCAACATTATACATTGGCCTAGTAGTTTAATGTAGTACTGACACTAAAACTCTGTAAATGTTTTCTCACATAGTAATTTTCATTTTGGGTGAACTATACACAATACAGATTGTCACTATCCACGATACATATTGTTGCATTTTTGTATTGCGTTATATTGTGACACCATATATTGTCACACCCCTAATATTTAATTGCAGGTTTGCGTAATATTCTGAGTTTGCATTTCACTGTTTCTATTCATTTTGAGGAATTCTGAATCTGTTTTTGTGCAAGTATCATGAGTAAATGCTCACATTTAGTCTTGAACTACAATACTCATCTTGTTCACAATACTGTCAGTCAATACATGGGGAAACAAAGTAACCTGCATTACTTATTGGAAAAAGTAACTCTTTACTAAAAGTAATGTGTTACTTTACCCGTTACGTAAAAAAGTAATCTGATTATGTAACTTGCATACTTGCAATGCATTAATACTGCCAGAACAGAACTTAACACTGTTTGTTAGACCAGCATGGTTTTGCACAGCCCATAAAACGTATTGTTATTATTATTATTTAATTTGCGTATTAAACAATGATTTTGTTTTATTAATTTAATCTTTGCCTACACATTTGCTGTAAACAAACAGTTCCCGCCACTTCCTGCTGCTGCCAGTGCCGCTCGCGGAAACACCAGTGTGTGTGTGTGTGTGTGTGTGTGGGGATCAGTGTGTTGCATGAATGGGCTAATGACGGGGTGTATAGTTTCTTATCTGCAAATATCACATCACGGAAACATTTGGCGCGCGGATCGACAGCTGTCGGCGCGCGAATAATGGTCGCGCACATGGCACATTATGGAGAAACCACACAACTGGACGATCGGTGAGTAACGACGGCGAACTGCGTCTTGTAGCCGCTTTAACATCATCCGAGCAGGGTTCGTGTTGCTGCTGCACGCGCTGAGCGTAAACAATTAGCGCGCGCGCCCTCGTGCAAAACCGAAAGCACCGCAATAACAGTGCAGTTACAGAGGACTAATGTTTCGGGGTTCAGTAGATCACAGTCACGTAAGTTTATTTCTCCGATAAACATTTTGAAACGAGCGATGCACTGAACAAGCGACTGACATCATATCTATAATTATGTTTCATTTATTTCAAATAATACGCTGGAAAGTTCGGGGTGTTCAAGTCAAATGGTGCTTATTGTAGAGCCTTTGCGAATACTATGGAAAAGGCTAGAGTTATGAATATTAATAATTCATTGTAAATTTAGTTTATAATGAGTAATATTTAAGATTATAAGAAAGAGCCCCTGGCCAGGGGTCTCAAAACATAGTTACAACGATAATTTAATTGAAATCTGTTCATTAATTTAAAGGCACAATATGTAATTTTTCGCAGCTAGAGGTCGCTTATTCAAAACAAAGGCGTGGCTTGATTTGGGCGGAGCTTTTATTCTGCCGCAGACGAGCGCTTCCGCTCATGCGTATGTGGGGTAACGCAGCCCTGTTTTATCATATTACACACATTTTAGTGTGTTGAGAGTTATGGTATAATGCTACTGTGCATTTGCTCGTAGGGATGGGCAAGAGTACTCGAGTACTCGAACATGATAGCGACGAAAAACGATGATCGACCTGACTTTAAAAAATATATTTGTCTATTTTTCTGATTGGTTATTGCAGCCTTTTGGGCGGTACCTGAGATCTGATTGGTTAGCGCTAGACAGCACACCTTCCAGACCGACGAAATAAAGTGAAACTGGATTTGAAAGCGCGCACTGCAGTGATGCCTGGGATCACTTTGATCATGAAATACGGTTAAGTGCAAAATGTGCAGCGCCAATCTGTCATATACATAGCATTATAATGAGAACACGATTGTGATAGAATGTTGTAAATTCTCTGTGCTTTAGTTCCCCGTTGTTGTTAAGGGAAGAGCGCATTCAAAATGTGAGTTTCCCTTTTAAACCATTGCCTGTAAAATACTAGCACCTATTGATGATCAAAATGAGAAATTGACAAAAATGCCCATCCCTATTCGCTCTGTGTATAATGTGAGACACTTAATCCATATACACTAGATCCATATTAGGCATGGTAAAACATGGAACTCACGGTAAATCAAGAAAATCAGATTTAAACAATAAGACTAACTGTGTTGAGCTGTAGAACAATGATTAGTTTTCTGTCCATGAATGATCCAAACAGTTGCTCTCCTGTCTAATAAAACACATCATATATTAAAGCGTCTTTGGTGTTTCCATGGTTTCTACAAAATAAAACTGAGGGCAAATCAAGGGGAACGAGGGTATGATGTCATTGAAAGGCAACGCACGGACACAGTCTGTGTCCTGGTTAAAATAGCTTATTTCTCTGGATTTAAATATCTGGGATTATATAAGTAGCCTACACAAGTCAACAAAATATATAACACTGTTCTAGTGTTTTTGGGGTATTTTAATCCAAAAATCTTACATATTGTGCCTTTAAAGTCCATTCAACCAAACCTTTAATGCTTCGAAATGTTCATTAAGACACAGTAAACATAAGTGGTTTAATCCAAGTCTTCTGAAGACCCACGGTTGCTTCATATGCCGAACTGGTTTATTTTAGGCTTTTATTTACATATAAACATACATGAGCTCATCAAATATGGTAAACGGGAGCTCAAGTTTGACATGTTTGACCACACCTAATTGGTTGTTATGCATCAAGCACACACATGTTTGGGTTTGTCAGGACTGTGGATGAAGGATCCTTGTACTCCACACTGTTCTGCATACTTAGAGAGGAGTAAAGACGTCTGAGAATGTGTTCACGAGTGCTGTTGTTTACTCATTTGCAGATCAGACATGTAGCAGGACCATTAAGACCATGATCAAAACAACAAACTCTCTTACTCTTACCAGTCAATGTGTTTCTTCGTGATTTATGCACAGTAGGGTAACTGATATTCAACAAATAAATAGACTTAATAACCATTTAACCTATTAACCTTTCCTATCAACGGCCTTATGAGAAAAGCACAAAACCACTTCCCATAGGCAGAATGATGAACTTCAGTGTAATCTGAGCGCTAGGACTCACAAAATGATCCTTGCTCCACATTCAAGAGTTTATAACGTAAAGATTTGGAATATTGCGCGTGAAACATTTACTTTGTGGCCTATAACAACACCTAATTCATAAATAAACCTGTGGATAATAATAGGAACACTGCTCACAGCTGCTTCTGAGATCCTCGCAATTATGAAAAGGCTCCACTAAGATGCATCTAAATGCGCCTCCTCTGATCATTGATGGATGAGGATGTTCTGTGGCTTGTGAGTGAGTGAAAATGATACAGATGGCAACTGTGCATTTGATTGTAATTAATGTTTTGGCCTGGCGCAGAGAAGTTTGAATCCCCTGCACCTCACAACATGTTTCATAATGATGGTCATGTGTTTGATGAGTGGGCGGAGCTCCACTGTGGTCCGTATGTAACCCGTCTGACCCACTCCGAGCGGGATTCAAACCGTGGTCTCTGGCATGCTAACAAAGAGGCTAAAGACCGCAGCCGCTAATGTCAGTTAGTGCTGGGTAGTATAACGGTTCATATCGAATACCGGTGTTTATTTTTGTTATGATATGAATTTTGATTATACCGCAATACCGGTATATGTTGCTGAAACAACGTTCGGAAAGCGGCGCAGCGCGACACTGTTTGAGAGTGGTCCCTTAACAGTTATTGAGGAAAACATCCCTAAAGAACAGAAAAAAGGTACTGTTGGGTACCAGCACTGAATTTCAGGCACCGGTTATAATGTGAACAGTACCCAACCCTAGGGATGAGGGAGGAATGATGTCACTAGGGCGGTCCATTGATGAGGTCCATCCTGGTCAAGTCAAGTTATTTATATAGTGCTTTTTACAATACAGATTGTTTCAAAGCAGATTTACAGTGTTAATAACAGGAAAATAATTGACTAATTCTCTAGGATCAAGTTGTGCTTTTTTAATAAGAGGTTTAATAATAGCCAGGTTTTCGGTATGTACCCTAATGACAAAGATGAATTAATGATATTAAGAAGAGGATCTATGACCTCTGGAAGCATCTCTTTTAGTAGTTTAGTCGGTATAGGGTCGAGCATACATGTTGTAGATTTTGATGATTTAATGAGTTTAGCCAATTCTTCTTCTCCTATAGCAGTGAATGAATGTCATTTTTCCTCAGTGACACTACAATGCTCTGTCTGATGTGATACTGTAGTAGACGGCTGCATAGTAGGGGCTTGACGAGACCCTTAGCTCACAAGACGAGACACGAAATTGGGTTACGAGATGATTCCTGTATGATTTTCTCTTCAGACCTTACTGTACATGATTTATGAGCTTCTACAACTTTTGACCTCCTTACTGAACTCCTTCCCACAAATTGATCATAGATATTGTGAAAACAGTAAGTGCAACCATAATCAAAATACTATCTCAATATTCAAAGTGCAAATCAAATTTTTCTTCAGGCATGACACTGAGCTAAGAGATGGTTAACTACACAGATAGTTTTCATATTGGGAGATATTCGCATGCCTCAGGGAGTCACTTTCAAACAACGGTAACTTATTGAAATCACGCTTGAAGGAGCGCTCCCGGTTACTCTCACTTTCAATTTCGCGATCGTGTGTAGTACTCTGTGAATAGGGAGCGGTGGTGCTGAACGCGCATTTTAAAATAGACATTTGTCTGATGCTTCTGTTGTGCAACAAATCCTCCGCCACGGTCCTGTCAGTCTTCTCGTCACGTGATCAGTGCTGCACACTATGTATGGCTCGAACAGCTCGTGTTGGATGAGCTGATGAATTGAAGTGAACGTTATCCACCTGAATTAAATTGTTTTTATTTCTATAAAAAGCAAAACGAAAGTGGAGGCGTAATGTAAACGTAGCGTTGGCATATTCTATCCTAACTTCCCCCTCACACTCCATCATGACAATATGACATGAGACAGCTTTTCACCTCGACGAGAAATCGTCACACTTTAATCTCGTCACACCCCATTGCATAGTTATAATCTTCTCCCTAATATTATCAATCTTACAAGTAAAGAAGTTCATAAAGTCATTACTGCTGTGCTGTTTGCAAACGTCAGAAGTTGAAACTTTATTTCTTGTTAATTTAGCCACTGTATCAAATAAATACCTAGGGTTGTGTTTGTTTTCTTCTAACAGTGTCGAAAAATAAGCAGATCTAGCAGTTTTTACTGCCTTTCTGTATGCAATCATGCTCTCTTTCCATGAAATGCGAAAAACCTCCAGTTTTGTTTTCTTCCAGTTGCGCTCCATTTTTCTGGCTGCTGTTTTAAGGGTTTGTTGTGCCACGGCGTTGGACAATTTAAAAAAAAATCTTCTTTAAGCGCAAAAGAGCAACTGTGTCTAAAGTGCTGGAAAAGAGAGAGTCAATAGTTTCTGTTGCAACATCGAGTTCTTCTAAGCTATCTGGGATGCTCTGAAGATTAAACTGATCAGGAAGATTATTTATGGTCTTTATTGAGGGCAAAGTAATCCTCAGGATGAGATAAAATCCACAAACAGTCAGAAACAGGAACTTTTGCATTTGCGTTGAAATGAAAGGCACTGTTTTTAAATGCTTCATGTTTTTTTTCAAGAGTACATGTGTGCTCTTCTGAATCACTTTGCCGTTTTTACTCAAGTTATTGTTTCTGATGTTATGTGTGAGTTAGTTCAGGCAGTGAAGTGTCAGACTGCAGTAGTTGTTCTTGTGTGTGGCTTGTTCCTCTAGCCTGAGGCCACAGTGTGCAAACAGACGAAAAGCCGCCCACAGTGCTGATGACACACTTCATGAAGCTCGGTGCTGCTGCTGCATGTACTTTAAATGACATAATTCGGTCCTTTCACTGTTACTTTTAGTGTGAATTCACCAGGACATGATTTGAACATGCAGGAGCTCTTGACAGTCATCTAGTGTTTGTGTGCTTTAGGGAGTGGTGCAGTGAGAATATGAGATGCTGGCACTGGCACTCCATCATTTCCTGTGATAGCATCTCATGTGACAGGCAGAGGCGTGTCTAGAGCGGTTTAAATGGGTTTGCAGTCACTGCCAGGGTGGAGGCAAGTGACCAACATGAGCTGAACACATGGTGAAATCTATGCAACACTAGTAAGAAGCAGCTGAAAATTAATCTCTTCCATGAGCACTTAACTTAACCTTGGTTGATTGAGTGATGTTTAATATTTTAAACGTCAGCAGTTGCATTCAGATCTGCCTCCATTTCAGAATGCAATGCTCACTTTTCATTATCCAATCAACAACTGATGGTGAAAGTAAATTTTTTCTCTTGTTCGATGCGCTGCTTCACTCAAATATGTATTGTATACAGCATTCAAATACATCACAATACTGTAACAAAGTCAGTGTTTTATGCCAACTTTACATCAGTGTATTTACAGACTGGTTGTTCAACATTTATTATAATAATATTCTGCTTCAGAGAGGTCAAAGTTATTGCAAGATAAATATATACATTATATTAGTGGTATATATTAATAACCAAGTCTGTTCTTCTCACCGCCCCCTGTTTTACATAGGATTTTATTGATATGTTTAATTCTGGTTGAGCTGGATCAACACTATAATATGTGTAAAAACAGAGATGATGGAATGAGAAGTTTTCTTGTCTTCCTCTCATGCTGTAGAAAGGATCCAAAGATCCACTAGAGTTAAGTGCAATAGCCTAGTGTAATTTTACAGTCATATAGCCCATTTTCCTTCTTAAAAAAATCGATTGCCTTACAAATAAAATAAAACAATGCCTAATAAATAAAACAATATTACTGTTTCAAATAACAGCAATGCTGCTGGAGCTGAAAAGCTGAATGAACACTAGGAAACTGAAGTGCTTTGTTAGGGGGTTAATTAACTCAACCAAACTTATATGAGATTAACCAGATATTTATGCAACATAAACATAATGTTAGAACTTATATCTGCACAAAATGACGCAAATGCACATGTGAACTTGAACTAAGTTACTTGCTAGTCAGGGATGTGTTTCCCAAAAGCGTCAGCATAATTCAATGATTCTTTTTTTTTCTGAAACCATAGTTCCAACTAACATTCGCAAACAGTTTCGCAAAGTTGTGTGGTTGAAAGTACGGCTCTCGACCTGTGCTTAGAAGCAGAGTTTTTTGTTTTTTTTCACATGTGGACTTATTAAATCCTTATCTCGAGCTGACATTCAGTACAATCAATCTTTTATTTAGAATACATACAAATGTCATTCTGTTTTTTAAGTTGTCAAGAGATTTAAAGCCATTTCTGAAAAATGTGCATGTAAGTAAGAGCTCGAGTGATTGAATCTGGAAATAAAGCAAAATGAATAATGAAAAAAAAATTAGAATTAGTCCTCAGATGCGTGTCCGTAATTTATAGCAAAAAATCTGGCATTGCTTCGATCTCGAACGGATTCATTAAAGGAAGTTATTACTCCACCACCTGCGTGACATCAACCAATGTGGTTGAACGACAAATTTGCGGCAATACGTTTTTTGAGGAAACAGTCGTGAGTAGCTAGTTGATTACTTCAACGATGCATCCTTCTATGATAGTTACGCAGCAAATTACGTCATTGTCAAGAAACACACCCCAGAGCATTACAGACAGACTGGGACAAGAGGAGCTGCAACAATGGAGAATATGAGGAAATAATGGACCTCATTTATCAATCTAACGTAGAAACGAGCACAGAAATCATCTTACGACAGGGTTTACTTGTGATTCATGAAACATTCGTATGCCAGCAATCCCATCGTATGAATGATCGTATGTTGATAAATGTGGCGGCTGAAAACAATCATCATTTGAATATCACACCCCTAAAAATTCACGGTTTAGAGCCTCGCTCCTAGAGTTTACGACACGGAGAAACGTAACCCGGCCAAGAAGAGGAAGTTTCTCATTAAAAAGAGAAATTGATCTTACTCCAAAAACACCCGTTAAAGGAACACGCCGTCTTTTTGGGAATTTAGCTTATTCACCATATCCCCCAGAGTTAGATAAGTCCATACATACCATTTTTATCTCTGTGCGTGCCATAACTCTGTCTGACACACCCACTGCTAGCCTAGCTTAGCGCAAAGACTGGAGGTAAACGGCTAGCCTACTGCTCAATAAGTGACAAAATAACGGCAACATTTTCCTATATACATGTTGTGATGTGTATAGTTACATCGTGTACTAAGACCGACGGAAAATTAAAAGTTGCAATTTTCTAGACCGATATGGCTAGGGACTATACTCTCATTCCTGCGTAATAATCCAGGAACTTTGCTGCGTAATATCATTGCGCCTGCTGCACCCATGGTACGGCAGCAAAGTTCCTGGATTATTATGCACAAATCCTTCAAATTGAACGGTATTTAGAACAAAACAAGAATGAAACATACGTAGCTATAAATTATATATTAAAATATAAAATAAATAATAAAATTATATTCATTATAAACAACATATAGCCTAATGGGTTCACCTCTCTCAATCGGTAATATGTTTCCGCGGGCACCTAGGCGATCAGTTGGATTTAAAGTCCCAGTGAACCGGAAGTTGCAACTGATTTTATTTCAGTGCTGTGATGCATTTCCAACTGAAATGGAATATTGAATAGAGGGCAGGCTTTCACTTCAGCGCTCCTCCTTTCCATCACTCGCTCATAGCAGACTAACGGTTGGAGGGGAGTGGTTAAGGATATTCAAACCCAAGCCGTCAAACTGCCATCATCGGATAGGAATGCCATTCCAGACTAACAAAGTAAATAAGATCAATTTTGATTTCATGAGGACTTTAATAAAATAAAGATATAAATAGGCTATATATAAAATACAATGCTTTAGAGTGTCACAAAAACGAGCGTAGCTTACACTAGTTTTTTTCTTGTGTTAATAAGTGGAATATATTTTGTGTAGTGTAGTCCTATTTATTCTATTCTTTTTTAATAGTTTATTGTATTATTTTTATAATATAATAATACAAGATAAATAGCCAAAATGCTATTTAATTGTCTTAACTACAAATTATTGACAGAATTAAGTTTTTGTCCGAATAAGGGAAGTTGTGTGTGGAGTGATGAATCACACGAGTTGCATGCTGATGCTCCAGAGTGACGTCTTCAAAAATCTGCTGCGAAATATAATAATCAATGCATCTGTAGCACAGTGAAGCACGAGAAAGAGTGCCATTGCCTTTTCAGCTGCTGCTGTTGGTGAGCTGCTTGTGAAAAGTCATGTCACGAATGGCTTGCTTCCCACAAATGAAAAGTTGTTATCTATAGATGAATGATCAGATGTTATTTTTCAACAAGACTCCGGTTTTGGCCTTGATCAGAGTCCAGATTTGAACCCTATAGTGAATATTTGGTCTCACATTGAAATCAAACGAACTGGGAGACATTTTTCAACTACTCATGAACTGTTTGAAGCCATCAACATTGACATCCGCATGATAACTTTTGTTAACTGCAATAATTAAATCCATGTTACCTGTTATTTACTCTTCGACAGCGATGCCATAGGAATATACAGAGCTACGGCAAAAAGTGGAAGTTCAAACACAATTTTCTAAAGATGGTTGCTGGCGTATAAAGGTCTATAGAAAGACTATCACTGGAGCAAGTGTCATGTTTCAGTCATGCGCTCACTACATCAACACTGCATTTACATTACAAGCAAATTGCATGATGTGACACAATGATCTATTTAGACTATAGTTTTGTCTTGTCACGTCATGCCATTTGCTTGTAATGTCTTTACAGAAACTGACTGTTTGACCTTTCAGGTGCATTTCACAAATATGACATTAAGTGAAGGTCAATGTCCTAGCTAATAAGAAGGTCAAGAGTTATTTCTAAATTTTCTTTCTTTACCTCACTGAATTTCTCAGATATCCAAATTGAATGTTTTAGCACATATGTTTATGAACTGTGTTTGATGTTCACACATAGTTTATTTGATCTTTTTAGGAATGGAGACCTGCCATCAGACCTGAAGGGTGAGTCAATGTGTTCAGCAACTCAAATCAGATTAATTTATTTAAGCCTGAACAGAGAGAAGGACATGGGCAGCAAACATGAGTGTAAAACAGTGTAAACATGTCACATTCTCCAGTAGAGGTCATCATAACCTTGCATATACATACACTCCATCACATCTATACTGCCATTCACATACTATTGTAGTTATTAGTAATTTTGTTTTAGTAAAGTAGAGAGTTTTAATTATAGAGTTTAAATTAATTTTGTGTGTTTTTGTCATTAGGGGCCAAGCACCGAAGGTGTGTAGGCACCTATTGTATCCGTTGGCTTTCTTATTATTCTGCTTCCATTTCTTCTTCTTCCGTTCTTCAGTCTATGGCAGCCCATAGAACTGCTTGTGGGAAAGTTATGAAATTTGGCACACTGATGGAGGACTGGCCCAATATAAACTACACCAATTTTGGAGTCTCTAACTCAATTCCTCTAGCGCCACCACCTGTCCAAAGTTTGACTTACGTTCGTGCTAATGACTTTTGAACCGTAAGGGCTAGAAACAAAATGATTTTCCCTCTGATTCCTTGGCGCAAGACGATTCGACTGAACCCTATGACGTAATTTTTGGTAGTGTAAATTTTCCCACCAAAAAAACTACTTTTTCAAACTCCTAGACGGTTTATCCGATTTGTACAAAAATGTAACCAGATCATCTTCAGACAGTGCTAACAAAAATTTATGGAATTCAAGTCGATTCATCAAAGTCAAATATATATTTAAAGGAATAATGCGCAAATTCATTTTAAGTAGCGCTTGCGAAAATAAACTCGGTATGGGTCATCGGCACAATGCCCTGAAGGAAGTTTCGAGCAAGCGCTACCTAGTGGTAAAATCAAATATTCACATGCTTATAACTTTGGATTTGGTTGACTTATTTTTATCTCCTTTTTTATCTCCTTTATTCCTGAATCCTTGCCGAGTCCAACAATACCAAACATGCTAGGTTTCACCTTTTAGTTTGTTCAACGTTGTGATTTAGCGTTTAAACTACTTTTAATCATAGCGGAGTGACAAAAAAATTGAAGGCCAAATGTCAAAATTTTGATAGTAAGTGGCAAAAAAAATGCAATCAAAGTCAGGTGTGGGTTATTTTTTATATGCTTAAATACAAATGTCTAAAAAATGTCATATAGTGAATTTTAAGTGGGAGCGGAATAGAACCTAGTGGGAGCGGGAGCCAATTAGTTGGCGCTATAATTAAACAAAACATGAAATTGGCTCTATACAGCTCAATGCATTTATGTGGGTTTTCAACTTTTTTGTTTAAAATTGTCTCCAAATGTCTTTACTCATTTTTGCAGCTGGTCTGCTGCTTGATTCCTTGTTTCCTTCTGTTGTGCTTGGACCCGATAATTGCTGCTTGCAGCTATATTTATTATTAGTTATTTACATTTACATTTATTCATTTTGCAGACGCTTTCATCCAAAGCAATGTACAAATGAGGAATACAGGAAGCGATTCGTCATGAAGAGGCGAATAAACACAAAAAGTGCTCAAAATACAAAGTTTCAGAGTTAGCTACAGTATGTTTTTTTTATATACAGTATATTGTTTTTTATTCAGTTTTAGTTATTTTAGTATATCAAGTTAAACTAAATGAAAATTGTGTTTATATTAGAGGAAACTTATTCAACTTATAACTTCTAAGGTTATAACCATCATTTGTTAGTAGTGTTGATATTAGCCTCCTAACTCTCCCTTTGTGCACCTGTGAAATCCTGTCCAAATTACTATTACAAATAGCTAAAAGTGAACTGGCGCTGTATAAGAAAGCAAAGTGTTTTATCTATCAGTGGTAGATGGGGTTTTCTGAGGATAGTAAACACAGCGCCTGAATGAATCAGTGCGTTATCTAGATTACCTCTCACTTAGAGAGATCAGTGGCTTCGCTTTTGTGTGGATGAATTCAACATTTATTGTGTGGATGAATGAATGAAGGTTATGTTGCTCACACATACAGACTCAGTGTTCAGCTGAACTGGTTTAACCATTACCCTTACCCTGTGCTTTCTATTATTTGAATTCAGTTATTTTACAAAGTTGTTAATTATCTTCATTCATCTTATTACCATGGAGCATATATCATTTCACAATCACATGGAGAGTTGAAGTTTTGACCTCAAAAGCAACTCTATTTACAAGTCAAAACACTAAAAGTCAAAGTAACGCAAAAGCCAGGAATGCAAACACAAATGTGAGACAAACATCAGACAAAACAAACACACACACACACTCTCTCTCTCTCTGTCTCTCGAACACACACACACACACTCACTCACTCACTCTCTCTATCTCTCACACACACACACACTCTCTCTCTCTCTCTCGAACACACACACACACACACACACTCACTCACTCACTCACTCTCTATCTCTCACACACACACTCTCTCTCACACGCGCACACGGACGCACGCACACATGCACACATACACACACACATAGGTGCTAAGCATCACAACAGGAAACAGGAAGACCAGTCACAATAATAAGAGTCACAGGAAAAGATAAAAACAGAAACAGTGACCTCGAGTGGTCACAGTTGGAACAGAACACCTTACATTAGTGTGATTGCTGGTACATTTCTATTTTTCTCTTTAAAGGTTCTCCTCTGAATGAACGGTTCATGATGTTGCCGATCATTAGTTCATGAATCCTTCATAACGCTTCTTATGTTGCTGTTTTCTGTTTAACAGATCATCCTGCTGAAAGCTCTCACAGCAGCTCAGGTACGTCAATTAAATTTTTTTTGGCATATGGAGGAATTAACAGACTGTAAATATTCCAGATTGATAAAGGTATAATAATTCCCTACATATGACAGATTTCACAAATTTTCACAAAAGTTTTTTTTCCAGCATGTATGTCTCATCATGTCTTATGCAGAAACACACTAAGAATACAAGAGTCAGTGCAGTTGCAGGAACAAGTATGTGCAGTTTCTGCATAAATTGACATCATCTTCCCTTCAGTTCAAGTCACACCAAAAGACACATAACACAAAAATGATGTGTTTATACCATGTTAAACACTGACTGTGCAGGGTGGAAAAAATTACATGAACCCTTGGATTTTGTGTGTGAATTTAGTGCTCGATCCTCGTTCAGCAACAGTAACCTCTACCAAACATTTCCTGTAATTGTGATCATAACTGGAGGATATTTCACTATCATTTCTCTTTACACACCTCACACACACACACACACACACATACACACACACCAGCAGTCTCCTGGTGTCCACTCTCCTGAGGTCTTGCCATCTCATGTGTTTTACATAAAAGATGTTTACATATAGTCCACAAGACAAAGAAATAGCTGAATTTATTAAACTGACCCTGTTCAAAAGTTTACATACCCTTAATTCTTAATCCTGTATGTCGTTCCCTGATGATCCACAGCTGTGTGTGTGTTTTGTGATGGTTGTTCTTCAGTCTCTTGTTTGTCCTAAGCAGTTAAACTGTCCAATGCTCTTAAAAAAAAAATTCTTCAGTTTTCCAGCCTCTTCTGCATATTTGAACCCTCTCTATCAGTGACTGTATGATTTTGAGATCTGAGGACGATTGAGGGACTCAAACACAACTATTAAAAAAGGTTGAAACATTCACTGATGCTCCAGAAGGAAACACGATGCATTCAGAGTCGGGGGTGAAAACTTTTGAACAGGAGGATGTCGTCCAACTTTTTCTTATTTTGTTTATATATAATTTTTTTTCATTTAGTACTGCCCTTCAAAAGCAACAGAAGATACTTACATGTTTCCCGGAAGACAAATTAAGTACAATTTACCTTGATCTTCAAATTCCAAAAGTTTTCACCCCGCACTCTCATCATAAACAACAGAGATGTGTGTGTGATGTAAGTAGGAGCTTCATTCATCATACAGTGATTGACTGTTTTTGCTCTATTTTAGCAGCGAAATAGTTTCAACAAAGAAAGAAAGATCACAGCAGAACCACAGCGCATAGCTGGCTTGACGTTAGATGTTCAATATTCATGAATCTAGGGACCGTCTCTAAAGTTACATACGACATTGGTATACACATTTCTAACTTCAATATTATTTGAAGAGAATGACTTACAGTCATAAAACCAACTATAATGTGTTCATATGGGTGTCAGGTATGATGCACACCTTTTAGATATTTAATAAAATAAATTGAAACATGTAAATATGGATAAGTATTTCACTAGGCTACTGTATGGGCTCATACACAAAATATATGCTAGATTTAAATATGCCATAGCTGATAGAACACTGATGAGAATATTGCTTGAGGATAAGTTATATTTACACCAAAAAAAACGTATTTTTTTCAGACAAGCAACTGTTAGTGTTCCTCTGTCTAGATTAAGGAGCTTTACACACAACCATATCAGAGCTAAATAGGCCTATTTGATGACCTGTCATGTTATATATTTCATGTAGACTTGATTTGGGTGTGTACAGTATATAACAACACATTTCCCAACAACAAAATTTGCTAGTAACTTTGGAAAACCACTAGCCACAGTGGATGGTGAGCAAAAAAGTCAATGTCAAGCCCTGTATATATATGAAAGATATAGAATAAAAGATACAGATTGTACCACATGTTTAGGTTGCTTATTGTGCCCAAGAATATGATCTATTTAAGTCCACATGCGGGGGCTATGGTTTTGGAAAACGTCTCGGGTTACGACTATTACCCTGGTTCCCTGAGAACAGGGAACGAGACATTGCGTCAAGCGCTATGGGGAACGCCTCAGCTTGACTGAGGACTGAAGCACCTGTACAATCACGGCAATCCTATTGGCCGGCGACAGCCATGACGTCATACTAGTGCGACCCAGAAGTATAAAAGGGGTGCCCAGAGAACATGTCATCCACTTCTTCATCTGAAGGGACGACACAGGCAGCCCTGAAGCATGGCAAAAAGACGCAATGTCTTGTTCCCTGTTCTCAGGGAACCAGGGTTACAGTCGTAACCCAAGACGTTCCCTTTCGAAGGGAACTTGCATTGCGTCAATCGCTATGGGGAACGAGAATACCCACGCCGCCATGCTGAGGGGGTGCGCTGTCAACATTGGCTGTGACAAGCACAAGAGGCTAACTTCATGGAAACTTCCCAGGTTAACTCCATCAATGGGTACGCACTAGCCTGGCTGTCAGAGACACTACACCCTTCGGCCAGTTTGCCCAAGCTACAATAACCTACAATATGCCCTTTAACATTCAAACCTGCTGCACACGAGAAACAACACACCATATGAGTTTTTCTCAAAAAAACATGTATGTTACGATATTGTGCATGTTTGTTCAGATGATACGTCAGCTGAAGAGAGCTCAGAGGAAGAGGAGGCCCATGAAGAGGAAGAGGAAAAAAATTCAGGTTGAGATTTGCTCTCTGTATATAATGTTTCCTGGTGTTTTTTTTTATTATTTTATCTCCTTAAAATATGAATAATGTACAGTATGTGAACAGTAGTGTAGATTTTTGCTGCATGTCTGAACAAAGCCTGAGTGCTTTTAAAGTTCCACACTATTTTAAAGCAGAAGATGAAGTGCACTGAAAGCAGTACTAAAACCTAATATATAGCAATCACAGTAATGGACACCAAGCGATTTTATTATAATGTCTCAATTTGTTTTAAGATAAACATTAAATGTGAAGCTTTCAGGCTACCTAAAAAGGGTTTAGTTTTTCACACCTTGAGTGAAAAATCAATCATAATGATGGAATATCATGCTTTTTCAGACTCTGACACGAGATCCAGAGCAGAAAAACCCAGTGGTAATGATACTCCTCTCTGTTTTTAACATGTTTTAGATGTTTACAGCATGAGTTGATGTTGTGCGTTTGTTGTGTCAGTCATATAGTGTGTTTCTCTCCCATAATGCCTCAGGTGAGCAGCTTCAGCCGTGCTGTGAGAAGTGCAAAGCTCTAAAGGTCAGTAAGGTCAGGTTTTACAAAACAGCTGCTTCATTGCATGGTAAACAATCAATTATTGAAAAGTGGATATCTGTAAATATTAGCATTCATGACCTATAACCTTCAGCACAAGGCTAGTAATGGCTCAATACTGTCAACCCTCTCTAAAGACATACACTCTCAGTCAAATGTTTGCTACTCATCCTTTTACTAATATTCTACAGTGTGAAAAACTGAAATGAAAGTCTGGCAATGATGTAGTGATGAAAACATGAGACAAATGAAAAATATCTGAGAACAGGGAATGGGACACTGCGTCCTGAGACGCTATTGGGGAACGCGTCATCGTGACAGGTATCTGAAGCAACTGTCAAATCACGGCAACCGTATTGGCCGGCGACAGCCCATGACGGAAGTAAATAAGGAAGTATATAAGGGGCGCCTAGAGAATATGTCATCCACGTCATCATCTGAAGGAACTGTGCAGGCAGCCCGGAGTCATGGCAAGGAGACACAGCGTCTCGTTCCCTGTTCTCAGTCGTAACCCAAGGCTTTCCCAACCCTTACAAACGAGGGGAGTCACTCTGCTCGACCCTGGACCTACAGAGCGCTCCTCTTTCAAAGCACTATGGAGGCTGGGTACTCTACATCGGGTCCCTGATGAGAGGTGTACCTTCAGCTCTATCAGGAGCTGATCTACCAAGGGGGTTCATAAGAATCTCTCGACCTCTTAGACCAAACTCAGGGAACGAGGTTCTCTATAGAACAATCCTCTCAAACGAGGGAGTACCTACAGCTCTAAAAAGGGAGTCTTTCGACCTTCTGACCAGACTCAGGCAGCAAAGTACTCTACAGAACGACCCTCTAAAACAAGGGGAGTACTACCTAGACTCAACCGAGTATAGTATCGAGGGCCGGACACACATGCATTCATGACCTTCCTGGAGCTCAGTGGAGCGGTGGCTTCAGCATAACGACTCTCTAAGCGAGAGGAGGTCAACTTCACTCACCACAGGGAAATTATCAAGGTGGCCTTACCACAGGCCTACGCTTGAGAACATCATCTACCTGGAACTCAGTGGAGGGGTGGCTTCAACATAAAGACTCTCTCAATGAAAGGAATCCAACGCACTCAACACAGGGTGATTATCAAGGTGGCCTTACCACAAGCCAACGCTTAGGACGTTATCTACCTGGAGCTCAATGGAGTGGCGGCTTCAACATAGTGACTCTCAGACGAGAGGAAGCCAGCTCACTCACCATTATCAAGGCCCACAGAGGGTCACGCTTGAAGCCATGATCTATCTGGAGCCTGGGGTAGCGGAGGCTTCAGCAGAATGACTCTCTAAACTAGAGGAAGCCAACTTACTCAGTACAGAATGATTATCAAGGCGGCCCCCGGAGGGCCAAACACTTGAAATATCAACTTTCTGGAGCTCAGATGAGTGGCAGCCTTAGCAAAATGACTCTCCAATTGAGGGGAGGCCAGACCACTCACTACAGGTGATATTTCGTTCTCAATGCTACCCAATAAGACCTCACAAAATGACTCTCAGAGGAGAGGAGGCACATAGTAGGGGTGTCACGATAACCTTCCCTAATAATGGGAGCCCCAGTTTAAATGCCCCTATGTGTGTGTGTATATATATATATATATATATATATATACAGTACTGTGCAAAAGTCTTAGGCACGTTGGTATTTTCACACAAAAAATGTTTTTAAGCCAGGTATTTATATCTTTTACTGTAGTGTGTCAGTAGGAAATATCAGTTTACATTTCCAAACATTCATTTTGCAATTAATTGTAATAATCCAGTGAGATTTAAATTTTTTTATGCACAAGAAGTCTGACAGCAGCCGGTCTGATCTGATCTCACCATCATCGAGTCTGTCTGTGCTTACATGAAGAAACAGAAAAAAGACTAAATCCAGAAGAACTGAGGCAACATCTCCAAGACACTTGAAGAAACCTTCCTGCAAAACTACATGAATAGGTGTAGGAATAGATGCAGGTGACAAAAGCTGTTTTAAACACAAAGGGTGGTCACCCCAAATATCGATTTGATTTAGTTCATCATTATTTTTGACAGCATTCTCACTTTAAAGCATTCTTTCACAGTACTGTAGTTTTGCAGAAGGGTTTCCTCAAGTGTCTGGGAGATGTTGCCTTAGTTCTTCTGGATTTAGTCTGTCTCAGTTTTTTCTGTTTCTTCATGTAAGCACAGACAGACTCGATGATGGTGAGATCAGATCAGACCGGCTGCTATCAGACTTCTTGTGCATAAAAAAAATAAATAAATAAAAATCTTACTGGATTATTACAATTAATTGCAAAATGAATGTTTGGAAATGTAAACTGATATTTCCTACTGACACACTACAGTAAAAGATATAAATAACTGGCTTAAAAACTATTTTCGTGTGAAAATACCAATGTGCCTAAGACTTTTGCACAGTACTGTGTGTATATATATATTTATATGTATATATCAATTTACATAAATTCCCATGATCGATCGTCGTTTAAATTAATCCAATGTACGAGTCTGGGTTTGGTGGTTGCCAGGAGAACGGTACTTGCCTGACTGCATTGTGTAAAGTTTCGTGGAGGGAGGATTATGGTGTGGGGTTGTTCTTCAGGGGTTGGGCTTGGCCCCTTAGTTCCAGTGAAAGGAACTCTTAATGCTTCAGCAGACCAAGATATTTTGGACAATTTCATGCTCCCAACTTTGTGTTTGGGGATGGCCCCTTTCTGTTCCAACATGACTGCGCACCAGTGCACAAAGCGTCGGCCCATAAAGACATGGATGAGCGAGTTTGGTGTGGAGGAACTTGACTGGCCTGCACAGAGTCCTGACCTCAACCCAATAGAACACCTTTGGGATGAATTAGAGCGGCGAATGCGAGCCAGGCCTTCTGGTCCAACATCAGTGCCTGACCTCACAAATGAGCTTCTAAAAGAATGGTCAAAAATTCCCATAAACACACTCCTAAACCTTGTGGAAAGACTTCGCAGAAGAGCAGGCCAACTCCATATTAAAACCCTACACATTAAGAATAGGATGTCAATAAAGTTCATGTGCATGTAACGGCAGAATTCCTGTAGCTTAAAGGGTTAGTTAATCCCATAATTTACTCACCCTCAAGCCATCCAAGTTGATATGACTATCTTCTTTATGATGAATACAATGGGAGTTATATTAAAAAATGTCCATCCATCATAGTAATCAACACGGCTCCAGGGGGTTAATAAAGGCCTTCTGAAGCGAAGCCATGCATTTGTGTAAGAAAAATATCCATATTTAAAACTTTATCAACTGAAATGACTAGCTTCCAGACAGCCTACGCAAGACGATTTGTGCCAAAAGAGTAACTCCTGACGCAATGTAGGAGGAGCGTAAGCATTGACGCCTCTCGCTTTTCAATCAAACTCAAGCTCCTCTTCTCTTATATCGAAATCCTCCAACATTATGATGGATGGATGCACTTTTTTGGGCTTCAAAATCTCGTCCCCCATTCACTGCCATTATAAAGCTTGGAAGAGCTAGGACATTTTGTGTTCGTCTGAAAGAAGAAAGTCATATACTTCTAGGATGGCTTGAGGGTAAGTAAATCATGGGGTACTTTTCATTTTTGGGTGAACTATGCCTTTAAGCTTTCAAAACTGTCTGTTTTACAAAATAGAAAAGCCACCTGATTGACAGACTGGCCTATTAACTACTGTTGATGAATTTAATGCCTACATACAACTTTTTTTCCCCCTCACAGAATCCCAAATACGAGCTTGTCACCCCCAGGAAAATGTCCAGAGAACGGCTACTGTAAGTTCGTCTTCTCCGTACTGTACCAGATTTGCTCACTGATCATGCAGTACGGTGATCAGTCACATCTGACTCACAACACTCATGTCCCCTTGCTTTATGACTCTCTTTTTCTAAATGACCAGTGCTAAACTTGAACACCCCCAGGTTTATAAGAATCCACCATGTAATGAGAGAATTGCAAAATGTGTCATTTAATTGTTTGTTTCATGGTGCTATTCCCCAGTGTATATTTTATCAAGAAAGCCAAGGTTCACAGAGCAACACGTGAACACTTCCAATCAAAAGCTTGTGGTCAGCAAGATTTTTCTGCTCACAGAGGCAGCATTTATTTAATCATAAATACAGCAAAAACATTAATATTGTTAAATATTATTGCAATGTAAAACAGCTGTTTTCTATGTGAATATACATCGATCAGGCATAACATTATGACCACTGACAGGTGAAGTGAATATCACTGATTATCTCTTCATCACGGCACCTGTTATTGTGTGGGATATATTAGGCAGCAAGTGAACATTTTGTCCTCAAAGTTGATCAAAGGGCCAAATTGTGGTGGCTAGAAGACTAGGTCAGAGCATCTCCAAAACTGCAGCTCTTGTGGGGTGTTCCCGGTCTGCAGTGGTCAGTATCTATCAAAAGTGCTCCAAGGAAGGAACAGTGGAGAACCGGCGACAGGGTCATAGCCCCTGACCAGTCAGGGTGCCCATGCTGACCCCTGTCCACCGCCGAAAGTGCCAACAGCGGGCACGTGAGCATCAGAACTGGACCACGGAGCAATGGAAGCAAAAGGGGGACCAACACAATATTAGGAAGATGGTCATAATGTTATGCCTGATCGGTGTATAGTAAAGTGTAATTTATTCCTGTGATCAAAGCTGAATTTTCAGCATCATTACTCCAGTCTTCAGTGTCACATGATTCTTCAGAAATCATTCTAATATGAGGATTTGCTAATTTGCTCATTGATTGGTACTGTGTGTGTAAACAGAAAAAAAGCTTTTACACCAGTATTGAAAGATGTTTTTTGAGGACTGAGATGTGAAATGTTAAACTTTTAGTAATCATTACAGTTTATAATGAGTTAACGAGTAAGAGCAGAAACTTACTGGTAACTAAGACTACAGTGCTTACAAACATGAGTTTACACACTACATCAGGAAGCGCTGCAGAATCACTGATTTGAAACTGACTTCCTGTTGCTCTTCCAGTGATGTTCAGTGTTGTTGTAGGCTACAGCTGGATGCTGAGGGTGTGTATGAGTGTTCAGACACTGGGCTGGTGTTCGAGGTCTCCCAGCGTGTCAACATCACCTACTGCGTTCTCTCCTGGAGCAAGTTCAGCACCTACTTGACCGGATCATGGAAATTTGCCGGTCCCATTTTTGATGTGGACTGCGATCCGTCCATTCTCAAATCCGTCCAGTTCCCACACTCACTGTGTCTAGCAGGTAAAGAGATATCAAGTCATCAAGTCAGCTTTATTTATATAGCCCTTTATGTGTTTCAAAGCAGCTTTACAGTGATAAACAGAAAATTTGCCAGTGATGCAAACAGAATTAAATTCTGCCGCTGTCATTTTTCAGATCAATTCAGTCCAAGTTTTTTTTCATTATAACAAAGGCTCTTTTTTTCCTCTAGCCAAATCATACCGTTTGGAAAAAAAAGTAACACTTTATTTTAGGGTTCAATTCTCACTATGAACTTGTTGCTTATTATCATGCATATTACTAGTATATTGGCTGTTTATTAGTAGTTAAAAAGCACATATTAATGCCTTATTCTGCATGATCATATTCTACATCCCTTAATCCTACACAATACCTAAACTTAACAACTACCTTACTAATAGGGCTGCACGATTATTCTCTTGAAATTGTAATTGCGATTATTAATTACGATTATCACAATTTACATTGAATGATGTTTCGAATAGATTTATTCCATGGTTTCCAACTGCATTTTTATATGAAAACAAGCTGAAGACACTCTTCCTGAAAAACTTTTATTGCTTTTCAATAGCATTAAGTCTGAAATGTCAAATATACATTGGTTTGATTCTTTCTTTTTTAAATAAAAATAAGTAAAAATATGCATGGTATTATAATGTTATACTAAAACTAAAATTAAAAAAGAGGCTTTGCTATAATGACAATTTATTAGGCTGGTGAAAGACAGTTTGGTTTTGTATGTGCAGAAATGAAGATCAAGCAAATGTTAGATATTCTGGTAACACTTTACAATAAAGTCTTATTAGTTGACATTAATCCATTAAAGGGGCTATATGTAAAATAAATGTAAGCCTCGCATTTAGCCTCAAATGTCAACTATACATTGGTTTGATTTCTTAAAATCAAGGTATTATAATGTTATACTAAAATTAAAATGGAAAAAACCCTTAACCTGTAGAAAGAAAAAAAAACACATCTTAAGCATGCAGAATTTTTTTTTTGTAATTGTGCCTTTGAACGATATGGCATCCGTAATTGTCCGCTTATTTGTGCAGCCCTACTTATTAACTATTAATAAGCAGTCATTAGGGGTTTATTGAGGCAAAAGTCTTAGTTAATAGTGGGAATTGGACCCTGATCTAAAGCATGACCAAAAAAAATTCACAGTAGGATTTTGGGTTTGCAGGGTGTAAGTGCTCTTTTGATGGTTTTGACATGGTGGAAAACGTTTCGAATTTTGAGAATTGAATCAAAATGTTTTTATTTTTAACCATTCCCACCGTCTCTTCCTGTATATGTGTCCGTCGCTCTCAGCAGATAAAGACAACGAGGTGAAGTTCAGCGTGCTACACGTGAAGAACAGCCGTGGTCTGATCGAGCCCTCGGCTGATCACTCCGGGAGTCACGTCAAATGGACCGTATCTTCACTTTCACCCGTGGGTCCGATTGTTCAGACGTCTAAGTCCGCAGAGCATCATGGGGTCGTGCAGGTGTTCAAAGAGGTGGGCCATGAAAACTCCTTCTCCTTCAGAGTTTACCTGGCGGGAAACAACTGCTCTGACATCAAGGTGAGGAAACTAAAGGGCTTCTGCTTTCACAGAAACATGACGAGTCGAACGCTTTTTACAGAGCACGGCTGACTGGCTGTATTCTCGGTAACCCTGCGATGTAACCTTTTGGTAATCTGCTATATTTAGATGTAATTTTAGGCTTAAGCTAGAGCAATGCTGTGCTGTGCACTTCAGGGCTAGTCCAGTCCAAGTAGGAGTGATGACATCATTGTGACTTCACACCACTTTCAGTTCTGCATCTCTGCCACTCTGTGGCTGATTCTTACTCTGTGATGTTTGATTGTGAGCATGTAAGTGGGTGGCTTTGTGGTCATGTGTAAGAGTTTCATCATCTAATCAATGCCTACAGCTGCAGAACGGAAGCTTTAAAACCCCTGCCGGATCCCAGCATCATGCTTTCAGTTTTCACAGCATCTGACACTTTCCATGACTAGGCTACAATATAGAGCTTGAATGAAACTCATGGAACTTTTTAGTCAGTGGAGAAGCTTAGTCTTCAAAAATGTCAAACTACATAATTTATGAGCTATATGAGATACAGTAGTGGCCTAAAGTGATCTCCTCTTGTATTGATCCTACAAGTTCGATTAAACCATCAAGATATTAGGAAAATATTTTATATTTTCTAATTTCTTCAAATATGAGGGAAGAACAAAACACTAAACTTGGTTAAGATACACTATATTGCCAAAAGTATTGGGACACCCCTCCAAATCATTGAATTCAGGTGTTCCAATCACTTCCATTATAAAATCAAGCATTAGGCATGCAGACGCTTCTACAAACATTTGTGAAAGAATGGGTCGCTCTCTTTAACCGTGGTACCGTGATAGGTTGCCACCTGTGCAATAAGTCCATTCGTGAAATTTCCTCACTACTAAATATTTCACGGTCAACTGTTAGTGGAATCAATTGGGAACAACAGCAACTCAGCCACGTAAAATCACAGAGCGGGGTCAGCGCATGCTGAGGGTCACAGTGCGCAGAAGTTGCCAACTTTCTGCAGAGTCAATAGCTACAGACCTCCAAACTTTGTGTGGCCTTCAGATTAGCTCAAGAGCAGTGCATAGAGCTTCATGGAATGGGTTTCCATGGCCGAGCAGCTCATCCAAGCCTTACATCACCAAGTGCAATGCAAAGCGTGGGATGCAGTGGGGTAAAGCACGCCGCCACTGGACTCTAGAGCAGTGGAGACGTGTTCTTTGGAGTGACCAATCATGCTTCTCTGTCTGGCAATCCCATGGACGAGTCTGGGTTTGGCGGTTGCCAGGAGAATGGTACTTGCCTGACTGCATTGTGTAAAGTTTGGTGGAGGGGGGATTATGGTGTGGGGTTGTTCTTCAGGGGTTGGGCTTGGCCCCTTAGTTCCAGTGAAAGGAACTCTTAATGCTTCAGCATACCAAGACATTTTGGACAATTTCATGCTCCCAACTTTGTGGGAACAGTTTGGGGACGGCCCCTTCCTGTTCCAACATGACTGTGCACCAGTGCACAAAGCAAGATCCATAAAGACATGGATGAGCGAGTTTGGTGTGGAGGAACTTGACTGGCCTGCACAGAGTCCTGACCTCAACCCGATAGAACACCTTTGGGATGAATTAGAGCGGAGAATGCGAGCCAGGCGTTCACATCCAACATTTATGGGAGGAGAGTATTTAAATGAATCATGCGAGGTTTGCACTCGTCAATTTACTGGTGTTTGAGCCATTATTTACCACCCAAAAAAGCACGTCTTAAACCGGACGCTAACGGGTAGATTGTGTTGGTCATTGTGGAAATGATCCGGCTGTTTCTGTGTTCATTAATTTGAGTGTTGTCAGTAGATCACGGTTGAACTGTCCACTCCCATCGGCGCATTTATGGAATTGCGCTCTCATGCTAATTTGCCCTGTTTAGTAAATCTGGTGATAGTGTATTTGTCTGACAAAATTATTTGGCAAAAAAGGCAAACTAAAGCTACAGGTTTTGTTTTTACTAATGCAAAAACAAAAGAACTATGCAATTGTTTGCAGTGTTCATAATTTCATTGTATGACAGTCTGGTCAAAAATTATGTCCACACAATTTGGCATGCTTTATTGCGTTATCACAAATAAAACAATTGGGCTCTAAGCACAACTACTCAGTATTCTTACAAAATCTTTAACACATTTTCAAGCTCCTTGTTTCCTGTTTACACTCAGGGTCCTCTGAGGTCAATATGACCACAAACATATTTTGACAGATTGTACAAAAAAAATATACATTTTAATAATACAAATTATATATCATTTTTTTCGTTTACTTCTTGTCTATACGTTTATGCTCTTTTGGGGGACATGAAGTACTTTCTTTTTACTGCAAAATTCCTCGACTACACCATTAGCATGCATATGAAATATACATTTTAATAATTGATCAAATGATGATTTAATGATGATCAAAATGAAATATCTATCTATCTAGGTCTTTGAGGCAGAATTCTGCCATCTGCTGGTTAGAATTTTATTTGCAGATAATATAGTTTTAGAAAGAAAGTGTAATTACCATATCGCTCCAGCAGAGGCCCATAGAGATCCATTCATTTTTCTGGATGTGGCCAACTGCTCTTATAACAGCTTCTGTGAAGTATTTTTTATGAATAAAATAAAATATAAAAAATGCAAAATATTTCAGATTTATGCAGATTTATTGTTTTTGTGTGTGTGTGTGTATAGATAGATAATGTAGAAAAAGTGACAAAATTTGATGCAACTGAGATGAAGGGAACCCTGTTTATTAACTAAGGAAAAGTCGTTTGGGCTGTCCAAACAATGTCACTTCCCAGGTGTGACAATTTAAAGAATGCACATTTTTTTATAGGTAGAAAACATCTCAGGTTGTGAATGCAACCCGGAAGGGGAATGAGACGCTGCGTCTTGGTGTTCATGCAATGGGGAACGCCCTCAGCGTGACCAGTGTCTGAAGCATGTGTAAACACATGCCAATATTCATTGGCAGACAGCAGTCTATGATGTCACAAGCAGAGTTTCCATGAATATAAAATGGCGCCTAATTTACACATCATACACTCTTTTGTTTGAATGAGAAGTGCAGGTGTGCCCTGCAGCATGGCAACGAGACACAGCGTATCATTCTGCTTCTAAGGGAACCATGTTGCATTCGCAACCTGAGACGTTCGCTTTCAAAGTGGGAAACTGCTCCCTAAATCCAGTATCCACAGGCACTTAGGGAATATTCTCCAAAACTTCTGACAAAGTCCAGGTTTAGACAGCCCCATGGCCACCAGACAGATCTTAGAAACCCCTAAAACTCCAGGAGCAGAGAAATACATCTAGTGTCAGCTATGCTATGCTAAGCCTGACAGGCTCATATAGGTAACCAAAGGGAGCATGCGCCCTATAGCTACAACCTTAGTATTGCCACCATCCAACGGGGAGCATACACCGATCAGGCATAACATTTTTCCTAATATTGTGTTGGTCCCCGTTTTGCTGGCAAAACAGCCCTGACCCAGTCGAGGCATGGACCCCACTAGACCCCTGAAGGTGTGCTGTGGTATCTGGCACCAAGATGTTAGCAGCAGATCCTTTAAGTCCTGAAAGTTGCGAGGTGGGGTCTCCATGGATCGGACTTGTTTGTTCAGCACATCCCACAGATGCTCGATTGGATTGAGATCTGGGGGATTTATAGGGCAAAGTCAACACCTCAAACTCGGGCCAGCCTTCGCTCCCCATGTGCATCCGTGAGCCTTGGCCGCCCATGACCCTATCGCCGGTTCACCACTGTTCCTTCCTTGGAGCACTTTTGATAGATACTGACCACTGCAGACCGGGAACACCTCACAAGAGCTGCAGTTTTGGAGATGCTCTGACCCAGTCGTCTAGCCATCACAATTTGGCCCTTGTCAAACTCGCTCAAATCCTTACGCTTGCCCATTTTTCCTGCTTCTAACACATCAACTTTGAGGACAAAATGTTCACTTTCTGCCTAATATATCCCACCCACTAACAGGAGCCGTGATGAAGAGATAATCAGCGTTATTCACTCACCTGTCAGTGCTCATAACCTGATTTTATATTCTGAGAACAACAAACTCATAAGAGAGGGAGGTATCGAAATCATGGGACACATTGTGGTACCCAAAGAGATTCTCGTAAACCAGACTAACTAAAACTTAAAACCCCAGTAACTAATCGGGGATAGCGGCACCTAAGAGAACGGGATGCATTGCGATCCACCCATAATCCTTATTTCCAAGATCATACCCTGACTAAGGTAAAGGGCAGATTCTCATCTTACACACGCATACAAACCAAATAGCTCCTGAAGACAAAAGAAAAAAAGCTGATGACATTATTGCCATTACCCTTATATATTCACGTGCTCCTCGTGTGACTTCATAGACTGCCATCTGCCAATTAATTTAGTTTGTACACGTGCTTCAGACACCGGTCACGCTGAGGGCGTTTTCCATAGCGTCAACACTAAGACGCAGCATCGAAGTGAGACTGTTAAATGATGTTCAGAGCTTAACAGTAAGGACTGTCCGATGACCCGGGCCAGCGTTAAAGATGCTGGGGAAAGTCTACGGGATTAGGCCATTGACTTCACAAAAGTCTATCATTTTCACGTGTTCTTGCCAATTTACTCATTCAAGCCATTTTAAACCTGCACACTGTTTATTTTATTTGAATATGTATTGTATTTATTAGTGCTATTACTTATAATTAATTAATTTTGTTCTTTTTATTACTTGCTGTTTACTTATCTTTAATAATGTTTAAACTTTATATTAGTTAGGCTAGTAGTTATTGTTGTGGAAAAAAATTGGAATTGAGAATTGTGAAACTGCATGGGTATCAAGTCAAGTCAAGTCAAGTCACCTTTATTTATATAGCGCTTTTTACAATGCTGATTGTTTCAAAGTAGCTTCACAGTGTTAAACAGGAAAATAATGAACAGAATTTGATTCGGCTGTACAGCCGCTCTGGAGAAAACGGTGATGTCATCTAGCTCATTTCAGTTATCATATAGTGTCAATGCGGGCGGATCAGTGATATAGTTGAATATATTTATTATCTAACATTTTATTACAATACAAGGTTACTTTGGTCAAAAACAATAACTATTTTATTTATTTATTTTTGTGGCATGGCAGGGTAGGTAAACATGTGAACCACTGGCTCGACTGGGCCATCTTTACAGTATGGCCACCTCTGGTTCTTCAGCTGTTAACCATTAGTTGCAGTGCATGTGGGGAAAATCTATGAGCTGTACTTGATGACAAATATCATTTTAACTCGATGGCCTTCTCCACTAAAAAAAAAAAAAAAATTAAAAATTACAGCACCTGACTCAGAGCTAAATTTTCTGGTTAGGTACTCACCAATGTGGCCCAGGCCAAAACTCTTGAATGGAGCAAATGTTCTTGCTAAATGTCATTAATTAACATTCCCCCATCATCTGATGTCCCACTACAGTTTGTGGGCTGTTTGTCTCCGTGCAGGGGCTTCTCTCTGTCTTCTGCTGTGGGTTTAATCATTAAACTGACACGTGAAATGACTTCCTGTGGTCTGTGCACGCACACAGCGGTTTCAAGTGCAGCGTAATTCACACTATCAGAGAAGCACTTTCAGTTTCACTCAGTCAAAAAAACTCAGAATGCATCGGAGCTTTGCTTTAGCTTACAGGAAAAGTTCAGGCAGAAATGAAAATGTATTTAGTCATTTACAGTACTCACCGAAATTAATATGACTTTCTTTCTTCTAAGAATGTCAAGGCCTCTCCTGTGCAATGGGGACTGGGTCAGTCAAGCTGAAAAATCGCAAAAAACTAAACAAAAAAACCCCTAAAATATTGTGAAATGTTACTAAATTTTGGTCTGATTTTAGAGGCCTTTTTCACAAAGTACAGTCGTATCCAAAAGTAATGTCCGGCCTAGGAAAAATTACATCTTCTTCCTTCATTTAAATATTATAAAAAATGTGGTATAGATATTGTAAGCATACTGTGTAGTTGTTCTTGGACTCGATTGTTTTATTTGTATTAACGCAATAAAACATACCAAATTATGCTGACATAATTTTTGTCCAGGCTGTCATACAAAGACATTATGAACACAAATGCAAAAACAAGAGAGAACCAACCAAATATTAATAACTGATTATGTTGTAGTCAATGTATTCTTTTTCCTGTGAGCTTGTTGTTTTGGTATGAAATTTTCTTTTGCATAGTAAAAATAAAACCTGTTTTTGCCAAATAATTTTGTCAGATAAATACCTTGACCAAGTTTAGTGTTTTGCTCTTTCCACATTTTTAAAATATTTAAAATTATATAAAATTAGAAACGAATATGGACATCACTTTTGGCCACTACTGTATGTGCCACAAAGAATATAAAACTATATTACTAAATTCCTAGTAAGATGGATGAGTGCCTGTCAATAAATACTTATTTGAAAATAGTAAAAGCTTAATCACTCATTGAGATCCACCATATTAATAGCAGTCACGCCTCCTCACACAGAGCACATTGTATGCTGTCCGATTAAAAACACGTCTTCAAAATTTAATTTGTCAAGATCATGGGAAAAGCTCTTTTTCTTTTAAAAAAATCTTACAAGATAAAAAGAAAATAACATATACAACAAAGAGAATCCTATCAGTCCATATGATTTACATGTTTTTATTCAGACAGAAACAAAATATTGATTACAACAATATTTACAACATTAAAGGTGTCCTATAATGCCCCTTTTTACAAGATGTGAAATAAGTCTCTGATGTCCCCAGAGTGTGTATGTGAAGTTTTAGCTCAAAATACCCCGCAGATCATTTTTTATAGCATGTTAAAATTGCCAACAATGCGTTGTTTTTGTGTGTCCCTTTAAATGCAAATGAGCGGCTGCTCCTGCCCCCTTTCAGGAAGAGGGCAGAGCTTCAAGAGCTCATGTTAGCAGCTCCGATCACCTCACGCAGACACACACTGAAAATGTCTGAAACTGTTCAGCCTTTTATGTTCAAACTGGAGTCGGACAATGATGGAGAGACTCAAGAAGAAGTGACAACATGTAGAATGAGACAGGACGTTTCTGAATGGATAGTTGATGAATTTATGAGTTCACTATGTGTCATACTGTCATGATAATCTATAAATCGCTGGTGTGGGAACTGTTGTAAGATGAGCCAGAGAATATCTGCTTTATGACATGCTATTGCATTTGTGTTCGTACTGTATTGCAATAAATGTGAAAGACGGATGACAGCGACTCCCAAATGTGCATTATGTGCGTTGTTACATCCCAAAACACAACACTTGTGATGTCTCTTTGGCACAGACATTGTAAAACTCCAGCTGGAAACAGAAATTATGTGCTTTTGTCACTTGGTTGTCTCACCTGGTTTTGTCAAAATGTCACCGATCCTGTAACCCTGAGTTTGTTTAACTTGTCTCGATTTCGGCGTATGTAAAAGACTCTCATTAATTTCTGCTGTCATTGCTGCAACTTGTCGCAGGACATCAGGAGGGCTGTTCGGCGGGCGAACAACTGTAAGAACAACAAGAGGTATATACATGTAGACAAGCCACCTACGTGCATGCTAGAGGAGAACAGGAAGTACCGTCTGATCAGCGAGCCCGTGGGTCACATCACACCAGAGGTAAGCTACGCAGCCGGTGATCGCAGTGCACTCCCCAGACAGCAACATAGTGTTGGTCCAGACTCGGCCCACCTTTGGTACGCATTGAATCCACATGTTCCAGATGTGGCCCGGATCTAGGCCATCACTATGTTGCTGTCTGGGTCAGCAGCGCAGGCTTTGAATAGATTATGTGTGTGTCTGCAGGACATGCTCTTCACGCCGGTCATCGTGGAGGTCAAGGGATACTTCGAGGTCTTCTTCGAGGAGAGTCCTCCTTTCAAACTGTCCTTGACAGATGCCGACTCGGGACATACTGTATGGACTGCGACCATCAGAGAGGGTACGGCTTCATGAACACACAAACACGAGTGGCTCATTTCAAGGAGATGTCAAAATGTCTTACTTTTTAATAACTTCATTGGAGATTACTCCTGAACTTACAAGAAATCATATTTTCCCACCAGGCCCATAAGTGACAAAGAGCAGCACAGGAGCAAACGCCCCCAGTACTCAACAAGTATAATGGCCATGTGTTTAAGTCTTTACATTGTTTAACCCTGAGCACACAAAGTCTGGTAGTCAGCGCTTTATAATAAATCCATCACAAAAATTACTGATAACAGCCTCAACATATGATGTTATGGCCAATATAATTAACATTGTAATTGTAAGCATAATGACATACTGCTGAAGACTTACTTCTGTGTCAAAAGTATTATTTTCATGTGTTTCCCTTAAATATGAAGTCAGAAAGACACTATTATGTCGAAAGCAGGAAACGTCACAGCATAACAGGGCAGGTACAAATACAAATTCTGTATTTGCTCAGAACAAAAATGTGTTGTTTAATACAGTAAATGTATCCGGTTCAATACGTTCAATATCCTGTTCATTTATAACAGTAAGTCGTGGAGACGCAGTTTCCTGAGAATGACCCTTGACTCATGTGTGTACCTGTGATTTGTAAAGAACAATAAATCTTATATTAAATCTTTAATTTACAGGAGACTGTGTACATCATCTAGATGAAAAGCCCAGAAAACCAATGAAAGGTAAGAAGAATAGAGTGCTGCAGGGATGACGTATGTTTTTTGCTCCTCTGGTTCCATCGTCCTGAAGTCAGTGGGTTTTTTGAATAGGTTTTTGGTTAAAGCTGCAGTCCGTAACTTTTTTTTGGTTAAAAATGATCCAAAATCAATTTGAGCAAGTACATAACCAGCTAGTGTTCAAAACTCTCCCCTTACCTCAGCCCGATTCACAACGGTAAGCTTGTAAAAATGTGTTATGATTTGAGTGGCCCTGGTGGATTTCTGTGGGAAATTTGAGCATGGCGCCATTCGTCTTTGCGTCATTACGTCACGTCTGTAGACATAAAGAAAGAGTCCGGCTAGTAGGCTAACACATGTGAGGATGCTGCAGGTGGCGGATCATTTATAGCCTTTTCTCACAGCAGCTGGAATAATTAAACGTGTCATTCTGATGGCGGATTGTAATCCAGAAATGTCCAAACGACAATCATCAGTGACCCCTGGAGATTCACCCGTAGTCAAAAGCAGAAGATTAGACTGTACAGAAAATGAAATCTATAGGTAATGCTAATACACACTAAATAGTCACACAATGCTGATGTTGTTAACATTAACAATTTGAGAACAAAGTATAATAATAATTTGCAAGGTTTGATGTGATGTGAGATAAGAGATTGTTAGATTTAATCACCGTTGGTAGTGTGATTTATTGTAATGTTTTTTTCTAAAAAAGTGGCAGACATGTTACTTACAGATGACATTTTCCAGTGAAACTTATTATTTTGGTCACACTTCCAAGACATAGAATCTGTGATTCTGAAGTACAGTATCCACAGCGGTGCGGTGAATGAATGACAGCCACACACACTCTTCAAAACATTAGATTTCACGAGTTCACACTTACATATAATTTATAGAGAGTAAATTTAAATGCGTATTTGGCGTGCTGTCCGGCGGGGAGGGCATCGAGCTCTGATTTTTCAGGACTGATCAATGTTTTGTGGTCTCGCCCTCTACAGGCAGAAAGAGACACAGCAGCACGTCAGATGAGGATCTCTGTAACAAGCCCAGTAAGAAATCCCGTGGCATCGATGAGTCCGGTAGGTTCATGGACATAACACCTCCTTACAGTATTAGTCCGGCTGTATCTTGACTGAAGTGCTACTATGTCCTCAGACTGTACTGCGGCGGCTGCAGCTCCAGGCCTGACGGACCAGCAGCTGATGCAGGTGGCCAAACGCATGGGGAAAGAGTGGAAGATTGTGGCCATCTGCTATCTTGGCCTCAGCAAACAGGACCTGGAGGAGATGGAGGCCGCGGAGGAGGACGTGACCATGCTGAAGTTCAACATGCTGGAGCGCTGGAGACGGCGGCAACCAAAGGGGAAAGCGGGAATTCAGGAACTCCACAAGTGTCTGAAAGATAACGATGACGTGCCAAATGAGGTCATTGCTGTACTGGACGGTGGGTAACGTGATCTTGTGTGTTTCAGTGTGTAACCGCTACTCAGCTCAGCTGGAGGGACGGCCCGCAATCAGTATTAAGGTTTTGAGCTACTTTTTATATTTGCCATTTTATTTATAATCGCCATCAGCAAGTTTTTGTTTTGCCAATAAGAGTCAGGGGTAGTCTGTGAATGTCCTGACTATGACACACACACAAAGCTCAGAAAGACATTCACAGGACATTCACACTGACTGTGAATGTCCTGACTATGACACACACACACACACACACACGACACTCAGAAAGACAGAAGAGAACGCGCTGTCTGTGAATGTCCTGACTATGACACACACACACACACACACACACGACACTCAGAAAGACAGAAGAGAACGCGCTGACTGTGAATGTCCTGACTATGACACACACACACACATGACACTCAGAAAGACAGAAGAGAACGCGCTGTCTGTGAATGTCCTGACTATGACACACACACACACACACACACACGACACTCAGAAAGACAGAAGAGAATGCGCTGACTGTGAATGTCCTGACTATGACACACACACACACATGACACTCAGAAAGACAGAAGAGAACGCGCTGTCTGTGAATGTCCTGACTATGACACACACACACACACACACGACACTCAGAAAGACAGAAGAGAACGCGCTGACTGTGAATGTCCTGACTATGACACACACACACACACACGACACTCAGAAAGACAGAAGAGAATGCGCTGACTGTGAATGTCCTGACTATGACACACACACACACATGACACTCAGAAAGACAGAAGAGAACGCGCTGTCTGTGAATGTCCTGACTATGACACACACACACACACACACGACACTCAGAAAGACAGAAGAGAACGCGCTGTCTGTGAATGTCCTGACTATGACACACACACACACACACACACACACACGACGCTCAGAAAGACAGAAGAGAACGCGCTGACTGTGAATGTCCTGACTATGACACACACACACACACGACACTCAGAAAGACAGAAGAGAACGCGCTGTCTGTGAATGTCCTGACTATGACACACACACACACACACACGACACTCAGAAAGACAGAAGAGAACGCGCTGACTGTGAATGTCCTGACTATGACACACACACACACGACACTCAGAAAGACAGAAGAGAACGCGCTGTCTGTGAATGTCCTGACTATGACACACACACACACAACGCTCAGAAAGACAGAAGAGAATGCGCTGTCTGTGAATGTCCTGACTATGACACACACACACACACACACACGACACTCAGAAAGACAGAAGAGAACGCGCTGACTGTGAATGTCCTGACTATGACACACACACACACACGACACTCAGAAAGACAGAAGAGAACGCGCTGTCTGTGAATGTCCTGACTATGACACACACACACACAACGCTCAGAAAGACAGAAGAGAACGCGCTGTCTGTGAATGTCCTGACTATGACACACACACACACACGACACTCAGAAAGACAGAAGAGAATGCGCTGACTGTGAATGTCCTGACTATGACACACACACACACACGACACTCAGAAAGACAGAAGAGAACGCGCTGTCTGTGAATGTCCTGACTATGACACACACACACACACGACACTCAGAAAGACAGAAGAGAACGCGCTGTCTGTGAATGTCCTGACTATGACACACACACACACTCGACACTCAGAAAGACAGAAGAGAACGCGCTGACTGTGAATGTCCTGACTATGACACACACACGACACTCAGAAAGACAGAAGAGAACGCGCTGACTGTGAATGTCCTGACTATGACACACACACGACACTCAGAAAGACAGAAGAGAACACGCTGTCTGTGAATGTCCTGACTATGACACACACACACACACGACACTCAGAAAGACAGAAGAGAATGCGCTGACTGTGAATGTCCTGACTATGACACACACGACACTCAGAAAGACAGAAGAGAACGCGCTGTCTGTGAATGTCCTGACTATGACACACACACACACGACACTCAGAAAGACAGAAGAGAACGCGCTGACTGTGAATGTCCTGACTATGACACACACACACACACGACACTCAGAAAGACAGAAGAGAACGCGCTGACTGTGAATGTCCTGACTATGACACACACACACACACGACACTCAGAAAGACAGAAGAGAACGCGCTGTCTGTGAATGTCCTGACTATGACACACACACACACGACACTCAGAAAGACAGAAGAGAACGCGCTGTCTGTGAATGTCCTGACTATGACACACACACACACTCGACACTCAGAAAGACAGAAGAGAACGCGCTGACTGTGAATGTCCTGACTATGACACACACACACGACACTCAGAAAGACAGAAGAGAACGCGCTGACTGTGAATGTCTTGACTATGACACACACACACACACGATACTCAGAAAGACAGAAGAGAACGCGCTGACTGTGAATGTCCTGACTGACACACACACACACACACACACACAAAACGCTCAGAAAGACGCGCCAATATCGAGTTCTCTTTCGAGCTTGAACGAACAATAACACACAAAATTATGTCAAAATGCTCGTTTTGTGGAGTATTCTCATAAGAGCAGTCTTAAATGAGTTAAGTAACGTCTTAAATGAACTTAAAGAGTTGTGAGGAAATGAGATGCGCGTCAGATCCGTGTCATGTTCGCCAGCGGCAGATCTTAAAGTGACAGTAGCCACTAATGATGTCTGTCATTAATGTTCATCAAAGAACAAAGGGAACAAAGAAAACTGTAGCGGTAATAATGATTAATCTATATTTAACTTATTATTTATGCAGTGCAGACTGTTTGATAACTTTATTCAATTTCTGTATATTTCCTACCTGTTAGAAAGGCCACAGGTAAATATGACATTTATTATAATGGATTTATATGAAGATTTGTTTCAGGTTTACTTAAATTCAAAGTTGTTATTTTAAAGCATAATAAATGTTGAAATTGATAGCTTTCAATTATACTGTATTGTTGAATGTCTATCATTAATGTTTCGTAGTATCAGTGCTACTGGCCTTCATTAAAAAAAAAGATGCCATTACAACAAATGTATCACAGTTAATTACAGAACAAATGTGTGATTAATTAGTTAATTTTTTTTTAATCGATTGACAGCACTAAATGATACACATACAACAAAATATTCTGGGGGCCATGAAACCTTTGTGAAAATAATCAAAAACGTTGGCGGGGAAAGAGTTAACTTGCTAGTGACGAGGCTCGTGGAGTGAGATGCTGAATAACACAACAGCCAAAGATGTTCGTTTAAAGGGGGGTAACACACACAGTTTCTGCCAGTCTCGTGTTAATCTCGAGTACCTATAGAGTAGTACTGCATCCTTCATATCTCAACATAAAGTCTTTAGTTTTATTAGATTTATAAAAGACAGATACAATGTACTGATTTTTTCAGAAAAAAGCGCACAATATTGTATTATGCTATAGTTAGGAGATAACGTTAAGTATGAAACTATCACGTTAAACACTTCTCATGACTCCCCCCACTCACCCACTTTTTAAAACAAAGTTACGCCACTGCATCGCATTATGGATAACTTTTGACTCACTATAGGTTGGTGTTGTTCACATTATATGCACTTACACGCCGATTGCCAACAAAACACACACATTTGATGCATTTTACGCACCGCCTACAACGATCTGCAAATCCAACTGTCCTTGCTTATAAAACATTTGTCACTGAAAATGCCAGGAACACACAAACACAAACTGCACCCACTGTTCCCTTAACGCTGGGTTCTTTGGGAAGCTGAACAAGGTGATCTTTCCCTCACAACCAAAAACACACTTCTTTGGTGACTGTTAAAAAAATCCTTCTCGACTTGTGTTACATGAACGATGGGCGTGCTCTCGCTCCTGCTCTGGTTGGTGTGTGTGTGTGTGTGTGTGTGTGCGTGCGCTTTTCTGGGAGAAGTGCCCATACAAGGATTTTCCACCCTCTATTACGACATACAGGGCCATACTCGAAAAAAACTTTCCGAAACTTGTGAGAAACCGGAAGGAGTATTTTTGGCACAGAAATACTCTGTCATACGTCCAGCTCATTTTTTGAAACTTGGCCATGTTTAGCAGGAGAATCAACTCTTTAACAGTGTAAATAAGGCAGAATGCATGAAATAGCATTAGACCACCCTTTACAGCATCTGTCTAACATAGACCAGCAGATCAAAAATAGCACTGCTGGCTGTGTGTGGGAATCAAGGCCACTTCTTCAAATGTTGCGCTCAGTCATGTGACGCCTGTGATTTCAGCAGTCGTTATTCCTGTTTTAAGGCAAGACACCAATAGCACCACTTGTTTTTTAGGCACTGGACACATTTTAAGATTTTAGGCTTCCGTAACATGCCTTCTTTTAGATTCGTGGAAAGAAAACATCCAAAACATATTTAAGTGTTTATTTTATTGCAATGTATCCTTTTTTTTTGTCTGTAATTTCAGTTACAAAACAGATGTAAATAAAACTTTGCAGATTTATTCAGATTATTTATATTCTGAAGGTTTGTTCATATACCATTTCATAGAACATTTTATTCCCAAAAGCATGGTGGAAATATACAGTGTTTTTTTTCTGACTGTTTACAGTATTTTCTGATGTATGGAGTGATAAAAAGAGAAATGAAAAATCCCCTCAGTAAAAACCTTTAATTCTAACATGTCAGCAAAGAATTGTGAATCTGACTTTATCCAGTGTTCAGATTTCAGTTCTGGAAATGTTTGCAAATTTCTCCATATTTAATTAGATAAGACTTTCAGTCAATTTCAGTAAACTGTAAAAACAAAATTGTCTTAATGTACTGTGATAAATCAACTAGGAAATATTGTGATATATATTTAGCTAAAACTTACTTCTTCACCTGTGTTGTCTTGCCTGAAACTGCTTCTTCTGTGCTGCTTGAAAATGATTTTTATGTCTTCATAATTACAGAAATGTTACAGTTTCCAGTCATCAAGCCACTTTACAGTTACTACATGGAGATGATTTGAAAAGCTTTACACGATACACCGATCAGGCATAACATTATGTCCTAATATTGTGTTGTTCCCCCTTTTGCTGCCAAAACAGTCCTGACCCGTCGAGGCATGGACTCCACTAGACCCCTTTCCATGAAAGGGTGTACATGGTCTGCAACAATGCTTAGGTAGGTGGTACGTGTCAAAGTAGCATCCACATGGATGGCAGGACCCAAGGTTTCCCAGCAGAACATTGCCCAAAGCATCACAGCATCACTGCCTCCGCAGGCTTGCTTTCTTCCCATAGTGCATCCTGGTAATCCAGGTAAGCGACACACACATACCCGGCCATCCACATGATGTAAAAGAAAACGTGATTCATCAGACCAGGCCACCTTCTTCCATTGCTCCGTGGTCCAGTTCTGATGCTCACATGCCCACTGTTGGCGCTTTCGGCAATGGACAGGGGTCGGCATGGGCACCCTGACTGGTCTGCGACTATGCAGCCCCATACACAAGAAACTGTAATGCACTGTGTATTCTGACACCTTTCTATCAGAACCAGCATTAACTTCTTGAGCAGTTTGAGCTCCAGTAGCTCGTCTGTTTGATCGGACCACACGGGCCAGCCTTCGCTCCCCACGTTCATCAATGAGCCTTGGCCACCCCTGACCCTGTCACCGGTTCACCACTGTTCCTTCCTTGGAGCACTTTTGATAGATACTGACCACTGCAGACCGGGAACACCCCACAAGAGCTGCAGTTTTGGAGATGCTCTGACCCAGTCGTCTAGCCATCACAATTTGGCCCTTGTCAAACTCGCTCAAATCCTTACGCTTGCCCATTTTTCCTGCTTCTAACACATCAACTTTGAGGACAAAATGTTCACTTGTTGCCTAATATATCCCACCCACTAACAGGTGAAGTAAAAATTAGTGTTATTCACTTCACCTGTCATAATGTAATGCCTGATCGGTTTAAGTCAGAAAAACTAGTATTTGTTTGTTACAAATGTTTCGATGTGAATGTGTCTCTGTCCCATTGTTTTTCCAGAGATACTGCGAAATACTTCAGCTACATGACGCTGAGAGACAGCCCACATCTCTCCACCCGTCTGGATTCTGACCGTCTGCCGATCTCCAGGCTGTGACAAACTGTCAGAAATATAATTTCAACCACTGTTAGAGAGCCATGAAGATGCCCTGAAAGGGAAGGCCAGTCACATTGGGATCTGCGGTGACTGAACTCTGGTGCTAAAGTGAGCTCTGTGTGTACTTGATGCCCTTACTACATCTGGACAGCTCTTTATTTCTGACAGTTGTAAATTTTTTAGATGTTGTACATATTTTAATGTGTCTTCCAAATTATTGTAAGTAGAAGTTGTTGAATTATGAGCCGTGATAATCTGCATTAGTTTCTTGATGTTTTGCTCTCAGGTGCAGACGTTATGGACTAATAATGTTGCAGTAGCATATAGTAATATCATGATATTCATGCAGAACACACACTTGAACGTCATGTGACACCAGTTAAGGATATTGCAGCTTCACCTACCTTAAGTTTCTCTGTCGTATGAAATGTTTGTTAGTCAGATCCGCATCTGTCACACTTTCTCAGGGGAATCGCTTTATTTTGGTGGTTTAATTTACGTTGGGTAAACTTTCTTTAGATGAATAAATCATAAAAATGAATGAAAGGACTAACAGTGGTTCGGTTATTAGGGGCCAAGCACTGAAGGTGAGTTGGCACCTATTGTAATCATTGGCGTTCATATTATTCTTCTGTTTCTTCTTCTGCTCTGGAAGTCTCTGGCAGCCTATAGATCCGCTTGCGGGAAAGTTATGAAATTTGGTACACAGATAGAGGACAGTCTGAAATGTCACCATAGCAAATTTGGAGTCTCTAACTCAACCCCTCTAGCGCCACCACCTGTCCAAAGTTGCGCTCACATTTATGCTAATAACTTTTGAACCATAAGGGCTAGCAACAAAATTCTTTGCCTCTGATTCCTTGGCTGAAGTCGATTCAATCACGTAATTTTCCTCCTCCTAGGTCGTTGCTCTGATTTTTATAAAAATTGAACCAGATCGTCTTCAGACCATGCTGACAAAAAGTTATGGAATTCAAGTTGCTTGGTCAAACTGTTCTCGAATAACGCGCGAACGAATTCGACAAAGTGCCCGCTAAAATGAACATGAAGCAACACTTTAGCATATTTTCACCAAACTTGATGTGTTATGCCAACCATGACCTGAGGCTAGTTTCGACACAGTGTCACCTAGTGGTCAGGAGATATGAAAAATGGACATTTTTGCTTATAACTTCAGAATGATTTGGCCAAAAATCACAAAACTGGTCTCGTTAGATTTGGCGAGTCATATGATACCCAATTTTCCCATATCGACCGTTTTGAATTTTGTGTAAAAAAATGCTATATTTTACAAACGCATTGGCGTATTGTTACGAAACTCTTATGTATCTTCGGCACCATGCCTTGAAGATACTCAAAAAGTTTCGGGGCAGCGCCACCTTGTAGTCAAAAGTAATAACATTTCCAAAAATGCTTATAACTTTTGATTAAATTTGCCTATTATAATAAATCTGGTCTAGATTCCTTGGGTCATGCTAAAATTCAGCCATTTAGTTTTTCTTTAAAAACCTCCTTCGAACTCCTCCTAGACTGTTGTCCAATTTTCACCAAAATCAAATTGTATCATCTTCAGTTATAGATTTTGTATCAATAGACCAAACCGTTTTTGTATAGGGGAGCAACAAAGTTGAGGCATGATGCCAAAATGACTCTGAGGCTGTATCTCTGCAATGCCTTGACATAATGACACCAAACTTTGCATGTGTCATTGTCACCACACCACATCAATTTGTTCACAGCGCCACCTATTGGCTGACTTTATCACTTTGATAAACCATATATTTATGATTTTTCAGCCATTTTGCCTAAAAACATCTTAAAATGTATTTTCTTGCACTTGGTCTGATGCTACCAGCCATGTTGGCATGACTTGTCGAGTTTTTTGTGCTTGGCCCTGATAATTGCTGCTTGCAGCTATATTTCAACCCTCATTTTTGTCTTTTTTGTGCCACTCTGAAAATATATGGGGCATTTAACAGCTTTCTGTGTATTGGCTTGCAACTTGAATAACAGTGCCGCGTGTTTCAGTCTAGTTTTTATCTGCCCCATCCTTCAATAACATCGGTCATTTTTGCCATTCAGTTCAGTAAACGCTCTATTACATGTCGTTCATCTGAAAATCCCCCTAAAAATCTATTTTGATATGGTATCTTCAAGACATGTCATGCACACAAACACACAAAATACATTTTTGTTATACAAATATTTTAATAAATAGTTAAAAATAATAAATAATGTATTACATGCATGTCAATAAATAGTTTCTCTAAAACAAATAAATAGATTCAATAATGAACATAAATATTCAGCATGGAGCTGATCATCTAGCTTATATATGAGTGTCATGCACTAGTTTCCGCTCGTGTCAGATCTGGTTAACCTAGTTAACCTACTGACAAAATCAGAGTTGGCTGTAGTGAATGACATCACTTCCTGTGGTCTCCAGAGGCGATGTACGCGAGCACTCTGTTCATGGTGATGGCCCGCACATGGAAGCCCTTCAGCGTTTTGCACAGAGACAGACGGTCATCAAAGGATGATCCACTCCAGACGACCCACTGTACACAGGAAAAGAGCAGACAACATAAGCGCCACGAACGACTGAAGGAGTGTGTCCAGGGCTTGACATGAACACCCGCCAAATGTGTGTATTTCAGCAGAGGTGTGTAACATAGTCACTCCTACAAGCCAATTTGCCGTTATACGTCTGAAATAAACTAAGTGCAATGTAGTGTTGTAAAAAATATTGATTGTTTTCGCAACATATCGATACTAAAATACCTGAAACACTTCCAATACTCATTTCCCAGACAGCAACATAGTGTCGCGTTGAATGTGGGCCGACACTATGTTGCTGTCTGGGTTCCCGCAGAATACAATACCAGAGTCTCCTTCTCTCTCTCTCATCTCTCCGACAGTGACCCACAAACCCGCCTCCACTCACTCACTCTTTCATTTGCTCTGAATGAATATTGTTGGTGTTACAGGGCTTGCATTTCCCCGTAAGATTGTGCGTATTATGCATCATTTTAATCATTCCCGCAGATTTTGTGCTCACACCAAAAGTAAGCACACATAAAGACGCCTCTCAGCACTAAATTGAGTTTGTTTTCGCTGCTTATTGCGCTTAAACAGTTAAATACACAGAATAATGCAGGTGAGTATTCCAGACAGCAACATAGTGTCGGCCCAGATCCATGTGGATTCAACGCGTACCAGATATTGGTCGACACTATGTTGCTGTCTGGGGTATGTTTAAATTGAACGTAAACAGTTGTGAAAGAAAGAAAACGCATGTGTAACGGTATAATGGATCCGTGCGTCAGGTCTTAAAGTGACAGCAGTCTAAAATACCTGCTGCCAAATTATAAAATAATATTAAAAATAACTATATGGCAGTTTTTCCCCATGCTATCAATGTCAAAATTATGGCCAGTGAAGATGATGAGAAAACCACTAGCCACAGTGGCGAGTGAGCAAAAAAGTAAATGTCAAGCCCTGAGTGTGTGTGTAGTGTGTGAGCATGCGAGAGGACTCACCTGAGGAAACTCTCCATCGGCGGCCGCACCGTTTGCTCTCAAGCACTTTAAATCAAGCAGAAGTTTGTTATTAGAGTCTTCATCACACACAGATGACAGATCTTGTTACTGTTCTAGATATAAACACTAAATTGAGACCGCAGGTAAGTTTGGAACGGAATAGTAGCTTACAAACCAAATGTGCGCTGCGTTCCTTAAACATCGCAAGAGGAACCGTAGGCATTATTTCACAATACATGTTTCAAGCAGTGGTGTGATATGGGCTTGATCACGTCACAAGCATATTGAATTTAGTTCATCTTACAATTTGACTTCATTATCCTGGATATGGGTGTAGTGTTTTGCGCAGTGTGCTCTTTAGTATGTTAGTATGTCATTGAGACTAATGTGAAGCTGGAGATTCTCACATGCATGAGGTCTTTAGTGGCCGTCATGACCAGACTCAGATCGCTCACACTGGGCTTGTAGGAGTTCAGCAGCAGGTCATAATAGTGCAGATCTCCTCTGATGTTCCTCAAGCACTCAGTCTGGGAAGAAAACACCAACGCATTAGAGACCGGATGCAACAGAAATGATCTGGGTATTAAACGTCACAGCAGACTCACCGCGCTGAAAGACGAGTTTCTTTGGTTGGAGCAGGACGTGCTCTGAAATCAGAAGCATTTTACAGCATTAATAAGTGAGTTACACTTGTGTAAAAGATGAGCAGAACAACACACACACACACACGTCTGGTTCACTATCTTTTTGGGGACTCTCCATAGACGTAATTGTTTTTATACTGTACAAACTGTATATTCTCTCCCCTTACACTAACCCTACCCATCACACACACACAAACACACACTCCATAGACGTAATGGTTTTTATACTGTACAAACTGTATATTCTCTCCCCTTTCACAAACCCTACCCCTAAACCTACCCATCTCACACACACACACACACACACAAACAAACCCTACCCATCACACATACACACACATACACAAACACCCCTAAACCTACCCAACACACACACACACACAACACTCTCACACACACAAAAACCCTACCCCTAAACCTACCCATCACACACACACACACCTAAACCTACCCATCACACACACACACACACTAACCCTAACCCTAAACCTACCCAACACTCTCACACATACACACACCTAAACCTACCCATCTCACACACACACACCTAAACCTACCCATCACACACACACACACACTAACCCTACCCATCACATATACACACACACACACACCTAAACCTACCCATCACACACACACACACACACACACACACACTAACCCTACCCCTAAACCTACCCAACACTCTCACACACACACACAAACCCTACCCCTAAACCTACCCATCTCACACACACACACACACACTAACCCTACCCATCACACACACAAACAAACCCTACCCCTAAACCTACCCATCTCACACACACACACCTAAACCTACCCATCTCACACACACACACACACACACACCTAAACCTACCCATCACACACACACTAACCCTACTCCTAAACCTACCCAACACTCTCACACACACACACAAACCCTACCCCTAAACCTACCCATCTCACACACACACACACACACACACACTAACCCTACCCATCACACACACAAACAAACCCTACCCCTAAACCTACCCATCTCACACACACACACCTAAACCTACCCATCTCACACACACACACACACACACACCTAAACCTACCCATCACACACACACACACACACTAACCCTACTCCTAAACCTACCCAACACTCTCACACACACACACAAACCCTACCCCTAAACCTACCCATCTCACACACACACACACACACACACTAACCCTACCCATCACACACACAAACAAACCCTACCCCTAAACCTACCCATCTCACACACACACACACACACACACACCTAAACACACACACACTAACCCTACTCCTAAACCTACCCAACACTCTCACACACACACACAAACCCTACCCCTAAACCTACCCATCTCACACACACACACACACACACACACTAACCCTACCCATCACACACACAAACAAACCCTACCCCTAAACCTACCCATCTCACACACACACACACACACACACACACCTAAACCTACCCATCTCACACACACACACACCTAAACCTACCCATCACACACACACACACACTAACCCTACCCCTAAACCTACCCAACACACACGCATATAAGCGGCAATCACAGGGCCAACGGAGATGCGTGTTTGTTCATAACAGACCTAGTCCAGTTCAAACAGTATAATCAGATTTACTCTTATTTAACGATGCTGACAATGTCCAGCGTTAATAACCAAAGGATGAGTTTTTATGTCCTGCATTCATGTGGCGACCCTTGAATTTCTTAAATAGGTTGAAATTATATACATGACTTTTGGCTGAAGTTAATGCACTTTTGTTATGATTGGATCTCTTGCAGATCTGGAATTGCTGCATCAGGTGTGTTTGATGAGGGTTTGTGCTAAACTATGAGCAGAGTTTGATCTATCAGAGAAGCTTATAATAACTTGAACTGGTTTGAACTTGGGGACAATCTGGATGAGCTGAAAATGATGAAAAATCTAGATGATTTTGATGACTGGATTCAGAGGAAGACATGTCTCTAGGTCGTTCAGTTCCAAAGTGATCAGCTGAGCGTGTGTGAACACTCACATTATCAGTGGCGGTGGGCTGACAGACGGACGCCGTCTGAGTGTGAGGAATCATCTGAGCCTCCAGATCAGTGCAGTTAAAACCAGCAAACAAATCCTGATGCTTCATCTTCCCCTCCTGCGTTCAGACCACAAAGACAACAGACCACAAACTGAGCCACGTGTCAAAAAAGTAAGTTACCTGGCTGCCTTAAAATTTAGAGTTCATTAAAAATAAAAAATTTGAGTTAATAAAATGAGGGCGATTGGTTTAATAAATAGAAACTCAAAATATGATGTTATCTGAACCACATTAATTATCTAAGTTGATTTGACAAATGATAAAAAGTTGTGACAACAAATCATGAAAAAATACACTTTTTACAGTCGTACAGTTAAAACATGACAAATATTACCGTCTCTATTCAAAAATAGTCCGGTAGCACTTTATACAATATGGTTTCATTAGTTAACATGAATACAGAATTCATCAATCTTTGTTAATGTTAATTTCAACATTTACTAATGCATTATTAAAATGTAATGTTAACATTAGTAAATGCACTGTGAACTAGCACGAACAAACCATGAACAGCTGGTGGATTTTTTTATTAATGAACATTAACAAAGATTAATAAATACTGTAACAATTTGCCTATAATGTTAACAAACGTGACCTTGTGGTAAAGTGTTACCAATGTTTCGAATAAAACTTGTTTGCATATAGTACCTATATATTCAGTTAAAATATCGATAATCAACGTATGTGTCTTAAATCCTGTCTCTGTAAAATCCCTCGTTTCTTAGTGACATCCTCCAAAACAGCAGGCATGTTTCATGTCACGTATGATAATATGAACATGATCTTCAACTTTAGCTGTTCACCAGTTATGTTCATTTTTCTGTCACACACTGCAAAAAAATGCTTTTCCATGCTTTGATTCCAGTCCAAATACCTAAAGTTCTTACATTAAGAAGCATTTACTCGACAAGCAAAAGTTTTTGTCTTCTTTTGGGAAAAATAACTCAAAATGAAGTGTTTTTGCTTAACATAAGAAAAATAATCTTGTTTTCTGTTTGAATCAAGGTTATTTTGCTTACCCCATTGGCAGATTATTTTGCTTATTTTAAGCAAAAACACTTTATTTTGAGTTATTTTCCCCCAAAACAAGACAATATTTTTTGCTTGTTTTAAGAATTTTTAGATGTTTGGACTGGAACAAGACAAAAACACTAAGTAAGAAAAGCATTTTTTGCAGTGTAGTATCTTTGTCTTGTTTGACTAGAACATTTGACTAGATAAGTACAATTACATAAGATATTTTTTATTGTTTTCTGGGGGGGAAAAGTAAAAAAAAAAGTAAGAGTTTTTGCTTAAAACAAGCAAAATTATCTCACTGTAAAAAAAGTTATGACAACATATGTTTTTACATTGCTTTAACTCACCAAAATAAGTTTCTTCAAAACATTTTTAATAAGTTATACAAGATTCAACTCATTTTTAAAGTCAGTTTAATGTAATTTAAGTTAAGAGTTGATTGTACTTAAAACAAACATTTTTTTACAGTGTGCCAATGGTGTAAGAAAAATTTTCTTATTTCTATTTGGGACAGAAACAAGATTCTTTTTATTATTATTATTATTATTATTATTATTTAATTTAGCTTGTTTTAAGCAAAAACTCACTTCATTTTGATTTTATTTTCCAGAAAACAAGAAAAATCTTTTGTCTTTTTACTTAAATGCATCTTGATTTAAGACTTTTTAGATATTTAGACTGGGAACAAGACAAAAACACTAAATAAGAAAAGCATGTTTTGCAGTGTAGTGTGAATAACCGAGTTCACACTCACAACACATTACATTTATACAGATCCAGATATGAAATCATATTATAAATACATACACTTCAAAGTTTTAATGGCCATCCACTACAATCCCATTCCAAATGATTCTTTCTCTGAAGAGCCATTTTGGGTTCCATAAAGAACGTTGTTCTTAGAACAAGAACATTTTAAAGCTCTTTTGTGGAATGGGAAATTTCTCTTTTGGCCAATGAGAAATGATGGTTTCCGGCCCAGATCTGGGCCACATTGGATCAGAACCCAATGGATCTGTGTCTGTCTGGTGTTATTGCTGATGAACGTACCTTCACCAAGATGTGTGACAGGTTGCTGAGCAGTGATCTAGCGGCGGCGGTGCACGGCTGTGTGTTTAGAGGCACCGGAGAGCCCTTCGCAAGAGCCACAACTACAAAAAACACAGCGTCTGCACACACACACACACTATCAGACACGGTCTGACCTCACACTGTCAATCAAAGAGTCCTTAACACATGACATCAGCTTTCATTAATGCAATCAAATGTAACTAAATCAATTCCATGGCATTTGTAACTATCCTTATGTATGAGACGTCAGAGCTACTCACAGATCTTCATGGTGTGTGTCGTCAGGTCAGAGTATGTGTTCTAGTAAGAGTGTGATGGGCTTTATACTCACTGATGGGGGATTCCCTCAATAAAAACCTTTGCTACACACACACACACAGAGTTTTTCTTTTGGTTTGTTGTTGTGCTGAAACTGGAATAAACACACATGCGCTCATCACAGTGACCTCAGCAAACAACCGCCTTACATGCTCCCGTTCTCACTTCATTCAAACGCCTAAAATCACCACAAACACAACCACACACAACCCAATACGTCTCATCAATAACTGGCAAACATTACATAATGCTCAGAGCGTGTGTAAACCTGGCAATGAATGTTGTTTAATGACATTGTGAAGTGTTTTTCATCATCCACACGTATTGTGATGTTTTTCCATTTACTTTTTGTCGCAATAATGTGTAATAACAGTCGGTCTCAAATAGAATATGATACATCAATTCATCTTGATTCGTGGGAGTTGACCAATTTCCAATGTGAAACATGATTCATTTAACAAAACGGCAAATTCAGACAGTAGAAAGAAAATTCACTTTTGAAATGACTTCATGATGTTTCTGGAAATTGTTGTCACTGAAATTTTTGTGTATGAAAAATTAACGCTTCAAAACGTGATGTGAAAGTTGGCACAGCTTTGCTTTCTTTAATCTAAAACATTAATCATAAAGCAAATGCGACAACAGACGATCCGGCACGCCACAGTCTATGAAACCAAGTTTTATTTTTCTTATTTTATACATATCTGTACATAAGCATCTCCCTCAAATAAAGAATCTGAATACAATAGAATGAAAATGATATTAACACACTTATTCAAATGACTCGTGTCAGAATCAACATTCACGAAATGTTGAATACCAATCGGAGTTAACGTTACCAAAAGCTACAAGTCGACTACAAGGCAGGCTATTTCCTCTTTAGCACCTTCAAATCCACCCAAATCATAAAGAGGCGCCTGTGTTTTTAAATACTGTCCAACTGAAACATTTCCACGGTTAAATCACAGCGTGTTCAAAGAGTCTTCGTTCTTCTTTTTTTTTTTTTTTACTTGAATTAAATTTCTCACAAGGTGTTTTTTCATTATTTTATGTTTTGACAGTTATAATTTAGTGGCAAACGTAAAAGATTGGAACAGATCTATGAGGAAGCGAAGGCCGATCGCTGTATCCAGGACGTCCCGCTCCGAGCTCATCCTGGACTCTCACTTGAGCTTTAGTAGGTGAGGACGTGAGCGATCATCAGCAGTTATGAACCACAGAAGCAAAGGAAAGGTGTCTGGTCTGCACTGATGGTGTGGAGGGTGTGCGGCTTTCATTTGGACGGCGTCTTCTCCGCCAGGTGTTTCTGCTGGCTCTGGGCGTGCCTGTGGAAACACACACACACACACTGAGTTTCCATGTTTTATGGGGATGTTCATCATTAGACATAATGATTTTTATACTGTACAAACTGTATATTCTATCACCCAACCGTAACTGACCCATCACAGAAAACTTTCAAAAACATCATTCTGTATGATTTATAAGCTGTTTTCCTCATGGGTTTGGATTGCAGATATTGCCATCTTTGTGGGGGCATTATATTTTATTTCAAGGGAAATGTTTTGCTTATATATAGTATTAGTTATAGTTAACTATAATAACCCTGGGCCAGTGGGCTTGTGTTCAGGAATATAAAGGGTATTTTGGGTCACACTTTATATTAATTTGCCTTAACAACTATATACTAAACACTGTGTGTCACATGCCTGTCCTGTCTCATGTGGCACATGGGGTGTTTTGTTTGTGTTTGTTTTATTTGTTTCATTTAATAAATCTTCTTCCTGCGAATGAGTCCTCGTTCCCTTTTCTCCCAACCGTCCATGACACTGTGAAGCTGCTTTGAAACAATCTGCATTGTAAAAAGCGCTATATAAATAAAGGTGACTTGACTAAACCATTTGATACTTATTAGGCCCTATTTTAGCGATCTGAGCACATGGTCTGAAGCTCACGGCACAGGTGCTCTGAATCCACTTTTGCTAGTTTAACGACAGAAAAAACGGTCTGTGCTCCAGACGCATGGTCCAAAAGGGTTGTCCCTCGTCTCTTAATGAGTCATGGGTGTGTTTTGGGCGTAACGTGCAATAAACCAATCAGAGTCTCATCTCCCATTCCCTTTAAAAGCCAGTTGCGCTCGTGCTATGGAGGATTCACTCTTTACATGCGAGCGGAAAGAGTGAACGCTTCTCCAGAGAGAAATCCTTTTATTTGTAATATTTGGCATGTGTGTGTGCTGCTGCGCGTCCCTGTGTGTGTAATAATCAGAGTGTATGCGTGTTGTGCACCGCCTATAGGCTCATATTACTAACACGCCCTTTAAATAACACAAAAAATACTGCACTATTGACTTTAGAGCAGGTTTGTGTTGGTCAATGGCGCAGTCGTTTTCAGTTCCTCAAAATAGCAACGCTCCAACAATGCTCCTGAACACACCTGGTTTTCAGACCAGACGCCCATGGGTGAACAGATGCGCCATTTGATATTTAAAAAACGTGGAGCTGGATGTGAAAATGAGAACTGCGTCAGGCAGAAACTAGCAGAAAACACTTGTGTTGCGCCTGCCGTTGCATTGCGCCGGGTGTGTGATAGGACCCTATAAGTGTACATACATGTTAGTGCATTGTAATAACATCTGAAGTGCTCGCATTAAATTACCAATTTGTATTTACACTGTTAACTTTACCCCAACCATTCCCATCTCTAACCCCTAACCCGACCTTTACTCCTAAACGCAACCATACCTCAAACTCACTAGCAGTAAATGTGGGAATCTTCCAGAACAAAATGTAGCTAAACAGTAAACATGTAGTCTTGTGGGTATTTAATAGCAGTTGAGGCCAACTAATATAAAGTGCGAGCAGAACTTGTCCTTCACTGAAGCATTACTGAAACTTTTACACAATTACTTTCCACAAATAAAAAAAGTGCAGTTAACTTACAGTTTCAGTCAGACTCTCAGACCCCGTTTACAGCTGGTATTAAGATGCGTTTTGGTCGATCGGATCACAAGTCGATGAGGGAGACACATTCCCATTTACACCTGGTGTTTTAATCCGTCACTTCTGTCCTGATTTCCTCTATGGGTGGGTAAATGTATGGGCTTTTTCAGATCTCTCAATCTAATGGATGAAATAAGCTCACGCAATTTACATATGAACACACCCGGAGACGACAAAACACACGGAGAGCATCAGCTTTAGTTTCTGCTCTGACAGACATCAGACCAGCCGAACGCTGTGTGTGTTAGAAATCAGGAATGGAGAGGGAACATTGTGCTTGGGATGTTTCTCATCTTCAAACCAAACTTGGGTCTCCAGCCGACAACGTTTAAATCCCGTCTGGCTAGTGCGCGTCCCATAATGTTTATGCGTTAGGTCAGTAGGAGGAGAGTAGACGGTCTTTTAGTGGCTGTTCGAGTGCATTTGACCACATGAGCGTTTTCAGCTACTCAAAATGTTTTACACCTGTATTTAGTGTCGTCCACTTGTGATCCAATCAAACAAAACGCTTTTCAAAACCAGCTGTAAACAGGGCTTCAAAGACTTTTGAATGTTATGTTGATTGGGTGGTTTAAAGCATGCAATGGTCACCTGGTCAAGTCCTCGATGTCCACTAACATGGCATCCTGCTCCATGTGAAGCTCGTCCCGCATCAGCAGCAGCTGCACCAGCTCCTCGTTCAGACCTGCACAATCAATCCTCCGTCAGCTACACCCGCCCAAATGAAACGCAAAGAGATATACAGTACACACTTAAATAAGAGAGGAAGAAGTGTGTGTCATACCCTCGATCTGTGAGTGCAGGTCATTGACGATGACCTGAAGCTGTCCGTGCGTCATGTCTCTGAGGTCTGTGGGCTTCAGACTCCTCTTCATCAGACATTCACTGATGTGTGGCATGTGAGGAAGCTGCAAACACACACACACACACAATGAATACAAGGAACCAACCAAGAAACATTCCCATTAAAGAGATAGTTCACCCAAAAATGAAAATTACGCCATGATTTACTCACCTTCAAGCCATCCTAGGTGTATATGACTTTCTTCTTTCAGACGAATACAATCAGAGTTATATTAATAAATATCCTGGTTAATCCAAGCTTTATAATGGTAGTGAATGGCAGTTTCTGTTTTGAAGTCCATAAAAGTGCATCCATCCACCATAAAAGTGCATCCATCCATCATAAGTGTATCTATCCATCATAAAAGTGCATCTATCATCATAAAAGTGCGCCTATCCATCCATCATAAAAGTGCATATATCCGTTTTAAAAGTGTATCTATCCATCATAAAATTGCATCTATCCATCATAAAAGTGCATCTATCCATCCATCATAAAAGTGCATATATCCTTTTTAAAAGTGCATCTATCCATCATAAAAGTGCATCCATCCATTATAAAAGTGCATCCATCCATCATAAAAGTGCATCTATCCATCCATCATAAAAGTGCATATATCCGTTTTAAAAGTGCATCCATCCATCCATCATAAAAGTGCATCCATCCATTATAAAAATGCATCCATCCATCATAAAAGTGCATCTATCCATCATAAAAGTGCATCCATCCATCATAAAAGTGCATCTATCCATCATAAAAGTGCATCTATCCATCCATCATAAAAGTGCATATATCCGTTTTAAAAGTGCATCCATCCATCCATCATAAAAGTGCATCCATCCATTATAAAAGTGCATCCATCCATCATAAAAGTGCATCTATCCATCATAAAAGTGCATCTATCCATCATAAAAGTGCATCCATCCATCATAAAAGTGCATCCATCCATCATAAAAGTGCATCTATCCATCATAAAAGTGCATCTATCCATCCATCATAAAAGTGCATATATCCGTTTTAAAAGTGCATCCATCCATCCATCATAAAAGTGCATCTATCCATCATAAAAGTGCATCCATCCATCATAAAAGTGCATCTATCCATCATAAAAGTGCATCTATCTATCCATCCATCATAAAAGTGCATATATCCGTTTTAAAAGTGCATCCATCCATCCATCATAAAAGTGCATCCATCCATCATAAAAGTGCATCTATCCATCATAAAAGTGCATCTATCCATCCATCATAAAAGTGCATATATCCGTTTTAAAAGTGCATCCATCCATCCATCATAAAAGTGCATCCATCCATCCATCATAAAAGTGCATCCATCCATTATAAAAGTGCATCCATCCATCATAAAAGTGCATCTATCCATCATAAAAGTGCATCCATCCATCATAAAAGTGCATCTGTCCATCATAAAAGTGCATCCATCCATCATAAAAGTGCATCTATCCATCATAAAAGTGCATCTATCCATCATAAAAGTGCATCTATCCATCCATCATAAAAGTGCATATATCCGTTTTAAAAGTGCATCCATCCATCCATCATAAAAGTGCATCCATCCATTATAAAAGTGCATCCATCCATCATAAAAGTGCATCTATCCATCCATCATAAAAGTGCATATATCCGTTTTAAAAGTGCATCCATCCATCCATCATAAAAGTGCATCCATCCATTATAAAAGTGCATCCATCCATCATAAAAGTGCATCTATCCATCATAAAAGTGCATCCATCCATCATAAAAGTGCATCTATCCATCATAAAAGTGCATCTATCCATCCATCATAAAAGTGCATATATCCGTTTTAAAAGTGCATCCATCCATCCATCATAAAAGTGCATCCATCCATTATAAAAGTGCATCCATCCATCATAAAAGTGCATCTATCCATCATAAAAGTGCATCCATCCATCATAAAAGTGCATCCATCCATCATAAAAGTGCATCTATCCATCATAAAAGTGCATCTATCCATCCATCATAAAAGTGCATATATCCGTTTTAAAAGTGCATCCATCCATCCATCATAAAAGTGCATCTATCCATCATAAAAGTGCATCCATCCATCATAAAAGTGCATCTATCCATCATAAAAGTGCATCTATCTATCCATCCATCATAAAAGTGCATATATCCGTTTTAAAAGTGCATCCATCCATCCATCATAAAAGTGCATCCATCCATCATAAAAGTGCATTTATCCATCATAAAAGTGCATCCATCCATCATAAAAGTGCATCTATCCATCATAAAAGTGCATCTATCCATCCATCATAAAAGTGCATATATCCGTTTTAAAAGTGCATCCATCCATCCATCATAAAAGTGCATCCATCCATCCATCATAAAAGTGCATCCATCCATTATAAAAGTGCATCCATCCATCATAAAAGTGCATCTATCCATCATAAAAGTGCATCCATCCATCATAAAAGTGCATCTGTCCATCATAAAAGTGCATCCATCCATCATAAAAGTGCATCTATCCATTATAAAAGTGCATCCATCCATTATAAAAGTGCATCTATCCATCATAAAAGTGCATCTATCCATCATAAAAGTGCATCTATCCGTCATAAAAGTGCATCCATCCATTATAAAAGTGCATCCATCCATCATAAAAGTGCTCCACACGGCTTCAGGGGGTTAATAAAGGACTGAAGCGAAGTGTTTATGTTAGAAAAATATCCATATTTATAACTTTATTAACTAAAATAACTAGCTTCCGACAGACGGCCGTACACATTGATTTACGGCGAAAGAGTAACTCCTGACCTGATGCATGACGTATTGACAAACGCAGAAGCGCAGAGGATAGAGCAAAACAAAACACCGGTCATAAATTAGAAGAATAAAACCAGAATTTTGAAAGAGAAATGGCGGAGGATTTCGATATAAGAGAAGAGGGGCTTGAGTTTGTTGCCCAGCTCTATTTGTTTGAACCACGAGAGGCATCAAAGCTTTCAATACTCCTATACATCATGTCAGGTTTTTCTTTTGCCGTAAGTCGACTTGCAAAGGCGGTCCGCCGGAAGCTAGTTATTTTAGTTTGTAAAGTTTTAAATATGGATATTTTTCTCACACAAAGGCCTTTATTAACCCCTGGGCTCCAGTGGGCTTTTATGATGGATAGATGCACTTTTATGATGGATGGATGGACAGAAACAGCCATTCACTGCAATTATAAAGCTTGGAAGAGCCAGGACTTTTTTAATATAACTCCGATTGTATTCGTCTGAAAGAAGAATGTCATATACACCTAGGATGGCTTGAGGGCGAATAAATCATGGGGTAATTTTCATTTTTGGGTGAACTATCCATTAAAGTTATGAAAACGTTATGTTCTCTGAATGCTCAAAACATCCAGTTTTTAAATGTTTTTAAAACGTTTTTTTTTTTTCTTGGTTATGCAAACATTCCGTTTCATCATTCTTCAAACATTATGGGAATGTTACTTTTGAATGTTCTCTGAAGTAGTAACATTTAGAAAATGTTTTCAACTAAAATGTTTCAGAATGTTGCACCATAAATGATGTACAGTATAAACAATGTATTAGTGCTAATGTTTTGAGAACATTATTAAAAACCAGATAACTTTGAATAAGCGTTCTATACTGGAACTGATAACTGGAAGAGCATTTGTTCATACGAGCGTTAGCTGAACTTCTGATAACGTTCCCTGGCGGCTTTGAATATGAATTATGTAAGGGATGTGCTTCGCTGGACCGATCATGAGCCATGTATAGCTGATGTGACCACAAAACCAGTCATAATGGTCATCTGAAAGCTGAATAAATAAGCTTTTCATTGATTGTTAGGACAATATTTGTTTGAGATACAACTATTTGAAAATCTGGAATCTGAGGGTGCAAAAAAATCTAAATATTGAGAAAATCTCCTTTAAAGTTGTCCAAATGAAGTCCTTAGCAATGCATATTACTACTAATAATACATTTTTAATATATTTATATATACAAAATATCTTCATGGAACATGATCTTTACTTAATATCCTAATGATTTTTGGCATAAAAGAAAATGGATCATTTTGACCCATACAATGTATTGTTGGCTATTGCCACAAATATACCCGTGAGACGCATGACTGGTTTTGTGCTCCAGGGTCACATATGAAAGGCCATTTTTTTACTTTAGCCTCATGATGACACCACTTGTTCCAGAGAATTCCCTCAGTTTCTCCCTGATCATCATGTCAGTGGACATGAAGGATACTGAATAAAATAAGTATTAAAACCAGATCACTTCACAGAAACTAAAGCAGGTTTTTTTTACATTACAAATACTAGTATCACACATGGTAATTCTTCAGCAGCTTCAGGTAAAACACCCATCTGAAAGTTCCCATGAAGACTTGCTTCATTCTGACACAGTTTTGCTTTCACTTGCTTGTGCTTTTTCCCGCTAAAAATGTTTTTCCCCATTAAAGACAGAGATAATAAGGAGCTGGGCTGTTCAAAGATTGATTAACTCGCAGGAGAATGTAACGTCAGCCGGAATCAAAGTAACGTGTTCATGTTTGAAGATGTACAGTGTGACGGCAGACTGTGATCGATCCCGCAATGATCCAGACACCAAGAGATGAAAGCAAGAGTTTTTCACATGTGGTTTGATGCAAGTTCGGTTTTAGAAATAGTGCAGAAACTATCATCTCAGGCTTACTCTCATATGCAGCAAACTGGAAGACAACCTATTTCTTTTCATTAATATTCAGATATATTATAGATTTGACTGATCAGATGCAATTATTTTACGATACTGTTCAGTTTATTTAAAAGAACATGTGTCAGTTAAGAAGGCCAAAAATAACATTTGACGCTTGTTCAGTTTACTTAAGTAAATAATCCAACACGATTCTTTTCAGCCACTTTACTTAATCCATTTGAGTTGAGAGTACATACATGATTTTAGCTGTTTTAAAATAGCATTATAGAAACTAGGAACAGGATTTCCCCTTCCCATCATGCTTTGCATGGGACTGGAAAGGGAGAGTAAGTGTTGAAATAAAATGTTATTTTGTTTTTCATCAAGATGAAAAAAATTGGGTGACTTGTTAATGTTTAATGTTCTTTTATGTTTGTATTTAAAAGAGTTTCTGGTATGCTAGTGTGTTTGTGGTGAGGACCTGCTAACAACAATTAAAGTTGTTTTAATAGTAAAAAAACAGCTACTTTGGGCATGACGTGTAATGTCTAGTGTTTTGGTGTGATGTTTCATGGCTTATTTTTTTAATTGTTATAGTCATGTTTACATTTGCCATGTGTTTCCCTTGTTCTAGTCATGTGATCCTGCCATGTGCTCCCCTTGTCATGTGTTCTATGTTGTTGTGTTCTCATTGGTTCATTGTTTGATTGTGCACAGGTGTTCTTTGTGTGTATTTAAGCCCTCATGTTTACCATGGCTGTGTACAGCCCTGACAAAACATTGCAAAATGGGGTTTTAAACGGAAACGGTGGTGTGTTGAACACCCTGTTCTGATGACGCAAGAGTTGCAACTATGGCAGCTGAAAAGGCCATTCTTTGTGTTCTTTTTGAAGAATTTTCAGAGCCTGATGAAATCGGTATAAATACGTGTTTAATACTGCAAAATATGCTCGATGTTACAGTCACTGCCCTTGCCGTCCAGAATAAAAGAGAACATCCCAATCGAGTGAAGGGATCTGTGGAAACTGTGGTTCCTAATTATTGTGATCCAACACAGGATGAAAAGACAAACATGTCTTCTAATATCTTCAATTGTTGCGTATGCCGAGCTGCAGCGGACACATTTGTAAACGACTTTACTTGGACCCATTGTGCGAGCTGTCTCTTTAATACCGCGGGGTTTATTTACATGCTGCTGCTGATTGGGCTGACATTTTTGACAAACAAGAGAAAACGTATCTCAAACCCGTTGCACACCGTTTCCAGGAAACATGTCGTTCAACCCGGAAACCGTAGCAAAACTCTGCACACCGGTTTGAGCTTGAACGTGGCCCACACGTCTTCGTCTAGCTTTGTTATATGTAACCCGCTGTTAGTGAGTTCATGCTTTGGTCAAGCTAGGAGTTCAGTCAAGCTTTGTCTTTGTTTATTTTGGTTCTTCAACGCTTGCCATCAGTGGACTCCTGTGTTACAGAATGGATGTAACAAAACCATCTTCTATAAGTGTCTTTACAGAGTAAAGCTTGTAAAAGGTTTTCTTGCTAGATAACATTTATAAATGTTGTAAAAATGTTATTTCACAAAATAAACTAATCAATTAAACTGGATTACTTGTTTTGATTTTTGTTTGATATTAATTTTTGGATAATTGAACTTGAATGTTAACCTGATTCAACTAAATGGCTTTGAATTAACCTTACACTGTAAACCCTAACGCTCAAAATAATGAATTGGTTTAAGTAGAGCCAACTCAAATGAACTTTTATGAGTATTTAGAACTTTCTTTTTCTTTTGAGTTCTCAGAACTGACACATTTTAAGTAATCTGAATTGTTTCATTGTTTTGAGTTTTATGAACTTGTTTCTTTTAATTTAGACAAACTTAAATTTAACCGAAACTAGGCTGGGATTTCTATTTCCCAGCATGCTTTGCCATGACACTCAAAAATGAGAGTAAATGCTACAATTAAGTGTTATATAATGTTTTTTTGTGTGCAAGAATAACGTTAAGTGGGAGATTTAGTTGTGTTTAATGTTTTGTTCTGCTAGTTTAGAAGAGTTTCTGTTATGTTTGATTGTTTTGTAGGGTTTCCATCATGTGACGAGTGGAGCATGAGCTTAGTTTGAGAACAGATATATACTGTCCGGCCCCCAAAAAAGTCGCTGTTTCGATTTAAATAGGCAAATGCTTGGAGTCAATGATTGGATCATTATTGCAGTGATTATTATGTATCTAGCATGTAATATGTTTGGCAACAGTTCTTCCAACCCTAATTGATGAAGTGTGTAGCTTTTCATTTCTTAATCAGACACATCATGGCCATATTCCAGGATGACAATCTATGAGTTAAATTCTCATCTACAACCACTGGAAAGATGCAAAATCTGAATTTGAGTCTCATGCAGAGGAATCATCTTGTTACAGATAGTAGTGAGATGTGGAGGATGCTGATTGGTCCATTTGATAGAGTAACAGCTTTAAAGGGCTCCTATAATGCCCCTTTTTACAAGATGTAAAATAAGTCTCTGATGTCCCCAGAGTGTGTATGTGACGTTTGAGCTCAAAATACCCCACAGATCATTTTTTATTGCTGGTTAAAATTGTCACTTTTTGAGGTCGAGCAAAAACATGCCGTTTTTGTGTGTGTCCCTTTAAATGCAAATGAGCTGCTGCTTCCGCCCCCTTTCAGGAAGAGGGTGGAGCTTCAAGAGCTTGTGTTAGCAGCTCTGATCACCTCACGCAGACACACACTGAAAATGTCTGAAACTGTTCAGCCTTTTATGTTCAAACTGGAGTCGGACAATGATAGAGAGAATCAAGAAGAAGTGACAACATGTAGAATGAGACAGGACGTTTCTGAATGGATAGTTGATGAATTTATGAGTTCACTATCTTCAAGTCATTGATTAGCATATTCTGTCATGATAATCTATAAATCGCTGGTGTGGGAACTGTTGTAAGATGAGCCAGAGAATATCTGCTGCATGAAGAGAGAACAGGTATAGTTTAGTTTATTAACGGTTATAACTTATGTTGTCATCTTGCTTTATGACATGCTATTGCATTTGTGTTCGTACTGTACTGCAATAAATGTGAAAGACGGACGACAGCTTGAGCGACTCCCAAATGTGCTCGACTACAACAACTCTTCCTCTTCTCAACATGGCCTTTGTTGCGTGTTCCCGGGGGCGGGGTTTATGTAAATTTTAGACTTAGTGATGTCACTAACCCGTGAAGAAGCTCGTTGTAGTCCCTACCAGCCGTTTGTTGTAGTTCTTAAAAAGAGATTTTTCTGTAAAAGAAAATATCTTCCTTTGCTTTAAACTTTGAGCGTCGTAACTTTGCAGATGTTGTTTATGCTCAAACAGCAACACTATACACTAACTAAAGTTAAAAAAGTGCAACACTGGCTGGAGTGACAAGGTTTCTCCTACACGACGAGCTGATGCCAGTGTGAGCTTAAGTGTGGTTTGTGATGAGTTTGAGATGATCTAATCATGGGCTGCCCCGCTGACAGGACCTGTGGGGAGAAACAGCATCACAAGCGCCACTTTAAGAGTGTTTCGAAGGAATTTACACAGCCAGAGGTCAGTTTTGTTCTTACTACCATAACATGTGCAGAGCATCCCGCCGGAGGAGCGCAGCACAGCGCAGATGAATCAGTGCGAGTTGCTGAGGTGTGTGAGAGAACAACAGGAGAACTCATGAGCCCTGCAGTTTCACTGCGTCTCTGTGTGGGTGGCATCAGAGTGGCTGCACGCCGGTCGGTAGTGACCGCTGTGATTCTAGCCGCATGCTCGCATTTCCCGTGCTCCGTGCAGGAGAAATCCCCCCCCTTACACTGCGCTTCAGCGGTAAGACACTCTGAGCTAGTCAAGAGGAAGTGCATATGGGCAGTTTTTGCAAGCTGCTTCCTGCTCAGTGTGTCATAGTTTCACTTTAGTAGGTGACAGACGTGGAGCGAGTATCTGGCGTGCAGTGGAGGCGTTCTCGACTAATTACTTCAAGACGTCACTGACTGTCATGCAATAGTGCCACTAAGTCTGTGTCACCATTACTGTTTTGATTGTATGTCTATATAAAACCTAACCATACACGTCATCTAAAGCATGTCATAATAATATTCCCTCTCTGTACTTCTCATCTGACACCACGGACTACCCATCCAACCCAAAAACATTTCAAATGTGACAGTGATCGCACAGGTCTATGAAAGAGAAATGTCATGATCTATTAACAGATCTGTATATATATTAATACTGTATATACTTATAATGATGGCCTAGTCATACAACCGGAATTTATTAAAATGACATGAATTTCACACTTACTGTGTCAAGATTGAAATAATGTTGGGCTTTATGGTTTCCCTTGCGAAAAAGAAGTACTTTGTCATGCTTAATTTAAATCTGACCTTAAGGCTTTTTTAATCAACTGAAGTAGGACTTAAGTATATCTTTATATGCCATTTCAGTACTGAGTAATATTAATTAACTACATGTACTTACTATAGAGTTAGGGGTTGGGTTAGGGTTAGTTGCATGTAATTATGCATAATTTACTGTTATTACTATAATAAGTACGTGTAACATACGTAACAAGGACACTGTAAAATAAAGTGTTACCAAATAAAGTGTAACCGAAACTTTTATATCATGCATTTAAATATCTGTAATTACACATTGTAATAATGAAGTTGCATTTTAGTACATTTAAAATACATTAACTTAAAAAGCACACTACAGTTATATCATAATCAAGTACCTTACATGTGCTTTAGTGTTAATCAACACACCAAAATAAGTGCACTTCTTTAAAGCATGACAAAAGATTATTAAAACATAATGTACGTTAAAAATAAAAAAGTAGTAAGTTAAAAGTTTTAAAAACTTTTCATTTTAAATTACAATGTCAACTTTTTAAGTGTGCTAGTGTGTTAAGAAACAGTTCTGAAAGTGTGCTCTCTTGAGGTACACTTAAGTGGCCTTTTAATTCATTAATACTATATTATCTGCAAGTCTGTAAACCCAAATAAGTTGGCAAAATTCAAAAAATTGAGGTAATCAGTTGCATCAAAATTTTTTAAGATAAGAAATTTAAAGTTTAAGTAAGCAGAACTTGCAGATTTTTTATTTTGTACTCATACATTTTAATTGCTCTTAACTTGAAATATTTTTTTGTTAGCTAATTTATACATTTAACTTAGAAATTACAACTTAATCTCAATTTAAATATAAAAAAAAATAGAAATCCCAGCCCAGTTTCGGTTAAATTAAAATTTGTCTAAATTAAAAGAAACAAGTTCATAAAACTCAAAACAATGAAACAATTCAGATTACTTAAAATGTGTCAGTTTTGAGAACTCAAAAGAAAAATAAAGTTCTAAATACTCAAAAGTTAATTTGATTGAACTAATTTAAGTTGGCTCTGCTCAAACCAATTAATTATTTTGAGTGTTAGGGTTTACAGTGTATGTATAAATCTTATTATACCTATAAAACACGCTCAATGCAATTAAGCACACTTTGATAATTTGTCACGATAAATAATTGTGCTAACTGAGAATCTGCCACTGAAAAAGCCTTTTTGCTCTGAATATTGGAGAAATGACAGGCCAAAGTCTTTCATTATCATTGACACTTTATTTTTTCCAGCTGCACTAGCTCACATACACTCGCTCTGTGCTCCACTCGAGTTCCTGTCTGCAAACCATTGTGGTTGAAGGGACGAGCCTTGTCCATGAACGCGTGTGACATGTGAAACGTGATGTGAGAGAGCGTGAGAGCTGCACGTACCAGGTCTGCCACAGGGGACTTCTTACGGTTCTGCTTCTCCACCTCCACCTGCATCTTGGCCATGGGTTTGGCCATAGCGAGCGCCAGCTTGGCCTCGGCCTGCAGTTTCTTCTGTCGGCTCAGGAAGTCCATGTCCTCCAGAGATTCGGAGTCGTCCTCCGTGGTGTCTCTGTCCGAGTAGGATGAACTCTGTTTGCTCTGAGGACGGATGAACAGAACACAGATGATTACACACTTCCCTAGTCAGAGTGATTTAACTGTGCATTATTTCCTATTCCAAAAGTGTATTATCAGCATAACAAACTGAAGTTGAGCTGACAAACTGAATTTAATCATTTAGCAGATGCTTTTATCCTAACAATCAAAGTAAAGAAATATGAATAGGAATGTGTGTGTGTGAGTGTATTTTTCCAACTATCTTTGAGAGGACCGGTTTGAGTTTTAGACCAAAGGACAAAGTGAGGACAAAGAGAGTAAAGTGAGGACATTTTGGCCGGTCCTCACCTTCTGGCCCTGTTTACACCTGGTATTAAGATGCGTTTCGATGGATCGGATCACAAGTAGCCGAGAGACATTCCCGTTTACACCTGGTGTTTTAATCCGTCTCTTTTGTCCACTTTCAGCCACTTCTGTCCTGATTTCTTCTATGGGCGGGTAAATGTATGGTCTTTTTCAGACCTCTCGATCTAATAGATGAAATAAGCTCACGCAATTTACATATGAACAGACAAAACACACGGAGAGCATCAGCTTTAGTTTCTGCTCTGACAGACACAAGACCTGCCAAATGCTGTGTGTGTTAGAAATCAGGAATGGAGAGGGAACATTGTGCTTGGGACATTTCTCATCTTCAAACGAGTTTTAAACTTTATCGGCTGGATACCCAATTTTGGTTTGGCTAGCGTGCATCCCATAATGTTGGTCAGTAGGAGGAGAGTAGTGGGTCTTTTAGTGGCTGTTCCAGCGCATTTGACCACATGAGTGGTCAAGCTCAAAGCGTTTCAGACCCCGTTTACACCTGTATTTAGAGTCGTCCACTTCTGATACAATCGACCAAAACGCATATTAATGAGAGCCCTTTAAAGGCCTGTTTGAGAGTAAAGACTTGTTTTTAGGGATCAGGTTATATTTAAGTTAAGGGTAGGTTTAGAGTAAGGGTTCTGGTTAGGCACTTATTTGTGATGGATAAGAGCTAGAGATTGTATTGTGTCAACAAATGTCCATACAAAGACAGACGTACGAGAGAGAGAGAGAGAGAGAGAAAGAGAGAGAGAGAGAGAGAGAGTGGACTGATGTGACAGCGCGTGTCCAGGGGGAATCTACACATGTCGTGTGTGTTGTGATGATTAAGGGTGATGAATGATGATTGCACAGGGTCAGTGTAGGTGGGGTCATTTCTCTGGCCTGTGACCCTCTCTGACTCATGCCGTAATGTTACTGTAACAGCCGCTGCTGGGAAGCCAATGGCTCTCAAACCACATCCCAGATTCAGGGGCATTCTGGATGGGACTGTTTCGAAAACTTGTTTGTTTGACCTCTGTGATCATCGCACTGCATCCATGACGGTGTGTGTTTGTGTACCATGGGTGACAGCGGCGTGTCCAGGCTGGTCTCTGTCTTGCTGTCATCTGCGTCGCTGTCTTTGTCGCTGCCGCTGTCATTGACGAAGCAGATCTGCAGGTTCATTCCGCTCTGGAGCCTGTGAAGATACTTTATATTATCATTCTGAGTTCATCAACAAACACAAGTTCAGTCTGCCATTCATTACATACGTTGTAACATGTAATACACTGTTAAACACCCCTCACATGTAGAGAAAATGCTAAATTGAACATGGTAACATCCAAAGCAACTGATTTTTTTCGAGTCAAATACTGAATCAACCTATATACATCAATTTACACCAACAAAACGGTAGCACTTTATTTTACAGTCCTGTCCCCCATAGGGTACAACAGGGCTAAAGGCACACCTTAAGAAAAATGTACTTTTCATTACTCCAATTGTGTATGATTGCAGAAAAAATATATGTTTGTATTGAACATTGATGAAGCAACAGATTTAGTGTGAAAATAAATCATTAAAGTGGTTTATTTAGTTTAAAAATCGTATCAATGTATGAGGTGGTGAGGGGGGTCTTTAACACACGGGGCAAAACCAGCATTCATACAAATACTTATACATATAATATGTTTTTAATAATGTCTAAGTTAATACCTGTTCAGAACAATCACTTTAGCAAAGTTTGAACTACTTTCTGTTTATTTTGAATTCATTTTTGCTCAATAAATATGCTGTCATTAAAATATGTTGATATATTTTAAAAGTATAGAAACAAAATCATTTTAAAAAGTAAAGATTCTGAAAGCATTGAAGGAGATCCCATAATAGTTTATTATAGATTTACAGTAGTAACAATAAATGATATTTTATTATATGATATGATTAATATCGTATTTTTAAATCTGATGGTTTCATTATAGATATGGTGATTATCTCTAAGGTGGACACATAACTTAATATATGACATTTCCCATCTGAATCTAATCATGTCATGTCAACAAATGGAAAAGTCAGCGAACTGTTTATTATCATGTTAATTATTACGTCTTTAGCCCCAAATACCATACTTTTACATATTCTTCCGTTATTGAAAAACTGTTGCTTTAATTACCTTGATCAAAACTGAAAATCATTAACAAGACCTTTGTCTCAAAATATATTTAATGATGTTGGTGTTTCTTATTTGCTACTTAAATCTACAACATTTAAAAAAACATCAAATATTAGATCAAATTAGTGCAGAATCAACTTTGCAACTTATAGGATAGTTCTAGTAACTAAAAAAGAACTGAGCGTACTTGATAATTTACTTTAGATTTACTCTTGACTTAGTATAGTTACCATTGTTGTGTTTAGCTGAATGTTGAAGTCTGTGTGTGACTCAAGCATTGTCAATTGCAAGACATTGTCACAAATATATACTTCCAAACCTAATAACTGATTTCTTGTTGCATCGCTGCATCAATATGAAGAGAATTACAGTTCCAAGTGCCCAACTAAAGGGAACACTGATCACCACAATTAAGTTAAAGGTGTAGTGTGTAAATTTTAGCAGCATCTAGCATTGAGGTTGTGAATTGCAACTGCCCACCGCCCACCGCTCACCCCTCCCTTTCGAAGCACATAGAAAAGCTACGGTGGCCGACACAGCAGAGAGTAGCTAGCGCTCTGTAGAGAAGTTTGTCCGTTTAGGGCCACTGTAGAAACATGACGGCGCAAAATGGTGACTTCACTGTAAGTGGACCCGCGGTGTGTGTAGATAGAAATGGCTCATTCTAAGGTAATAAAAACATAACGGTTCACTGTACACCACTGAAAACATAGTTATGTATATTATATTGCATTTCTGTTAATAGATCCTCATAAATACTACACACTGCACCTTTAAGACATTAACTAAAGTTAACTAAAAAGTGTTTTACAGTGCAGGTGCTACAGTATCTGCTGTGGTTCACACGCGTCCACTAACAGATGAGCAGTTTCATATCGTGTGCCCAGTCTTTCTGAAGACATCAGGCTGAGATTAATTAGTTTAATCATTAGTAATGCAGGACAAACAGCCAGCGAGAGCATTGGAGAACTGCATGAGTGGCGAAAGGGTTCAAAACAAATGAACCATCAGAAAACACTGATCAGAAGAGCTGGAGTTTGTGATGCTACCAACATTAATTTTTAATACTTTCAACATTAAATAAAAAGAACAACATAAAAATGTAATGCATTTATAAAAGATGATTGCAGATTTAGCCTAAATGGCTGTAAAAAGGTTACAGTTCATCATAGCTTCTGATTTTGAACTAATCCCAAATCTGTCTATACGTTTCTTACGTTTCAAAAATGTTTAAAAAGACACAGGCTCAAATTCTCCTTTGATTTTGTTTACATATTAAAGGTTTTTACAGAGGGGATTTTTCATTTCTCCTTTTATCGCTCCATACATCAGGAAATACTGTCAACAGACTGAAAAAAAAGACATTTTCACCATGTTTTTTGGGAATAAAATGTTCAATAACCAGGCGAATGATATATGAACAAACCTTCAGAATATAGATAGAAATAAATCTGCAAAGTTTGGTGTTCCTGACTCACAACTCACAAATTTTAAAGAAATGTATTGCAAATTAAATCTACAGATGCTAAACTGCAATCAAATAAACACTTAAACATGTGTTTTGGATGTTTTCTTTTTCACTGGTCTGAAAAAAAGAGTGCCTTAAGATTTCCTCTAGTGTCCTGCCTTAAAGAACATAATATTTTTTTATGGCTCAACAAAAATGATCATTTAAGTGTGGACTAGAAATCAGTGGAGGCTGTAAACTGGGTCACAGTGTTAATAGTTTACTGTAATAGCAGCAGCATTATGACATTATGTCTACATGACAAAACAATGACAAGAAGTGCTCGTCGCGGTCATGTGAAAGAGAAAGTGATCCGCAGTGATTGAGGTTAAAGTTTGATGTATGTGCGCTGCTTCCCTATGGGGAAGAGTCTGTGTGTCGGGATGCGCCGCTGACGGGGGAAACCCTTCATGTTCATAGAGAGAGCGCACAGAAACGTGACGCTGTTTCACTGTCTGAGCTCTGCTCCGTTACTGCGGTCATGGAAAGTTGAAGAAAAGGCCCTTTGTCCGCAGGTCTCCTCCGTCTGATGTCACTCTCTCTCACAGCAGCCCAAGACAAAGACAGAGACCACACACACGAGGAGGAGAAAGCATCCTGGATGGCACCATGTACCTGAATCAGTCCCGCTGTGTGACTGAAACTAGCAGCACACTTCTTCAAAAACACGTAATAGTGCTGTAATAGTCATGAAACGTGAGAGCAGAAGATCTGCTGAAGGGAACATCAAGTGAAATTCTCACTACTCTAATTTTTTGTATTTATAGTTTTGGGGTCATAACCTTTTTTTTTTTTTTATTAATACTTTTATTCAGCAAAGATGCATTAAATAGATAAAAAATGACAGTAAATGTCAAAAAATTTAAAGATTCTATTTCAAATAAATGCTGTTCTTCTGAACTTTATTGTTCATCAAAGAATTCTGAAAAATGAACTGTATGAAATGTTTCTTGAGCATCAAATCCTCATATTATAATGATTTCTGAAGGATCATGTGGCACTGAAGACTGGAGTAATGATGCTGAAAATTCAGCTTTGATCACAGGAATAAATTACACTTTACAATATATTCACATAGAAAACAGCTGTTCCCTTTCAGTTGGTCACGTTCGTTGTTACGTCAACGAATCACTTCTGGGAGTCCCTATCATCTTTGAGTGTATACAGAACGAGCCAATGCACATTGGCGTGCAAGATTTGCAGAGAAGTGAGCCGTCTCGCACAGACACAGGACAGGACACAGACAGGAGCAGGTCTTGTTAGTTGCGCTCTATTGGCCCAACCAGACCTGGTTCCCAGAACTAGTTCTCCTCATGACAGCCCCTCCCTGGCCCATTCCTCTGAGGAAGGACCTGCTTTTTGCACCCTATGGCACCTGCGTCTGGACCTCTGGAAACCCCATGTCTGGTCCATGGACGGGACGCGGAGGTTCTAGGTGATCTATGAGTGGTGTTCTTCCTGCCGGGAAGACCCCAGAAGATGTTCGATCAGTACAGTGCTTTCCTTCCTGCAGGATGGGTTGGAGCGAAGGCCGTCTGCCTCCACCCTCAAAGTGTATGTTGCCGCTATCGCCGCACATCACGGTACAGTTGATGGTAAGTCCTTGGGGAAACACTATCTGATCGTCAGGTTCCTGAGGGGGGCGAGGAGACTAAATCCGCCTCGCTCTCACTCTGTACCCTCTTGGGACTTGTCTCTGGTGCTTACGGAACTGCAGAGAGCATCATTTGAGCCTTTGCAGTCAGCGGAGTTAAAAATTCTGTCTTGGAAGACAGTGATCCTGACTGCATTGGGCTCCATCAAGAGTCTGCACACAGTCTGGTTAACTCTCACATGATCCTGAGACCCCAGCCCGGATATGTGCCCAAGGTTCCCACCACTCCCTTCCGGGACCAGGTAGTGAACCTGCAAGCTCTGTCCTCGGAGGAGGCAGACCCAGCCCTGGCTTTTCTCTGTCCCGTCCGCGCTCTGCGGTTATACGTAGACAGAACGCAAAGCTTCAGGACCTCAGAACACCTCTTCATCTGTTACGGAGGCCAGCAGAAGGAAAAGGCTGTCTCCAAGCAGAGGATGGCCCACTGGATAGTGGATGCCATTGCCTTGGCATACCAAACCCAAGGCGTGCCTTGCCCGCTCGGGTTGAGTGCCCACTCCACTAGGCAACACTAGTGTTGCTGACAGATATATGTAGAGCTGCGTGCTGGGCGACACCCAACACGTTCACTAGATTTTATAGTCTCCGTGTAGAGCTGTGTGTTTTTTTCCGGTGTGCTCGCTTCAACCAGCCAGTAACACCGAAGTACCCGTTCTTGTGTCGGCTTGCTTTCTATTCCCTTCCCCATGGACCAGATACGTGCAAATACACTCACCTAAAGGATTATTAGGAACACCTGTTCAATTTCTCATTAATGCAATTATCTAATCAACCAATCACATGGCAGTTGCTTCAATGCATTTAGGGGTGTGGTCCTGGTCAAGACAATCTCCTGAACTCCAAACTGAATGTCAGAATGGGAAAGAAAGGTGATTTAAGCAATTTTGAGCGTGGCATGGTTGTTGGTGCCAGACGGGCCGGTCTGAGTATTTCACAATCTGCTCAGTTACTGGGATTTTCACGCACAACCATTTCTAGAGTTTACAAAGAATGGTGTGAAAAGGGAAAAACATCCAGTATGCGGCAGTCCTGTGGGCGAAAATGCCTTGTTGATGCTAGAGGTCAGAGGAGAATGAGCCGACTGATTCAAGCTGATAGAAGAGCAACTTTGACTGAAATAACCACTCGTTACAACCGAGGTATGCAGCAAAGCATTTGTGAAGCCACAACACGCACAACCTTGAGGCGGATGGGCTACAGACCCCACCGGGTACCACTCATCTCCACTACAAATAGGAAAAAGAGGCTACAATTTGCACGAGCTCACCAAAATTGGACAGTTGAAGACTGGAAAAATGTTGCCTGGTCTGATGAGTCTCGATTTCTGTTGAGACATTCAGATGGTAGAGTCATAATTTGGCGTAAACAGAATGAGAACATGGATCCATCATGCCTTGTTACCACTGTGCAGGCTGGTGGTGGTGGTGTAATGGTGTGGGGGATGTTTTCTTGGCACACTTTAGGCCCCTTAGTGCCAATTGGGCATCGTTTAAATGCCACGGCCTACCTGAGCATTGTTTCTGACCTTGTCCATCCCTTTATGACCACCATGTACCCATCCTCTGATGGCTACTTCCAGCAGGATAATGCACCATGTCACAAAGCTCGAATCATTTCAAATTGGTTTCTTGAACATGACAATGAGTTCACTGTACTAAAATGGCCCCCACAGTCACCAGATCTCAACCCAATAGAGCATCTTTGGGATGTGGTGGAACGGGAGCTTCGTGCCCTGGATGTGCATCCCACAAATCTCCATCAACTGCAAGATGCTATCCTATCAATATGGGCCAACATTTCTAAAGAATGCTTTCAGCACCTTGTTGAATCAATTCCACGTAGAATTAAGGCAGTTCTGAAGGCGAAAGGGGGTCAAACACAGTATTAGTATGGTGTTCCTAATAATCCTTTAGGTGAGTGTATATTCCCCAGTTGGCGAACCCTGTCGAGTTCCTCCGTCACCCGCGGCATTCAGACATGACGGACCGTCTGACGCCAGGCCTAACACTTGTATGCATTGGTGGAACCTGTGCTACTCTGGGTTCATATGTTGTGACTCCTATGGCGATCCCATATGTGTATTCTTCCACGGTACATCTCTGACCGGCCGGAGCCACCCCAGGGACATCCCATATGTTGCACTGCCCTAACTGGCCAGTCCATATGTGTAAGTTCCAGATGATACCTCCTTTTGGACAGGATGTGGTTTCCGCAGTGTTCTCCTCCTTATGGGGCACGTAACGTCGAACCTGACCGGCTGAAAGGGAACGTCTCGGTTACGTATGTACGTTACGTCCCTTCGCCATGGTTACTGTACCACCGCTGTACGGCCGAGTCACAGCTCGGCTCCGAAGTGAAGAACAAAGTGGGCTGCATCCGCTCCGTATTTATACCCGTACTGCGGGGCGGAGCACGAGCTGCAAATCACGCACGCCAATGTGCATTGGCTCGTTCTGTATACACTCAAAGCTGATAGGGGCTCCCAGAAGTGATCCTAATACATCGGTGACGTCGATGTAGCGTCTCCATTCCATTCTTCAGGGAACGAGGGTTACAATGGAACCAAGACATTTTACATTGGAATAATATTTCATAATTAGTTTTTGTTCTTTTATTCTTTTAGACCTCTTTTAAAAACCTTTAAAAATCTTACCTACCTCAAACTTTTGAACTGTATTGTTTTTGTGTATATGTATAATGTATATATGCACAATATAATTTATTTTCTAGACTTTTTATTTTGGCATGAAATGTGATCCAGACACACACACACACACACACACACACTCACACTCACACTCACACTCACACACACACACACACACTGACCGTGAGGACAGGCTGGGTTTCCCACTCTTGCTGCAGCTGGTGTAGATGCCCGGCCCATCGTCAAAGAAACTGCCCAGCGCCAGCTTCTGCCGGATGGACTCGCGCTCATTTTTCTGGGCCTGAGATAGAAACAGAGGATACGCAGGTTGAACAGGAGCACACACACACACACACACAGACCAGCAGGTGGCAGCAGCGAGACGTGAAGCACAGTAACATCACACACAGAGCTGCTCAGGGCGGTCAAAGATTACCTCCACCTCATTAGTCACACAGAAAACCTGACAATGAGTCCAACACTCGTAACAGCACAGGAGCAAACTTGTTGATCAAAGGGTTTGTCCACATACGTGTGACCATATACTGTATAATATACTCGAGTTATCCTGAAGACAGATCGGTCACTACAACACACATGACTCTCTGCTGCTTAAAGAGTGAGTTTGGTGATATTCAACCAGTTTTGTATTTTTGCAACACTAGACCCAGTTTATTTGTGCATTTCACATCATCCATCATTTTGCCAGGTTTAGCTCACTTATGAGTACAAAATTGTCAAAAAAATATTTGTTAATAAGGTATACATATAGGCACAGACACAAGAATGAAAGCTTTGTGTGTTTCTCTCTCATTATCTGTTGCTGTGTTTTGTCTGCTGGATCAGAGCACAGGAAGTGAGCGTCATTCACTGCTGAGCCCAGAGGATTATGGGTGATTTAAACTGACTTACCATCCACCTACCTGAACCAAATATATAGAGCACACACACTCTCTACAGGGACTCTGACTTCATCCTGTGAGTCACAGCAGCACACAAACACTCTCTCACACACACATATATGCACACATGCACACACACACACACACACACACACTCACACACATGTTGGTGCACCTATCATTATGAGGACATTCCATAGACGTAATGGTTTTTATACTGTACAAACTGTACATTCTATCCCCCTACACTACCCCTACCCCTAAACCTAGCCATCACACACACACGCACGCACACACACGCACACACACACTACCCCTACCCCTAAACCTACCCATCACAGAAAACATTCTGCATTTTTACATTTTTAATAAAACATTGTTTAGTATGTTTTTAAAGCTATTTGAAATATGAGGATATTTGAAATGTCCTCATAAACCATGTTTACGTTGTAATACCAGTGTAATACCCATGTCATTATACAAATTTGTGTCCTCATAAATCACATAAACAAGCACACACACACACACTCACACAGGCCAATCACATTCTGGCACCTAAAACACAGTGACCACCTCCAATATCTCTCTCAATTTACATCAGCTCAAAATGAATTGATTTATAGTTGACAAATCATACAGAAGTTCTGGAAAAATGAAAAACTTCTGCAGTTTCCTTATACAGTCAATAACAATGTTGAATATAGACAACAGCTGTTATTGTGATTATGAGCTCCTTCGGTACTATCAGCTGCTATCCTGTTTCTCCCGAGTTCATTTACCCTCCTCCATCCCCAGCTCCTTCAATCGTCCCATCAGAATTTGGTATTCTGATTCCCCTTGAATCAGACTAAATTCCAGAATTATTTTGTACATTTAATATCAACATTAATGCTATCTGCAATACATTGTTGGTTCTGTTCTGTTTACCCTAACGGGGGTACCACAACACGTCTTGAGAGTCACACATTGACTGTGAAATGTAGATCAGCAGTTTTCCGTTAGAATGACCGCAAAATGCTATATATGCAGCAATAATGAGTTTCTCTTATACTTGTCAATATTATCTGTTTCAGCTCTATTTCAACACATAAAATAGTTCTAATCAAATTGTCACGGCTGGGTTGCAAAGATGAGTTGAGTTTATAAAAATGTTTTAACCACTATTTTTAAGACTTCTGGCCATTATACATTCATAACTATAATATCTTAATATAATATGTATAATATAATATATAATTATAATATCTAAACCTAAAGTAATCTTGACAAGCTAAAAGTTTTCAGACTCTAGTTTTCATATTTGGAGAAATGAAAGAAATGACAGAGCAACAGATAAATAGCGAGAGATTCTTCATTTGTGGTGCCAAACTATAACTCTGATTCTTTCTGTATGTATTTTTATAGATTGAATTCAAATCAAATATTAACTTTACTGCCAAAAACTAATTCTGAATAGGATGTCTACTTCATAAATATTGGAAATATATGGTTCAGATCACTCAGACCATATATGGAAATGGAAGAGTCCTTATAAGGTCACTGGTGTCATCTAGTGGAGAAGTTTGCTACTGCCCACAAAAAGTTCTTTTTTTTAAATATCAACTTAAAATTTGGCACAGAACTTGTTCAGATATTTAGCTTAAATTTTCTTGAAGTTTTAGAGTTTAACATGTTTTGTAAAATGTATATTGTATATAAAACATAGTTACAATTTTCATAAACTTAAATTTCTAACTTCTAACTACCATAATCTGTGAAGTGTTCCCTTTAAAAAGATACCAAACATAAGTCTGTGCTCTGAAGTATTCAATATTTTACACAATTTAAGCTGGAAAAGTCATATTCAAGTCTATGCTCAAAAAGTGGGACAGACATTTAACATGTAAAACAACTTTTTATTTTCACAAACTTTGAAAATAAAAAGATGTTAAATTCATCAAGACACTGGCGCTTCAGGACTAGAGTTGAAATTGACCCACCAAAGGTGTTTTCTATCAAATGCTGTATTTCCTACATCTTAAAACATTCGGTTATACAAATGGGGACAATCTCAGAAGGGTGAACAAGTAATGTTTTTGGCCATAACATTAAAAATAAAATTTGAAGTGCTGGAAAAATGTGTTTTTTTATTCCAATGTTCCCATTTACTTCGTCTTCATTGCAATCAACAAAACTGGTTTATTGACATATTAGGTAAGTGTGATAACTGCATTAAAATATAAACACAACATTGATGGTTTTGTGTCCATGTACGGCGAGTGCAGAACAGACAGCTAACAGTTCACCGGAAATGCCCAAACTGGCTGATCGAAAAACAGGAAGTCACCGTGCATGTGGTCAATTGTGAAAAAATTACTCCAAAATTAGGGCTATGCTAAACTTTCAGAACAACAGCGATAAAAACATTGCTGACCGTAAGATAAAGTAATGCTAGCACCACACATAACACAGTCAGTCAGCTTTTAATTAGCCTTATAAAACTCTTGCAACTGTTATACAAAACAACACAGCTAGTGGAGCAACACACACACACACACAACAAAGACACAACATTTCATTAAAATAAATAAAAATAATAATAAATGCACTAAATAATAATACTAAAAAGCATTAAACGTACTTAACAAATGAATGAAATAATGAATCACTTTGGGAATTGAATGTTATGATCAGTGTTGGGTGGAAACGCATTACAAGTAACATGAGTTATGTAATCTGATTACTTTTTCAAGTAACTAGTAAAGTAACATTACTTTTAAAATTTACAACACTTTTTCAAATAAGTAAGTATAAGTAATAAGTAACACAAGTTACTTTGTTCTCCCATTTATTGACTGACACTCTCTTGTACCCATGTTGAGAAAATCATAAGTGCGGAGGCGTTGTGTGTGAACATGATGGTTATTGTAGTTCTAGATTAAATGTGAGTGTGCTTTTAATAATCTCACTTGCACAAAAAAAGACTCAGTGTTCCTCAAAATGAATAAAATCAGTCAAATGCAAAATCAGAATACTATGCAAACCTCCAATAATTAAATATTAAATAAAACAAAAATGTTCTTTTTTAAACGCTAACGCCGACGTCTTTTTCTGCAGCTCAGCGCGTCTTTTCAAGTTGAAAAAAGTTTCACTTTTCTGATAAAAACGCCCTACGTCAAGCGCCTTTTTGACAGCTGACCAATGACAAGCAAGTAGCAAGACCTGTATCGTTTCCATAACAACAAGAAAAATGGAGACGGTGCCAGTAGACTAATTGTGCTAGTGTCGGAGCACAAAGAGATATATGATATGATCACAATGATATATAATAATAATATAATGATAATGAGTCCGGAGTTCTTGGACTAAATTATTGTAAGCACCATACTGTTTTCTTCCCCATATAATGTCGTGCACCCACAAACGTCAATGTGAACCATCATTCTCCCCGTTAACTTCAAAAGCCAACGCAAGAGCCAACTTCCTCTTTCTCGACATGTATCTGCACCACACAGCACTCTTGTTGCAGCTGTTGCTATAGCAACAAAAGACGCCCTCGGCTGCTATTGGAACCAAATGCTGACAGCTTTTTAAAAAAAAATTTTACTAAAAGTGCGCTCGTCAACTTTTTCTTGTCGAAAAAGACGTCAAATGTGAACACAGCCTAAGAGTGTTAAACTTTTTTTTGTCCTATTCTTCTGTTATCCAGAATAACAGCAAAAGGTTTGTTAGAGCGGCGCCCTCTACTGTACACGTGTGAATTTGCATTTCCTTCAGTCTTATTATTTCAATTTTGGTGTGAAAGAGTCTTTACATTTGGCCAAAAATAGAACTTTTTTTGTTATAAAAAATACAAAAGCAAACAAGCTCAGCCCAGGTGAGAAAAAGTAACGCAAAAGTACTTTTCTTAAAAAGTAACTAACTCAATATTGTAATGCATTACTTTTCAAAGTAACTTTCCCCAACACTGTTACTGATCGGCTGCATTCGTTGACTCATTTCTTGTTGCGCAGCAAAGGTAAAAGCTTTCCCCGCTCCCGCTCTATTGTCTGTCTCTGTTCACACACTAATCCACTGCACTACTGACATGTCAAGACATAAAGCACATATTAATGCCTTATACTGCATGACCATATTCTACATCCCTTAATCCTACACAATACCTAAACTTAACTACTACCTTACTAACTATTAATAATAAGCAGTCATTAGAAGTTTATTGTGGCAAAAGTAGTAGATAATAGTAAGAATTTAACCTAATCTAAAATAAACAAAATCGTTTGCAAACTATATTTCATTTGTTTAATTTTGCAGTATTATTTTGCTGTGTTTCTTACATGATACTGAGGGTGTGTCTCATCAATATGGATATGGAATTATTATTTTTTTAAATGAAGAAATCAATACATTTATGCACACACCATTTTTAAATTTGCAGGTTTGGTCATCCACACACACGCACATGCACATGCACACACACACACACACACACACACACACACACACACACACACACACACACACACACACACACACACACACGAAACACACACACACACACAGAGCAAGGTACATCCTCATTATGTGTGAGTAAATAATGAAGAGACAAATGAGAGTGTGTGTGAGGCTGTGCTGGGAACAGTGAGGTGTAAATAATGTGTGTGTGTTCAAGCAGAGACACAGACAGGCCGGCACCAGTCGTCTCCGTGCGGGCGGTTGCCTGGATACCAGCCTAATCAAGGGGCCCCTGGAGGATTGGTCCCCGTCCCCAACACACACACACACACACACACACACACACATCATTTCCTCTCTCCGCTCCTCACCTGCGCCCCGTGTCTTCAGCTCATGCTGTTATTCTGTCATATATCTGCACATTGTTTTCTCTCTCTCATTTCCATACTGTTTGTCATTCCTGTTTCCTTCCTGTTGGAGCTGTGAGCTCATGGACCACAGATTTGAGTCCGGCCTGCGTTATCTCTACTATCCTATGAGTGAAGATGTAAACCTAAAATTTCTTGTTTGCACATAGTTAAACTTTTACTCCCAACCCAACATACGCATTACAGCTGTAAAAGTACAGATCGTTAATAACTGTAACCCTAAAGCGAGACATTACTTCAAACCCATGACATTCCTCTTTCAAAACATGCAACAAACATGTTAAAGTTTAAATGTTTTGGGCCTGAATGTTACAGGGGTGAAGAATATATATAATGCAGGGCTGCATTTATTTGATCAAAAACAGTGAAATATTATTCCAGTGTAAATCAGCTGTTTTCTATGTGAATATATAGTAATGTGTAATTTATTCCTGTGATCAAAGCTGAATTTATCATCATTACTCCAGTCTTCAGTGTCACATGATCCTTCAGAAATCATTCTAATATGATAAACATTTATGATTATCAGTGTTAAAAAAGAACAGTATTTATTTGAAATAGAATCTTTTGAAACTATAGATGTCTTTACTGTCACTTTTGTGCATCCTCAATTTAATGCATCCTTGATGAATAAATGTATTAATTTCTTTAAGGTCATTCCCCCCAAAAATTAATACATTCTTACTGACCCAAAACTTTTGTTGAAACCATGGTATATTTTATTTTTCAGGATTCTTTGATGAACAGAAAGTTCAAAAATAGACACTTTTGTAACATTATAAAAGTCTTTACTGTCACTTTTGATCAATTTAATGCATCCTTGCAGAATAAAATAATAAAGTAAACTGTTAAAGTATTCATTTAAATAAAATGTCTTTATTTTACATAAATTCTCTCACTCTCAAACTCTAAAGCCTGGGGTTGTTCTTTCCTAAAATAAATGTCTCTAAACTTTGGTTTCCTGTGGAAAGTAATCTTGTTACACGTCTCTCTGTGGTTTTCAGTCCCTCTCTTTGCCATCAGATAAATGCACACAAACTAAAAGAATATAAATCCAAGTGTTTTCTGGGCTTAAACAAACACTTTGCAGTAAAATTAGTCTGAGAGCCTGAACATGAGCCGTCCGATCGGCCTTCATCATCACAGATCTTAAAAAGAAAGAATTATGAAAAATAACGACAGAATAAATCTGCAATCAGCAGAACAATGCTGATCATAAAAGCACAGATTATGTGAGTCTATATCCACAATACAGCAGCAGCTCACATATCTGATGGCTTTAAAGTGGTGGTTGATTATGATTAGACTTTTTTAACTTTAGTTAGTGTATAGTGTTGCTGTTTGAGCATAAACAACATCTGCAAAGTTACGACGCTCAAAGTTCAAAGCAAAGGAAGATATTTTCTTTTACAGAAATCTCTTTTTAAGAACTACAACAAACGGCTGGTAGGGACTACAACGAGCTTCTTTATGGGTTAGTGACATCACGCAACAAAGGCCATGTTGAGAAGAGGAAGAGTTGTTGTAGTCGAGCACATTTGGGAGTCGCTCAAGCTGTCATCCGTCTTTCACATTTATTGCAGTACAGTACGAACACAAATGCAATAGCATGTCATAAAGCAAGATGACAACATAAGTTATAACCGTAATTAAACTAAACTATACCTGTTCTCTCTTCATGCAGCAGATATTCTCTGGCTCATCTTACAACAGTTCCCACACCAGCGATTTATAGATTATCATGACAGAATATGCTAATCAATGACTTGAAGATAGTGAACTCATAAATTCATCAACTATCCATTCAGAAACGTCCTGTCTCATTCTACATGTTGTCACTTCTTCTTGATTCTCTCCATCATTGTCCGACTCCAGTTTGAACATAAAAGGCTGAACAGTTTCAGATATTTTCAGTGTGTGTCTGCGTGAGGTGATCAGAGCTGCTAACACAAGCTCTTGAAGCTCTTGACTTATCTTGTAAAAAGGAGCATTATAGGACCCCTTTAATGAATGATAAAAGTGATTTACTGACGGCAGTGATGAGTGTGTGTGTGTGTTTAATGTGCTACTGAATAAAGTGGGCCACTTCTCTTGAGGTTATGAAATACACACACACACACACACACACACACATCACGACCACACACAATCATTCACCTGACAACCCTCTACAATGTGAGTAAATCTTCACTTTGGGCGACTAAATAATATCTATCATTAGCCATTGGCTAATAAATGCTTAGATTTTACTCGCCTGTGTGTGTGTTAGAGGCTAAGAATAAGTTTAGCATAGATATATTTTCACTCGCTGAACACTCAGAGAAACAGTTTCGCTCTCCGTCAAGCGATCTGTCTATTTTAGTTCAGCTCAATGGATGCGCAGAGTACCTGTTTCACTCACTCACTCACACACACACACACACACACACACACAAAGAGAGAGAGAGTCTTAAATACCACGCAGAATTGACGCGCTACATGTAAACCATATTCTGGTGCTCATCTATTACCTTCACTGTTTTGATTTCGCTGACAACGTGATTAATATTAATGAACCCAGCAGCTCATCAATCTTTAGTGCGTTGTATATTGTTATTAGTAGTAGAATTAGTAGTAGTAGTATTATTTTATTAATAATTACTATTATCTATTACTATTAACATTTTTACAGAAACACTGAATGACCAACAATATCTTAAGCACCACCACCAGTCCTAAGTTCAGTGAAAATGGCAAATATGCATTCATATATGTATATATGTCAAACGGGCTGTCAAACAATTAATCACGATATATAAAAGTTTTTTTTACATAATATATGTGTGTGTGTACTGTGTATAATTATTATGCATATTTGAATACACACACATGTATATATTTAAGAAATATTTGCATGTATATAACTGTGTATATATATATATATATATATATATATATAATTTATATTATATATAAATATAAATATTTTATATATGAATATAAAAAAAACATTTCTTAAATATATACATGCATATGTGTGTATTTATATACACATATTAATTATACACAGCACACACACATATATTATGTAAACACAAACTTTTATTTTGGAGGTGATTAATCTCGATTAATTGATTTGACAGCACTAATATAAAAAAACAGTATATCAGTCTGGCGAGTAAACTAAAAAAATGACTAGCCAATGCCAAGGTGTGCGTAGAGGGTTGAGTGAACACGTTCATACACACTCATAAGATCTCAACTTGGTCTCAGATGTTTCTCCTAAAGTAAATGGCAATAAGAACAGACCCAAGTGAACCCAGTAAGAGTACAGAGCTATGAAATGACTCGGATCCTTTGATGATGAATCAATCTGAGCACAGTCTGAGACAATGTTGAGAAACTCTGGAGGAGACGCATGCGAGATTTCAGGAGATGTATCTAAGCTCTGATCCGATTCTAGGAGAAACAAGGGAGACATTAAAGAGATCTCCTTCCCTGATCATCTGACCTGATAGGAGCAGCTGTCCTGGTGCACCATCTCTCACTGCATCCTCCGGATCCGCAGCGGCCGCAGGAGATACGCCAGAGTCCCACCCAAACAACCAACAGAGCGATGGGAGCGTCTGTCCCTCTCTCTCTCTCTCTCTCTCTCTCACGAGATGTCTCACCACCTTGACGTCTCTGGTCTTTGCACACGATGAGGGAAAGATATGATCAGAGTGCTTGCCACAGACGGGAACGGAGGGTGGGGCGCTGGGACACAGGACTGCTCAAGGAGCAGTGGGCGGGGCTGCTCGCCACTGACCAATCAGATAGCAGCTGGGGATGGGGGCGGAGCCACAGACAAGAGAGAGGGTGGGAGGAGTGACCTTTCAGAGCGGAGCGGGGGAGGAAATGTCCCACGGATTGAGGGATAAAAGGAAAGCGAGTGAAGAAAAGGCTGTGCAAAGAAAGAGCCTTTCTGTGGCACATTCCTGCAGCTAAAGCATTCCTGAGACGAGAGCAGACGAGCGCATTGGAATTGAGCTCTTGTGTTTCTCTGTCAACTCTTCACACATTCCAGCAGCCCAAGACAAACAGCAAGTGGATAAACACAGCAAACGGCATCAAACTAAGATGTGTTCCTCAACGTTTAACACTATTCCACAAAACAGGTGCTGTTTGGGTCCTTCATTTACACATGTGTAAAAACACCTTTAACAAAGAGCAGCTGATGCCAACTGTTACTATGTGTCAATACAGACACTTCCTTACACACAACTTCAGATCATTTGATTTCTCTCTTCTTCTGATGCTTTGCCCTGCCGTGTTTCCTACTTCTTTTAATCAAAAACTAATTCTTTATATGTGACCCTGGATCACAAAACCAGTCACAAGGGTCAATTTTTCAAAATTGAGATGTGTATATCATTTGAAAGCTGAATAAATAAGCTTTCCATTGATGTATGGTTTATTAGGAAAATATTTGGCCGAGATACAACTAAAATCTGGAATCTGAGGGTGCAAAAAAAATCTAAATATTAAGAAAATCTCCTTTAAAGTTGTCCAAATGAAGTCCTTAGCAACGCATATTACTAATAATAATACATTTTTGATATATTTACGGTAAGTCATTTACAAAGTATCTTTATGGAACATGATCTTAATATCCTAATGATTTTTGGCATAAAAGAAAAATGGATAATTTTGACCTATGCAATGTATTGTTGGCTATTGCCACAAATATATATAGATAGACGTATGACTGGTTTTGTGCTGCAGGGTCACATATTTAGATTTTAGTTGACGTACTGTATTAATAGGAGTGTACTAGGTTACAACATCATCATCATGGACGGTGTCTACTCTATTTTCATCACTTCATCTCATGTGTGTACTGATCAGTAGCTTTCACAACCCTTGTGAAAAAAATTGAATTAATATACTTCAAAAGAATAAATGAATAATGCAAATTAAATGTGATATAGTTTAAATTTATATTAAATGCAATTAGTTGGAGTGCTTGTTTGACCCACTGATGTAGGACTCAAGTGCATCTTTATATGTAATTTCATAATTACTTCTAATGTCTAAAGTGTACTGATGAATTTAGTGACAAGCATACTAGAATATACTTTAATGTAATTTCTATTGAAACTTGTATGTTGTGTATTTACACATTTATAATGAAGCAGGTGCCATTTGGTACATTTGAAATATATATTAACTAAATGTGATATTGAATAACACACTACAGTTAATGTAATTTTTACATGTGCTTTAGTATGTTAGTCAACACACTAAAATAAGTGCACTTATTTAAAGCACGACAAAATATTATTAAAACATAAAGGTAACACTTTAGTTTAGGGTTCAAGTCTCACTATGAACCAGTTGCTTATTATCATGCATATTACTAGATATTGGCTGTTTATTAGTACTTATAAAGCACATATTAATGCATGATCATATTCTACATCCCTTATTCTACCAATACCTAAACTTAACAGCTACCTTACTAACTATTAATAATAAGCAGTCATTATGAGATTATTGAGGCAAAAGTCATAGTTAATAGTGAATATGTGTTCTCCATACTAAAGTGTTACCGATCTAGAATGCAAAAGTGTGCTCTCTTTAAGTACACTACAAGTGCACATTCAAAAGTGCACTTCTTTTTCACAAGGAGAAGCTTAAATTTCAACCTAACAGCAATTTATTTTAATATAACAGTAAAGAAACCTTGGGTTTTAGAAAGAGATAAAAACAAAGCATTAAAACTCGACTTGTTTCATATACTGTAGCATTTCAGATCCTACAGAAATGCTCATGTAGAAGTCACATGTATCTAATGTGAGGCTTTCTCTTGAGAAGTGCAGGATAAACAGGAGGGAGTTTAATCTGTGTTTGCCATCTGGCCCTCAGTACACATAAACCAGATTAACTCTCTCCTCACTAACTCAGACACACACACACAATCTCAGAATACAGCGTTTTATAAGAGTTTAGGGTCATTGTGTTTGACACTACTCTCTTAACCCTAGGTCAACATCTTTTTTAAATCCCTGGTTAAACAAATATAGCCCTGGAGAAAGGAATGTAATTGTGAGGTTTAGTTCTGCATTTAACCTGGCGCTAAAACCAGCGAATGTTGGCAACAGACAACCAATCATAATGAGTGCTCGCCTCATTAAATATTCATAAGCTTAAAGGTGCAGTGTGTAGTATTTATGAGGATCTATTGACAGAAATGCAATATAATATACATAACTATGTTTTCAGTGGTGTACAATGAACAGTTATGTTTTTATTACCTTAGAATGAGCCATTTCTATCTACACACACCGCGGGTCCACTTACAGTGAAGTCGCCATTTTGCGCCGTCATGTTTCTACAGTGGCCCTAAACGGACAAACTTCTCTACAGAGCGCTAGCTACTCTCTGCTGTGTCGGCCACCGTAGCTTCTCTATGTGCTTCGAAAGGGAGGGGTGAGCGGTGGGCGGTTGCAATTCACAACCTCACCACTAGATGCCGCTAAAAGTTAAACACTGCACCTTTAAGGTGTGCAGAAACTTGTGTGTGTTGTGTTTAGTTTGAGTGTCTGACAGCAGAATAGTGTTGTCACGATTCACGATACAATACCTTGGAAAATATTGATATTCAATACCATTTCCGAAACCACATAATGTCAAAACATTTGAACAGTAACTAAATTAATTTGCTTTTGACTGTATTTTCTTGTCAACTGAAACCTATCATAGATTATGCTTATTATTATTGAAATACAGTAATATATTAGTATTATAATAGCACTGCACTGTAAAAATGAATATATTTAATACTAAGTATAGAGGGTATGCATTGACGTCACTTTCCCACCGGAACTCAGCCGGACCGAGTGGCAGAAGAGCTGCTGCATGACTGGATTTAATAGGGGAAAACTGAGAAAACTGAGAAAAACAAATGATTATCAGTTTAAACTAAAGGTTGGACTCGATATAGTGTTCCTTACAACTTACCAAAGATCCAGTGATCCATGAATATTGACATGCAGCCAGGAATCATGATTCCTGACATTTATAAGGGCCTGATTTCAACGCCAGGGAAATACATAAAGCAAATTTGCCTGTGAACTCTTTAAATACAATATAGGTAGGTCTAAATCCGGGTGATCTTATGTCAATGTTATATATACAGTCAAACCAAAATTTATTCAGACACCTTCATCATTTCCTCACATTAACACAGTTTATTCACAATAGTTTAGAAATATGACAAGAACTCAGAGTTAAACTGTGTCAGAATAAATTCATCTTGATAATGTCAGATAACTTTGATAGAAAGAGATGTAATGGATTACAATCAACCAATCAGCTGTTAAATTTAAGGACACAATTAGATAATACCAATTTAGATCAACCAATTACCAAGCAATGCTTCATTTTGTTCAGTCTGTGGTGTCAAAGGTCACATTAGCAAATAAAGAAAAAACACTTCAGCAAAACATGCTCAAGTCAAAGTGTCTGAATCATTTTGGTCCCAAATGTTTATCAATTTTACTGGTAGTCACTGTATGAAGAATTTTTGGGTATAATATGTTACAGTTTACTTTATCGTGCTGTCCTGCACCCACTAGTAAATAATTATATCTGGTCTCTGAATCATTTTTGGTTTTACTGTATATCCTCATACGTCCAGCCCTAAAACTTGTATAGTTTTTGTCAGTGTTTATTTAAAAACATCCAATTAAGCAGAATATGAGATGGTAAATATTTAATTCATAAGTTGTCAATACAATATATAACAATACAATATACACTCACCTAAAGGATTATTAGGAACACCATACTAATACTGTGTTTGACCCCCTTTCGCCTTCAGAACTGCCGTAATTCTACGTGGCATTGATTCAACAAGGTGCTGAAAGCATTCTTTAGAAATGTTGGCCCATATTGATAGGATAGCATCTTGCAGTTGATGGAGATTTGTGGGATGCACATCCAGGGCACGAAGCTCCCGTTCCACCACATCCCAAAGATGCTCTATTGGGTTGAGGTCTGGCGACTGTGGGGGCCATTTTAGTACAGTGAACTCATTGTCATGTTCAAGAAACCAATTGAAATGATTCAAGCTTTGTGACATGGTGCATTATCCTGCTGGAAGTAGCCATCAGAGGATGGGTACATGGTGGTCATGAAGGGATGGACATGGTCAGAAACAATGCTCAGGTAGGCCGTGGCATTTAAACGATGCCCAATTGGCACTAAGGGGCCTAAAGTGTGCCAAGAAAACATCCCCCACACCATTACACCACCACCACCAGCCTGCACAGTGGTAACAAGGCATGATGGATCCATGTTCTCATTCTGTTTACACCAAATTCTGACTCTACCATCTGAATGTCTCAACAGAAATTGAGACTCATCAGACCAGGCAACATTTTTCCAGTCTTTAACTGTCCCAATTTTGGTGAGCTCGTGCAAATTGTAGCCTCTTTTTCCTATTTGTAGTGGAGATGAGTGGTACCCGGTGGGGTCTTCTGCTGTTGTAGCCCATCCGCCTCAAGGTTGTGCGTGTTGTGGCTTCACAAATGCTTTGCTGCATACCTCGGTTGTAACGAGTGGTTATTTCAGTCAAAGTTGCTCTTCTATCAGCTTGAATCAGTCGGCCCATTCTCCTCTGACCTCTAGCATCAACAAGGCATTTTCGCCCACAGGACTGCCACATACTGGATGTTTTTCCCTTTTCACACCATTCTTTGTAAACTCTAGAAATGGTTGTGCGTGAAAATCCCAGTAACTGAGCAGATTGTGAAATACTCAGACCGGCCCGTCTGGCACCAACAACCATGCCACGCTCAAAATTGCTTAAATCACCTTTCTTTCCCATTCTGACATTCAGTTTGGAGTTCAGGAGATTGTCTTGACCAGGACCACACCCCTAAATGCATTGAAGCAACTGCCATGTGATTGGTTGATTAGATAATTGCATTAATGAGAAATTGAACAGGTGTTCCTAATAATCCTTTAGGTGAGTGTATAGGGTATGATTTTACCCCAAAATTCAACATTGGCACAAAATGATAACTGCAAATCCACGTTCGGATGCCTGGAGTCCAGTTGTTTCTGTGAACTGCAGTGATCCATTTGCTTCTGTTTTCTGTAGCTTTTGGCAGTCTGTAAAAATACACCTCAGATTTCTTGTACAGTCAGTCTCAAAGCTCTTTAGATGTGTTTTTCACGGCATTCACGCTGTAAACCAATGTTGCCGCTCAGTCTTTTTGCCGATCAGTGGGCATAACCGTAGCGACACCAGCCGACGGTGACGTCACGTGCATACCCTATATATTATTTTACTTTACAGTTAAATTGCACTAATTATGATATAATTTTTTCACTTGCAAGAGTTAAACCCTCAAGCGAAGAGAAGAGAGAGTTAGAAAGCGCAGCAGGTAACAGTGTACCGATACTGTGGAAAATGAGCATTGAAATTTGCCCGTTTTGTATGTTCAGTGTCCTATGACTTTTATTTTGAAGTGTGTTTTCTGTTTCCATTGTTCCCTGTATTCACTTCTTGTGTTTAGTTCCTGGCTGAATCTGAAAATCGCCCCCTATACCCCTATATAGGGCATTATTTGAGGGGACAGCCATTTGTAGTGGTGTCCGAAACCATAGTGGACGTTATCAAGTGCACTCATTCAATCCCACATTGCACCGCAATAACGAGTGTATTCCGAATTCGCTCACTTGTTTTCATTCACTCCTTCAGTTGAACTGTATTAGTGGACTAAAGTAGGGAATAGTGATTGAGGGTTTAGGGGGCGATTTTGGATTCAGTCCGTTTAAGTTAACTACCCTTGTTTGTTGTCGTGGTTATTGATTACCCACACCTGTGTCTTGTCAGCCTTGTGTTATTATTACTAAAAGTATGAGCGTGTGCAACTCTGAAGACGATGGCAGTGGAATACACTAACCCAGAGTTAAAGATGACCGACAGAGTGATCAGGCTTGTGTATCTGCACGTCACCAGCAGGATTTTAGCTGAAGGTGACTGAGGGAAACAGTGAGGTAGAGCACAGATAACATCAGTTTTAGCTCATCTGACTGTTCTCTGATTGTCAAATCCCTTTTATGAGTCATAAAGGACAGAGGATAATCGCCCCTCTCTCTCTCTCTCTCTCTCTCTCTCTCTCTCTCTCTCTCTCACTCTCTCTCTCTCTCTCTCACTCTCTCTGGATTATGAGCCATCAGAAAGCAGCACGTGTGTGTGTGTCAAATGAGAGGTCATCACTGTGTCTTTAAACAGACGAGGATGACATCACCATTTCTGATGTCACAACAGTCTCTTTCTGATTCTGTGTGTGTGTCAGAAACCGATGCTCATGAGATACCAGGCATTAGTGTTCCTGAACACATCTGAGGAGGTGCTGGTCTCCATAGTTCACAAAGGATATCAGGGAGAGGTGAGGACCAAACAACGCCTTCTCAATTGGTCGCCAGGGATGGATGCTCAGGATTATGATGCTGTTCGTTCCTGCTACGTGTGTCAGCTCAATGACAAAACTGTCAAGTCACACCCTGCAACTCTCCAGCTGGTGCCGCTGCCAGATTGACCATGGCAGAAAGTGGCTTTGGATATAGTTGGGCCATTTGACACTGATGCATCCGACTGCAGGTTTGCTATAACATTAACTGATTATTACAGTAAATGGCCTGAGGTATCTTTTACTCACACTGTCACTACTGATTCTGTGGTTTTGTTTCTGGCATCAGTCTACAGCCGTCATGGAAATCCATTGAGTATTGTTACTGATAACGTTGTTCAGTTTACATCTGCTGCTTTTCTGGAAGGAAGGAATATTCGTCACCATCGTTCCTCTCTCTACTACCCGACAGCTAATGGTGCTGAGAGGTTCAACCGTGTGCTCAAACACACAGTCCAAATGGCCATCCCACAACATCAGCCATGGAAACCTGTGGTAAATGACTAAAGCAGCGTTTCCACCGGAATTACCTGAAACAATTTGTCCCAGGAACTTTTTTCCCCCAGACCTGTTGCTGTCTGCATTTCCATCGCGGCCTAAAGGACCGCGAAGATTAGTCCGGTGACGTAGGACTGCACGCGACTTTCCAGTTCCCAATGGATTTAGTCCTCCTCATAAAAGCTTAATAAAGCCTGAACCTCGTCGTCGGTCCATCTTTTTTGAACTCCATTGTTGACTCGAATAGCAAACAATTCTTACTGCACGCACCACAACAGACTTTTAAAAATAGTGGTTGAAATAAAATGCTGCATGGAGTCGACCAATCAAAATGCTGCGTGAGCTCAACCAATCAGCATGTTCAGCACCCAAGTCCCTCCCCTAAAGTTCCTGAACTTTGAAAAAGTACTACCTCGCGAGCTTGGGCTTTCTAAGAGGGGAATTTTTACCCTGAACTTCATTTAGACCCTGATCCCTGCGGTCGAAACACACAAAGTATTAGGGATGCACCAATACCATTTTTTCAGAACTGATCCGATACCAAAAATCAATACCAATCCGATACCAGTGCAGTTTTGTTTAAAAATTCAATGTAGAATTTCTATACCTCAGTGTTGAACTGATAATCACTCTTTTGTGAGTTAAACACAATCTATTAATACAGGCAACTTCATTATAAAGAAAAACAACACATTAAACAACACATTTTGTCTATGACAAAAATACTACTATAAACTAGATGGTGGATAAACTAGATTAGTGGATAATTCAGCAGCAAAAGTTACTCTAGAAAAATCATGAGCGCGCAATAATTGTATAAAATCTAAACATTTATTTAGTGGGGAACAAATAAAAGTGAATAAGTGTAGCACTAAATCTGGTAAAATGTTATTTATAGTAAATATATTTATAGAAATAGGGCCTGTATACTAATAAATTAAAAGACGTTTATTTTAAATGTATAGCGCAGCTTTTTAATGAGGCAGCAACATATTAGATTGGGCAGAACAAGAAAGGCTATTAATGATCTGTCATTGCACAAAAGTATTATAATACAAAAGGCTCCAATACAGAGCGGCACAAAGTGCGTGCACATCCCGGAGTCACAGCGCACCGTTCCTTCCGCATTGAGAAGCTCAAAACACAAAGGGAAGAGACATCGATGCATAGTGTATCTATCTATGCAATATTTTATTGAGCCTTTTCTTTAACAGTTTAACATTTCAGTTACCGTGTGTGAAGAACAATACAATCTCTAGTCCAGTGTTGTGATCTAACAGACAGCCTGGGAGAAAGTCACACGATTCAGAAACAGCATTAAACTCCAGCCAGAGAAAGTCATTTATGCGAAACCATAGAGCGTTATCTTCAGATCAAGCATAATAACAGGAACATTGAATCCTCTTGGAGAGTTTCATCGTGTTGACTGACAAGCTGAATGGAGAATGACTGACAGACGCAGCGGAGGGAAGCGTTCACATGAACTTGAATTTAATGACTTAAATATTCATCTGTACCTCACATTAAACTATGGGATTCAGAACACTTAATACAGTGCACGAAGAAGAGTTGATGATGCTTTATAATGTTGTTGTGCCTTTTGTGGGGCTTAACAATAACACAGAATATTATACGCACAGTATCAGATTTGGATCGGTCCTGTCTGACCGATACCCGATCCGGCAAATAATGGCGGTATCGGAGCCGATACTGATACTGAGTATCGGATCAGCACATCCCTACCGAGTACCACCCCAAAGTCCCTAGTTCCTGCGGAGGAAACATATTCTTCACCCTTTCAGCTCCTCTATGGCAGGCAAATGCACACAAGGCTGTCTATTTTGCCATCTGCTCCCATGCACAGCCCAACTCTGAAGGGTTACGTGGCTGCGACACATAATGAAAAAGTACACTGATGGTAAGCGGGTGCTTGTGCTCCTTGTTTCACTTTATACTCCTTGATAAAGTGAGGGTACAGAAGCCCTTGCATGTTCCTAAGGGACAGTTTACTGATCCTCTCACGGTTGCCAAAAAATGTGGGGTGGGTACATGCGATCTTGGAATGCTTCCCATCTAACTGCATTTTCATGCACACCAACAACTCCGGCTGAGAACACGGCTCACTACCTAACCATGATGTTCGCAAGTCTAGTTGGTTGAAGGACTCTGGACCCTATTTTACTGATCTGAGCACATGATCTGAAGCTCACGGCGCAGGTGCACTTAGGGCGTGTCCAAATCCACTTTTTCTAGTTTAACGACGGGAAAAATGGTCGACACACCAGACGCATGGTCCAAAAGGGTTTTCTCTAGTCTCTTAATGAGTCATGGGTGTGTTTTGGGCATAACGTCCCATTCCCTTTAAAAGCCAGTTGCGCTCGCACCATGGCGGATTCGCTATTTACATGCGAGCGGAAAGACTGAACGCTTCTCCAGAGAGGAATCCTTTTATTTTTAATATTTAAAAATGTGTGTGTGTAATAATCAGTGTACGCGTGTTGTGCACCACCTATAGGCTCATATTACTAACACACCCTTTGCATAACACAAAAAATACTGCACTATTGACTTTAGAGCAGGTTTGTGTTGGTCAATGGCGCAGTCGTTTTCAGTTCCTCAAAATAGCAACGCTCCAACAATGCTCCTGAACACACCTGGTTTTCAGACCAGACGCCCATGGGTGAACAGATGCGCCAGTGCATTTGATATTTAAACAATGTGGAGCTGAACGTGAAAATGAGAACTGCGTCGGGCTGAAACTAGCAGAAAACACTTGTGTCACGCCTGGCATCGCATTGCACCGGGCTTATGATAGGGCCCTATGTCTCTTAAATCTGATGTTCTAGTCTGTTCTTAAAAAGGGGAAAATGTTGTGTTGAATGAATTGTAAGAGAAAGTCTGAACTTTTAACGTGTGTGAGAAAATAAGTGAAGCGTAAACAAGATGGATGACGTTCGCTACTCCTGTCTTGTGTACTTTATTGTTTAATAACTCCAGACAGATACCACAGTTTACTTTGAAACAGTTTTCACTCAGAAATTGCTAGCAAGTTTCAAATAATTACAAAGAAACGACAAGGAACACATTGAATTAAACGTAAAATGTTGACTGAACAAGTAATTTCTAGCATGAGCCTGAGCTCTAGCACTGATGACTGAAGCTAAACATGATGGATGTGTTTTCTGACGTGAAGCTCTAGCGGCTGGTGCAGTGTTTCTCTCTCTCAGATGTGAGTACTGGTCTCTTGTGTTGTTCTCTCGGTGTGATCCACAGGGAAGAGCCGCTTTTAGACGACTGACATTTCCACAGCGCTCGGTCATGAATGTTTAACTACACTCACAGTAGGAGGGCAAAAACAACAGCGGTGGAAATAATGAGGGAACACTGTAAAATGTCTCTTCAGCAGAGAGCCACTTCAACACGGGACACGAATTTCAGATATTGCCATCTGTAACGTACTGCTCTGAGGCTTGAAGGTTGAGGATCCAAATGCAGTATTTATTAAAGGGGTAATCCACAATCGTAGTCAAAACAAGGCAGAAGGTCATACACAGGCAAGCAGTCCAAACAGGCAAACAAGGCAGGAGAGACAGGCAAAAGGGTAATCCACGGAACAGGCAAATAATCCAAGACACAAGACACAAGACACAAGACACAAGACACAAGACACAAGACACAAGAAACCAGGAAGAGCGCTCAGAATTGCAGTTATTACACTAAACAAGACTTAGCAAAGAACGACAGGGTGAACAGGCTAGATAGGCAGAGGTAATAAGGTAAACGAGACTCAGGTGTAAACAATGAGTGATGATGAGTCCGGGCAAAGGGTTATGGGTAATGTAGTCTTTGATGGAGTGACAGTCCCGGGTGGAGTGCCCTCTGGTGGTAACCACGGGGCACTCTCACTGTTGATTGTGACACCATCTTTGTTGGGAAATTTTTTGGTCCCCTTGAGGAAAACCGCTTATAAATCATACTTTAAAAAAACTGAAGAAAGTTTTGTGTGATGGGTAGGTTTAGGAGTAGGGTTAGGGGATAAGATATACAGGTTATATAGTATAAAAACCATTATGTCTATGGAAAGTCCCCATAAAACATGAAAACACAACATGAGTGAGTGTACTGCTGAAGGCTGATGTCACCATATAAGCTTTCTTTCTAGAGAGAATGATCAAAACAAACATGAAATATGAGATGAATTCACGTGTAATTGTCAGCGGTGAGAAAACAGCCGTTCAGAAAGCATCTGATCATAGCGATGTGGATATGTTTGCATCAGCTCTGATGACACTCCAGCCGTCACATCATGTTTGTTTATACAGCACTTTATACAACAGATTGTTTAAAAACAAGCAGCTTTACAGTATTAAACATGAAAAAAAAAACAGTGGGTCTCATTCACTAATAATTGCGTGGATTATTTGTATTTATACGTACCAGAAAATTCTGCCTAATTCACAAAACGTGCGTCCACCTATGGATTTATTCTCAACATTATTCTTACATTAATGAATTTAGGGGCAAGGACCCTTTAGGCCAGTGGTCGGCAACTGGCAGCCCGCAGGCCAAAAATGGCTCGCCAGCAATAATATCTGTCCTGCGCCCGCAGCCAGATTATTTTGATAGCGGCTGGTTCTGAAATAGAACTGTCATGATAGTGTAACGGAAAGCCAGCTAGTGAGAGCTGTGCAGGTAAGAGACGATCTAGTGACTGACGCAGGGCCGCTGCTGGCTAAATGGGTGCCCTAAGCAGAATTATATTGTGGTGCCCCCCTACCCCCTCCAAATATTATGGAAGTAAAAAAAACAAAAAACAAACACCTACTTTAGGGGTCAAAATAGAACTTTAATAAAATAAATTGTAATTACAGTTATTTACAATTGTAGCTCTACAGCAAGAAAATACAAACTAAAATTATACATATTAAATAAAAATTATAAATAAATATTATTAGGGCTGCAACTAACAATTATTTAGATAATCAATTAGTTTGCCGATTCTTTTTTTCTTCTTCTTACGATTAATTGGATAAAAAGCCCATTTTTTTATTTTATTGACAAAACACTATTTCCCATCCTGCCCAATGCTGTCCTTCAAACAAACGTGTCAGCTGAGTGCAATGAAAACACACATAGTGAATATATCTACCATTACAAAAAACCATAATAATAATAATAATAATAATAAATAAATAAAACAGGGTTATTGTAGTTATTTCGTGGCAACCACAAATTAGCATGGTTTTGCTTCAAATCCATAGTTTAACAAATGGTGTGGTTATACAAATGGTAATCAATTAGAGGAATGTTCTGCAGGAACACACACTATGGAAACAGTAAATGTTATTGTCATTTCTTTATCCTGTAGAAACGTCTTACATTTACATTACATGCTGTTGTCCCTTTACAGTTACTAATCTCATAAAATACGTAAATTGCATGTTGACTTTTAAACCTAAATTTAGCGTCCAACAGCAGATATTTCAGTTAAATGAATGTTTCTGTGCTGAATATTAATGTCTGTTTGACGCGCATGCGCGCGCCCGCCGCACCGGCGCTCGTTCAGTGAAGTTTGAAGCTTAATGTTCAGACTGTTAGGAGGCGCTTTCATGCACAATGGAAATACTCGCACGAATTAGTAGCATTTACAAATGAGGATATAACCTGTAAAATGAACGTTTTGCGCTGAGGACACACACGCATCTGTCAAAGCCCATGACAGGGTGTGTTAAACGCTAATGCATTCGCTTGAAGCCTTGAAGACACCGGGCGCTATGCGGGAATGGAGCGTCGCGTATGCTTACTGCCTAGTGCATTCATTGTAAAATGCATTTTTTAATATATTTTATGTTTATATGTATGTTTATGTTAATATTAATATAGTATAAAAGGTTTATTTATTTTTATTTATTTAAACATTTTTGAGCAACCGATATGGTACCCCCCTGGGAGTTGGTGCCCTACGCAAAGTGCTCTACATATAGGCATATGGACTGACGCAAGAGGTCGCAGCCTTTAGCCTCCTTGTTAGAGCGTCAGACTCCCATGCGGAAAGACCCGGGTTCGAGCACCGCTTGAAAGCGGGCGGTGTGAAACAGACAGATTTCAACAACAACAGTTACTCACAATCAATCTGTCTTTAGTGATTTTGCCTTCAAAAAAGTATGAGAACTTTTTTGCAGCAATGTTTTATTTTGGGATGAATTGAGAGCTTTTAATTTGAAAAGTTCTAAAAGACATTCAAAGGAGTCTGTGGAATGGATCGCTAGACACGCCTCTAAAAGAGCCGTCATGAAATGTGTGGTATGAAAAACAGTGAACCATTGAAACGTTTGCTTATAACCTGGGGCCTCAGCACCAACATGTGAACAATAACAAACCAAACTCAGCTTCCTTTTTATCAAAAATATTGACAAGACAACCAGCAACAAAAAGGTGCCATGCTTCGTCTTATGTTGCCGTCCGATATTATATTCTTTACAAACAGACACACCAGCTTTGCATCCACAAAACCAGGTAGGATGAACGCATAGTTGACTTTCCATTCTTCTTTGTATGCCCTATTTTAGCTGTCAACTTTCCTCTTTAGACTCTTTGATAGGGCCATTTTCTTTCACCGGCTAGCTTAAATGTTAACATCACTCCGCACGCGACGTAATCGCGTACCTCCAGCACGCAAACAATTTAAAAAATGCAGTCTAGTACGTGAGGATGCCAAGGAATAAAAGTAGTGTAAAAGTGGGCTATGTCAAATAATTATTATAATAAGTTCGGCTCCATTGTGTAACAAGCAAATTAAAATACTCATTTATTATTCACAATATGGAAAGAGGAAATAAAACATAGTTCGTTAAGAGCATGACTCAAACATGCCATTAATGGGCTTATTCAAGTCCTTTTTTATTTTTTGAGTTATTTTCATCCATTCCGCACCGCTCACATGTGTTTGTTTTAGCAAGGCAGTCTGTGGTGCAAGTTGGTGAATGAAGATACTTGCCAGGTTACGTGTCACTACTGCTTTATTAATTTATCCAATTTTTTAACAGGGTAACAGCTCACTACCAGTTACAAAAGACACTGTAACAGTATATCACAGGCAATTCTAGTTGCATTTTTCATCAATTCATTTCTTAAACTATCCCTTGACTATGTTCTGGCCCGATTTTTTTTTGACCCGATGCCAAACTTACTTGCCGACCCCTGCCTTAAGCCGGGTACACACTGTGCAATTTATAATAGTCCTTTAAGACTTGGTTCTTGTCAGACTGTATGGACATGATCCCCTCTGTATGCCATGTCGCACTGTAAGATCTAAGTTGTCATTAATGTCAGACTGTACGATAGTTGAGGAGCGCTAAAACGGACGCAAGCAAGAAAATCGCCCAGAATTTTATATCATCAATGAATGACGCATTCGGTGACAGTGAGCTGCATTACACGCGGGATTTAAATGATGGCTACAAAGAAATCTCTAGCGCTAATTTTGGTCATAGTTTGTCGAAGATTGTTGAAAAACGAAGACAATTTGATGGTCGTCGTAGGAGAAGTCACACTGCAGGATTGAGCGCCAAATCTTCTGACACTGCCAGAATTTTGTCTGAGGTAAAATTTTATCGCAGGGGTCATTAATCGGCTGCCGGTGAACGTCAAACTAACGATCAAAGACTTCAGATTTTAGCCTAGGATCAGAGGAATCTTTTAGGATTTGCAAAATTTGTCTCAGATGGCCAAATCGTGGCCAAAATCTCACAGTGTGTACCCGGCTTTAGGCGATAGTGACATGGAGCAGGGACCCCCTATACAAAATGTGTCAAAAAGAGTTACATACACCGATCAGGTATAACATTATGAGCACTGACAGGTGAAGTAAATAACACTGATTATCTCTGGAAGTGAATAACACTGATTATCTCTGTGGGTCAGAGCATCTCCAAAACTGCAGCTCTTGTGGGGTGTTCCCGGTCTGCAGTGGTCAGTATCTATCAAAAGTGCTCCAAGGAAGGAACAGTGGAGAACTGGTGACAGGGTCATGGGCGGCCAAGGCTCTTTTAGGATGTTTCTTTTAAATCACGTGGATGGCCGGGTACATGTGTGTCGCTTACCTGGGGAACACATGGCACCAGGATGCACTATGGGAAGAAGGCAAGCCGGCGGAGGCAGTGTGATGCTTTGGGCATTGTTCTGCTGGGAAACCCTAGGTCCTGCCATCCATGTGGATGTTACTTTGACATGTACCACCTACCTAAGCATTTTTGCAGACCATGTACACCCTTTCATGGAAACGGTATTCCCTGGTGGCTGTGGCCTCTTTCAGCAGGATAATGCACCTGCCACAAAGCAAAAATGGTTCAGGAATGGATTGAGGAGCACAACAACAAGTTTGAGGTGTTGACTTGGCCTCCAAATTCCCCAGATCTCAATCCAATCGAGCATCTGTGTGATGTGCTGAACAAACAAGTCCGATCCATGGAGTCCCTACCTCGCAACTTACAGGACTTAAAGGATCTGCTGCTAACATCTTGGTGCCAGATACCACAGCACACCTTCAGGGGTCTAGTGGAGTCCATGCCCCGACGGGTTAGGGCTGTTTTGGCAGCAAAAGGGGGACCAACACAAATGTTATTATGTTATGCCTGAACGGTGTATTAAGCATAATATCTTTCGATATTAATAAAATGTGTTAATTAATGTGATGTGTCACATCAAAAGCAAACAGAACCCATTATAAATCAATAATAGGCTACTGGTTGTTGGTCTTCCACATTTCCTTATATATGCAGATGTAAATGTTTAATAAATCGATCTGTTAATCATTGTGTAATAATTCCTAATCTATTTTAGAGGTGAAAATATGAAAAAGTTATAGTCTGTATCAGACAAGATGTCTAATTTCTTTTGTCATGTCTCATACACAGTATTATTTTTATGAAGTCTGCAGTAATACTTGATTCTGTTTTTCAGTGCCTGCTAATGGATATAGTGTGTTTGTGATACAGTAATTTAATCAAAACGGTATAATTGAGCCCCACCCACTCATTAACATATAATTTGCAGTGAGAATAAAAGAGGAAATAAAATGAAAACTAAACCTTACATTTTAATTTGAGTTGTGTCACTATTATTGCGTGAGCGTTAATAAGAAGCTTTGTAAAAACTGTATTTGCAGTTTCTTTTTCACGTTTCCATTTTCATTTTAATATTGGCAGTCTTGCCTCGAGAATGTAGTGAAAATGAAATGTGAAATCACCAATTGCATTTTATTTTTCAATTTGACAGGGATGATACATTGTCACTGTGAAAATCATTTAATTTCAATTTTGTCACATATTTTGCATACGGTTTTCTATAATTAAATAGTTAATCTGGTTTTAGTTTTAATTTTGATCATTTAATTGATTTATGTAAAATTGGCAGAAATGCCTTCCATAGATTAGAGCCCTGTGATTCCCATGATGAGGAAAATGTGGATGACGTCATGGACCCCAGTCATAAAATGGAATGTACAGTATTTACAGAATGTCATGGAATTTGTCATGTTTTGCATGAATAAATCAGATGTAAGGCTGCACACTTGATCAAATGGTGATATGGACGAGTGTGTGTGAGTATTCTTAAGTCAGTCTCAGTTTGCTCTACTACACAAACTCAAGCTCGCGTAACGCTCGTCTGCGTCTCACTATATGTGCTCATGAACTTTATCTCTTCAGCAGCATTTCATCTGAGAAAACTATCATCTGACACACACAAACACACACTCACAGTGTATAGTAATATATTTCTGTCATAATCTCTTGTTGTGGTGAAGAGCTGTGTGTGTGTGTGTGAGAGAGTGTGAATTTGAGTGTGTGTGTGTGTGTGTGTGCGTGCGCGTGCGCATGTTTATGTGATTTATGAGGACACAAATTTGTATAATGACATGGGTATTACACTGGTATTACAACGTAAACATGGTTTATGAGGACATTTCCTGTGTCCTGTGTACAGTTTGTACAGTATAAAAACTATTACGTCTATGGAATGTCCTCATAATGATAGGTGCACCAACACAGTGTGTGTGTGTGTGTGCGCGCACACTGGCATGGTTTCATATCTAAAAATATAGTTTTATAGTTTTTACAGCATGAAACTCAAGCTGAAAAGACGTGTGTGAAAACACACACACACACACACACACTCTCTCTCTCACACACACACACACACACACGTTGGTGCACCTATCATTATGAGGACATTCCATAGACATAATGGTTTTTATACTGTACAAACTGTACATTCTGTCCCCCTACACTACCCCTACCCCTAAACCTAGCCATCACACACACACACACACACACACCCTACCCCTAAACCTACCCATCACATAAAACATTCTGCATTTTTACATTTTTAATAAAACATTGTTTAGTATGTTTTTAAAGCTATTTTAAATATGAGGACATATAAAAATGTCCTCATATTTCATGTTTACGTTGTAATACCAGTGTAATACCCATGTCATTATACAAATGTGTGTCCTCATAAATCACAAAAACACACACAAACACACACCTAACAATCTCACTATAGCCTAAACTTGTGTTTGTTTCCACCGTCACACACCCTACATAATCACATAATACATCACTCTCTGTGTGTGTGTCCTGTAATTCTCTCTGACTCAAACCTGCAATTCACAACATGACCATCCAGACAGGACACACACAGATACACACACAGAGTCTTTCCAGAGCTGGCGTGTGTTCAGGACAGAATGTGTTGCCGCGGGCCTCGAGTTTCCACAGCAAACACACACTGCTGTGTGCCTGGACTCGCCCTGATGACATCATCCATGACGTCACCCTCAGCATACACTCGGGGTCAGTAACAGCACGCCTGCGCTCCGAACCGCATGTCATACACACGGCAGAAGTCACAAACAACCACACACTCAAACACAAAGAAAACACTACAGAAAGAACCCCCAAATTATAAAATGCAGAAAAAACAACCATAATAATAAATATTGATTATTTAAATTGTACAGCATTTACATGTTATTCGTGGTGAAATATGGCCTGGTCGTTTGAATGAGATTTACATGCATGTCATCCATTTACAGGACAGATATATGAGAAAGTAAGTTGACATGCAGTGAGGGAGAAACTGTACACACATGTTCATCAGAGACTGAATGTGTGTGTCAGTGATTATGAACACAGTGACTGTGAGACGAGAACAGACACGTCTGACGAAGCTCAGATCTGATGTGTTTCAGCTACTGTTCCTCAAGCACACGCACTTACAACAAATACACAAAACCACCGTCAGAGACATACACACACGACACTGCACTGAGAATGAATATACTGTAAACACCAATAATTAATAAAGCCAGTAACCCTTAAACACACACACCATCCATTCCTCTCAAATAACACATTCGACACAGAGTTTGTGACTGAGATTGAGATGCTGCCGTTACCTGTGTGAGATCCAGTGCTGCTCTCATTCAGTCCAGAGCGACTCTTCGTGTGTGTGTGTGTGTGTGTGTGTGTGTGTGTGTGTGTGTGAGATCCAGTGCTGCTCTCATTCAGTCCAGAGCGACTCTTCATCACACACCATCTCACTGACACCAGTCTCACACACAAGTGTACGGCAGCAGGAGGACGAGCTGGATCCTGCAGTCATGTGAGTGTGAGGGCATGTGTGGACACACACACTCTTACACATACTCACTCGCACACACACACACACACTCGCACACACACACACACACACACCCACTCACTCACTCAAACACACACACACTCTCACACACAATCACGCACACTCTCACACATCACGCACACACGTGTACGGCAGCACACATTAATGTATAAAGCACAAGAGTGTCATCATCTTATCATCATCAGTTTTTGGGATTTTGGGACGCAGCATCGGTGTCCTAACCAGATGAGACGAGACACGTGATAAAATGCATCTTTTCCATGTTAATCAGAGTTTTTGTTCTAACCAGCTGCGAGATGCAACAGTTCTATTTTAGAAACCGTTTTTATTTCTGCGACATCGTGGCTGGATGTGTGTATAATCTACGATTTTGATTACGTACTTATCCTTTTCTTTGCGAGTGAAGTGCGCTTGCAGAGAGACTCCGCCCACACTCTCTTCTGATTGGCTGTGATTTGAGATTGATTTGGTTGCGAGTGCAGTGCGCCTGCAGAGAGACTCCGCCCACACACTCTTCTGATTGGTTGTGATTTGTGATTGATTTGGTTGCGAGTGAAGTGCGCTTGCAGAGAGACTCCGCCCACACTCTCTTCTGATTGGCTGTGATTTGAGATTGATTTGGTTGTGAGTGAAGTGTGCCTGCAGAGAGACTTCGCCCACACTCTCTTCTGATAGGCTGTGATTTGTGATTGATTTGGTTGCGAGTGCAGTGCGCCTGCAGAGAGACTCCACCCACACTCTCTTCTGATTGGCTCTTATATTTGATTGATTGATTTGGTTGTGAGTGAAACAACCATATGTATGTGTTGTGTGTATGCGGACTACAGCAGTTGTGTAGACCGGGATTGGTCTAGCTCCGTCATGCTGAGCTGGCTTGAGTGACGTGTTCAACATGTTTCAATGAGTTATTGAAACACGCTCCATCTACATGCTCTTTGCCATGTATCATGTAGATATTTCGTTTCTGAATTTTGTAGTAATTCTTCACTGAGTTTTTCAGTGCCCATTTGACTGCATACTTAAAGGATTAGTTCACTTCAAAATGAAAATTTCCTGATAATTTACTCTCCCCCATCTCATCCAAGATGTTCCGTCCATTCATTCAGATCCATCCATTCATGTCTTTCTTTCTTCAATCGAAAAGAAATTACGTTTTTTGAGGAAAACATTCCAGGATTTTTCTTCACATAATGGACTTCAATGGCAACCAACTAAACAAACGGCCTTTACAAAAATAAAGGTAAAACAACAATGTCGGATAATTTTAAAGTTGGAGGAGTTCAGCACTGGGTCGATACTTCCACCTACATCATGGCCGTGACCTTTCTGATGTGATGACGTCATACGCAAGTGAAGAAGAACAACACAGAAGTTGCGCATTTGAGGTTAAAAAGTATATAAATGTTTATTTTTTTAAAGAAAATGACCGATGGTTTCTCTAGATAAGACCCTATTCCTCGGCTGGGATCGTGCAGAGCCTCTGAAGCCCTTCTTTTGAAACTGCATTGATTTGGACCTTCAACTGTTGGTTGCCATTGAAGTCCATTATGTGGAGAAAAAGTGTTTTCCTCAAAAAAACTAATTTCTTTTTTGAAATTGACTGAAGAAAGAAAGACACAAACATCTTGGTTGAGATGGGGAGTAAATTATCAGGAAAGTTTCCTTTTGAAGTGAACTAAACCTTTAATATGTTTAATCAGGGGCACAGTGTAATTTAGTATGATGTACCATAGTTCATCACAGCACTAAAACCTGGAGTGTGCCTGTTTATTTGAGAGCTGGACTAGAAATGTCCCCAGCTTTTAGAAATCTGATCATTTTATCACACGCTACAGCAGCGCCATCTGTTGAGCTCACAACACACACACACACACACACACACACACAGTTTTTTTTATAAGCACTGTTATGAGCAGCAGTTTACTACTGAAGTGTTTTCTTCCATAGATCATCACTAGTGTCTAATGTTGTTTTGGACCCCACTGACTTACACTGTATGGACAAAACAGATCAAAACATCTTCTTTTGTGTCCTGCAGAAGAAATCAAAGTCGTACAAGTTTGGAATTACATGAAAGTGAGTAAATGATGACAGAATGATAATTTAAGGGTGAACTGTTCTGTTCTGAATTAAACACAGTTTTTTAATTATTTATCTAGATGGACTATCCATGTAAACTATCATATGGTCATCAATCCATCCATTTTCCAATCCTTTGCAGGGATAATCCAAGTCTGTCCTATTATATTCATAATGACACTGCATGTGTGACAATAAATGTTATAAAGGCAAGAGTCAGAGTACAGTTTGCCACTTCACATCCTTTGTTACAAAGCCCATTAGATTCAGTGTGCCTGTGTTAAATCAAACACATACTATCATGTAATTAAGATGGTTGTCACTCACTGCCACTACAGCAATAGTAAAGCAGAAACTCTGTGTCAGAAGGGTCAAATTTTTGAAATTGAGATGTATACATCATATGAAAGCTGAATAAATAAGCTTTCCATTGATGTATGGTTTGTTAGGACAATATTTGGCCAGGATACAACTAAAATCTGGAATCTGAGGGTGCAAAAAAATCTAAATATTGAGAAAATCTCCTTTAAAGTTGTCCAAATGAAGTCCTTAGCAATGCATATTACCACTAATAATACATTCTTGATATATTTACGGTAGGAAATTACAAAATATCTTCATGGAACTTAATATCCTAGTGATTTTTGGCATAAAAGAAAAATGGATAATTTTGACCCATACAATGTATTGTTGGCTATTGCCACAAATATACCCATGAGACGCATGACTGGTTTTGTGCTCCAGGGTCACATATAAAGATTAGCCCATTTTTATCATTTAAAATGTTCTTCTGCCAGCACAGATCGAAGAGACACTGATTCTGGTCTGACACACATCCATATTTTTTCCACCATAATTTTGGATCCTCATCCAGTGGGATGTATGAACCTAATGTACATTTCAATATATGCTAAACCAGGCATAGTACACAATGATCCCCACTAGTCAAAGTGCTAATAACCAACATGATTTGGATTACCAGCTCGAGAAGGCCACGTCACCATCACCATCACCCCTCACTCCCCTTACTTCACTGCATTCACATATACTGCACAATTACAATTACTTTGAGTGAAATGTAACCTAGACATGATAAAGTGACTAAATTACTAGTATAATTGTTTTTTTCTGCCCCAAAACTATCAATAAAGGGCCAGCATAATTTCTGCTCCACCAGCAGCACCAAACAGAATTGCAAAATAATAACTGTTCCTAAATAGGTTTCCTAAACACTCCTTCTATTGGTTTATTAGTAATCACATACTCAAAAAGCATTGCCCGATCCTGTTCCTGGAGATCTACCTGTACCTGCAGAGTTCATAACCAACCCTGATCCAACTTACCTGTCTTTATCACGACCATTTTCAACTAAAAACGGGAGACTTTTTATGCGTTTCATGCGTTCATTTAAACGACAGCGAAAATGCAAGCTTTTGAAAACGTGTTTCAAAGTGCAAGCTTTTGAAAACGATATCTTTACCGTCTCCATATAAAAACAACGAAAACGCGAATCTATGAAAACGGTGACGCCATGCGAATGCATGTTACGTGTTCGTGGGGTGTTCCTTGACAAAGGGACATCTCCAACTACTGGCCTAGCATGCATAATACAGCCTTTTTAGTCATTTTCGCAGTTCCGTGTGAACAGGGTTTTGACAACGTTGTCTTCTGTTTTTAGTACAACGTTGTCGTGTAAACACTCTCAATTAGCTGCTGAACTTTGCAGGAAGGTAGATCTCCAGGGACAGGACTGGGCACCCCTGTACTAGAAAGTATTGAAACACTTCACACTTCAGTAAATGTGAACCAGAATAGACCCAGCAATCATGAACTTTGCATGCTCTCCAGCAGCATCAATGACTCACGTTGGTGGAGTTGGTCCGGATCAGGCCGTGGTTGTGGTTCTGTTGCTCTCTGAACTGCAGGCCCGCCAAGTGTCTTTCCAGAGCCGCCCAGTCCATGGCTGGAAGTTGGCTTTCCTCCACACATTCTTCTCTATATCGTCCCAGCCCGATCCCACCTCCAACCTCAGCAGCTTCACGTCCTGTGACGGCGCTCCCGTGGCTGGCTTTACCCAAAGTCTTACCCTCGGAGGGTGTCAGGGGGTGGTCGCAGGGCACTATGGCGTTGCCGTTCTGCTTTAGTTCCTCGGGCAAGGAGGTGGCGGCGTGACCTGCGAGAGGGGCAGCGGGTGCTTTGACGCTCTTGAGCTCCTCTGCCAGGCTGCGGCTGTTAACAGAGCTGTGCAACACTCCGGTCTGGCTGAAGTCCTGATGCTGGTTGTCTGCATAGTTCCCACCGTACTCCCTCTCCCAGTCCACCAGCACTCTCTTCTTGTACTGCTGGTAGTCCTCATCCTCCTCATAGTCCTCTAGTCCGGCCAGCTCCAGACTGGGAGAAGACTTGTACTCGGAACATGGCGTCACCTTGTTAGAGTTGGACTCAGAGCTGGAGCGACTGGAAGTATCGCTGCCCAGATCCATGCCATCCTCCCGGTAATCCTGAGACACAGACAAAACACATTACAGGCATATACTTTGGAAAACATACAACTTTGTATCATTTTTCTAAATTATTATAAAGAAAGATCAAGTGCATGCTTACGTTACAGCCAAATTCCAAACCAGTTGCTTTGATCACCATATTCACTAGTCAATGTGTGTCTATACAGTAGAATAATCTCAATGTATTTCAATCTTTTGAGCTCTTCATAGTTTTCATCTCTAAAACGTTTGGTCATTGAGACTGTACATCACAGACAACGCGGTCCCAAATTCAACCCAGTACTCTGGCATGAACACACATCCATGCAGCAAATGTACATTTGTATTAGTAAACTCTGAAAAATAAAGGGGTTTCACAACATGAGTTTTTCAAACCTGTCCTGGAAGACCACCAGCACTGCACATTTTGTATGTCCCCCTCATCTAATACACCTGATTTAACTCATCAGCTCATTAGTAGAGGGTGCAAGACCTGGGCTGTGTCTGAAATCGCCCCCATACCCTTCAATAGGGCACTATTTGAGGGGACAGCCATTTGTAGTGGTGTCCGAAACCATAGTGGACGTTATCAAGTGCACTCATTCAATCCCATAATGCACCACAATAATGAGTGTACAACTGATGTACGCTCAACAGCTAGAGAATACCAATATTACACTATGATGGTTGCGTGAATGAATTCCCATGTCTCACCCACCCATCAATACATCCATCCATCCATCCACCCACCAACCCATCGATCTATCAGCCCACCCATCGATCTATCCGCCCACCCATCCACCCATCCATCCATCCATCCACCCACCCATCCACCCACCCACCCACTTATCCATCCACCCATCCACCCATCCACCCACCCACTTATCCATCCATCCACCCATCCACCCACCCACTTATCCATCCATCCACCCACTTATCCATCCATCCACCCATCCACCCACTTATCCACCCACCCATCCATCCATCCACCCATCCACCCACTTATCCACCCACCCATCCATCCATCCACCCATCCACCCACTTATCCACCCACCCATCCATCCATCCATCCATCCATCCACCCACCCACCCATCCATCCATCCATCCACCCATCCACCCACCCATCCATCCATCCATCCATCCATCCATCCATCCACCCATTGGAGGATTGGGTTGTTTGGTTGTTGGGGGGAGTTTCTTGTGTTGGTAAGAATCACGTTCCGGGCGGGGTCCCCCTCGGTAGAAATTGTGTTCGCGGGGGCACCACGGCGCGATGAAAAGGGCTCACGCCACTGCATCCATCCATCCATCCATCCATCCAAACTGCTGGTCCAATGTGGCTACAGCATAATATCCTATTCTTTTTAATTGATTATTAAATTGTTTAATTAAGGTTTAATTTCCATGACAGAGTTCAAGATAAATATTTTCATCACTACTGGACCTGCCAGTTTGCTAAGTCTCAAATGATTATTAAACAGCACAAACTATGCAAAAGCTGCAGCCCTTCCGGCGTACTCAGTGTCCGAACTCGTTTTCATTCACTCCTCTACAAGAGGCAGTGTACCAAATTGTATGAATTGTATATATTGGGCTCATGGTGGTGCTATAATCCAGTGTTCCTGGAGGCTCACAAAAGTGCACATCTCCCTTATCTGACCCATATATTTCAGGTCTTGGAGTCTCTACTAACAAGCTGATGAGTTGATTTTGGTGTGTTTGATTAGGAACAATTAATGTGTAGTGTTGGTGTGCCTCCAGGAACAGGGTTGGGAAACACTGCTATAATCAATAAATTTGCCTTTTTGCTTTTGTCCTATCAATCATAAAGGCTAGAATCCTTAGTCCTGTCCCGAATGAAGCGGTGGCCGTGTACGTAATGCCCGTGAATCTACCAGACTGCAGTGTATCCCATTTGTTACTTTAGCTTTGTGGCTGATATGTGTCCTGTATGAGCCGTACTGATGCTGGCTCCACAGCAGACAAACCCGACAATCTGCGGCATAAAAGTGAGGAGTAGAGCGGCATTTGGGACACAGCCCTGAATCTATAGCCTGATTCAGCCTTTTTGAATTTTCAGTCAAGTAACATTTTTTAAACTCAGATCAGAGACACCCCTGACAAAAAGTTACCAAACAAATTTTGGCCCTGTTTACAGCTGGTATTAAGATGTATTTTGGTCGATCGGATCACAAGTAGATAAGGGAGACACATTCCCATTTACACCTGGTGTTTTAATCTGTCTCTTTTGTCCACTTTCAGCCACTTCTGTCCTGATTTCTTCGGTCTACAGGCGGGTAAATGTATGGCCTTTTTCAGATCTCTCAATCTAATGGACAAAATAAGCTCACGCAATTTACATATGAACGCGAACGGAGAAAAGGGAAAAACATAAAAAGAGCAGCTTGAGTCTCCAGCCGACAAAGTTTAAATCCCGTCTGGCTAGTACGCTTTCCATAATGTTTATGTGTTAGGTCAGTAGGAGGAGAGTAGATGGTCTTTTAGTGGCTGTTCGAGTGCATTTGATCACATGAGCATTTTCCACTACCTCTGGAACGTTTCAGACCCCGTTTACACCTGTATTTAGAGTCATCCACTTCTGAGCCGAGCGACCAAAACACATCTTAATACCAGGGTCTTTGATTCATCAGATGGTTTGGTAGATATGAGATTGCTTTAGTCATGACCCATAATAATTTCTATTATGTGTCTTCTACATAGACACCAGGACAGTCTTGGTCCTTTTCGACTGACAAGGTATTGGTGCAGGAGTCTGGAGTCATTCCATCTGTTTCCATTGCTGAAACGGACAGATCTTGGCTGAAAAATAAAACACCCTCAAAGCAGGAACGCGAGGGATGTGATAACCTAAACTCTTCAGAGGAACAACAACTACTGAATCTGGCAAGGCTGATAGCACACAGCTACTAGTTTGAATAAAGATAGTTAATTAATGAAGCCTTCCTGTAGCTCAAACTGTAGAGTAAGACGCTAGCAATGCCAAGGTCATGGGTAAGTTACACTGTAATGCAACACAATTTATTATTACTGTTTATCTCAAATAACATGATGTTATTTACAGATATCATGTGTGAATTAAATTCTAGAATGGTAATATAATACTATATTATTTACAAACATTATACTGTCTTTGTTTGTGTTAGGTTGTGTTCTCAGTAAGGTGTTAGTTCAGCTCTCATGTGGTTCAAATCTCCAGTAGAACAGGGGCATCTGAGGACACATGCCAAATCTCACTCATTTCTGGAGCTAGGGGGCGCTATTGCTGTTATTTTATTTTATAGTACATAAACAATCATGCCAATGACTCAAATAAACCAATTTCAGAGGGAAACAGTCCTTATGTTTTGTAAGGACTGTGTTTGGCCCCTGAAAGCGAACACACAAGAACAGCTGACGCCACATGGGACTTCCTTCCTGAACCCACGCTTCCTGACCAACCTCTCTGAATGACCCTTCACCTGTACAGGATGTGTGGGGTTTGACTTTCAATGCCAAACAATCAAGAATAAAACTCCTTCAGACGAGCTATATGGAGCATTATTACACATAGAATATTTATGGAACAACTGAAAAATACAAAAAAATACAATAAGCCACTGAAGTTATGAATGGAAAGTTGAGATACAGTATGTGCTCTGTTCAACAACAAACACACACACACCATGGCTGAACACTGATGACTGACTACTGATCAGCCATAACACTGGCTCATATCATGGCCAAATGTGTGATAGTGGATAGAGAAATAATGTGAAGTGAAAGGCTGTGTAGATATGGGCTGATGCAGGAACGGCTGTTTCATCTAAACACCATAAACATATTTTTACATTAATTCAGAAGGACATGATCTGTCATCATAATTTCTGTCCTCGTGAGAACACAAATCTACCTCCATCATTTAGTGACTCTTAAATGTACATCAGTGTGTTTTTATTGTGTGCAATCGTAATACGGTGATACTACAATTTCAGTTTGGATTGTTTATTTTTTTATGTGTTTGTTTGAGATACGACTATTTGAAAATCTGGAATCTGAGGGGGCAAAAAAAATCTAAATATTCAGAAAATCAAGTTGTCCAAATGAAGTCCATAGCAATGCATATTACCACTAATAATACATTCTTGATATATTTACGGTAGGAAATGTACAAAATATCTTCATGGAACATGATCTTTACTTAATATCCTAATGATTTTTGGCATAAAAGAAAAATGGATAATTTTGACCCATACAATGTATTGTTGGCTATTGCCACAAATATACCCGTGACACGCATGACTGGTTTTGTGCTCCAGGGTCACATATGTAACAAGGACACTGTAAAACAAAGTGTTACCAAAATTGTTATATATATATATATATATATATATATATATATATATATATATATATATATATTAGTACAATATTATAAGAAAATTATAATATACAAATCTGAACACATCAAGCCTCTGAATTAAATGTTGAACAACATCATGTACAACACATCGTTCATCTATCAAACCCTGCCCATTATGAAGCTTTATGAATCATAAAATAAATGCCCCTTACATCAACACTTAAGACATTATGAGTCCTCGCGTGATTTGTCGAGATCAGAGCTTTAATCTCACGAGACACCGGCCTTTTAACACCCGCCCTCTCCATTCATTGCGTTTTATTCTCTGATTTGCATATAAGTGATTGTTTAAAGTGACTGGACACGAACATAATTGTGTTAGAAACATCTGTGGTGGTTACACACGGGCGGTACAAAATTCAGCCCATTTTGCTGGAGTCATTCAGTTCTCTAATGATGCCCATGCATTGATGTAATTCATTTCACTCATATATCATGCATGCACACAGATGCGCGTTTAATGACAGTGATATCAGTAATAGTGCTCTTCTTTAAATCTAATCGGCATTAAAGTAGCGCTCGTCTGATCAAAGGCAATGTTTAAATGATCTCAGTCAGTGTGAAATGATGTCATGTTTCTAAAACAGTCCTCACACCCTCCCGTTAAAGCATAAGACACATCTCACAGGAGCCAGCGCAGATTTAGACTTCACTCACTGGAACCAGCTCAAACTCTCCGATTCTTCTTCATATTTCAATGAAATCACCAACGAGCCGAGGTGAATCCCTTAAGACCAGTCCCACCAGTACACGAACATTAGGAGCAGAACTTACGGTCATCTTCTCTGCCGACTCTTCCTCAGTCTCAGGACATGTTTCTCTGGCAGGACGGCGGAACACGGCTCGAGGTTACTCCAGACGCGCGAGAGCGGAGACCGTCCGCGGTGTAAGTCATGGCGGATCTCCGCTGCTTCTAAACACCCCGGCGGCTCTCCAGCGGCCAGACGAGATAACACAAACCCTCCCTCTGAGGAGCTGTCTCAACACCTACTGAGCTGCCTAGATAGACAGCATCTGTGACCGAGTGCGTGTGCGCTTGCGCTGCATGCCCAAAACGCGCTATACCCGCCTGGGAGGGACACAAATGCTGTCGCTTATTATCCAACAACGCTGAATGTGATGCCCAAAATCAATGCAGTTCACCCCAAAACACTGCACACTAATAAATTCACCAAATATGTGACCCTGGACCACAAAACCAGTCATAAGAGTCATTTTTTAAAATTGAGATTTATACATAATCTGAATAAATAAGCTTTTCATTGATGTATGGTTTGATAGATCAATATTTGTGATAAATGTGGAATCTGAGGGTGCAAAAAAATCTAAATATTGAGAAAATCTCCTTTAAAGTTGTCCAAATGAAGTCCTTAGCAATGTATATTACTAGTAATAATACATGTTGATATACTTACGGTAGCGAACTTACAGAATATCTTAATGGAACACAGTCTTTACTTAACATCCTAATGATTTTTGGCATAAAAGAAAAATCCATAATTTTGACCCATACAATGTATTGTTGGCTATTGCCACACATATACCCGTGAGACGCATGACTGGTTTTGTGCTCCAGGGTCACATATGTTGTTCTCACTGTCCAAAGTCCTTACCTTTATCATGTCCAAACATACCATACTTGCCTGAACGTGTTGTGCCTATATTGACCAAAATGTGGCATTAGCCTAATGCCCAAAAATGCTCCCCTCCAATATGGCTCATTAATCATTAATTATTCATTCATCCCACCATGGTCAGCTGTGTTTCCATACACATATTTTTGCGAATTTTGGGATGGACGCTGGAGGAAACAGCAAGTCAAGATGCGCATAAATTAAAACATGTATTCACTCAATTGAGGCAGATATACTAGGGGTGTAACGATACCCTCATGTCACGATTCAAAACATATCATGATACAATATTGCGATTACTCCAAGACATGTGCTAAAAGGTAGGCCACTTTTGACTGGTAACACAAGACATTTGACATTATCAGGACTCACACATATTCCCCGTTGCATTATTATACATTATATTCAACATTATACATTGGCCTAGTAGTTTAATGTAGTACTGACACTAAAACTCTGTAAATGTTTTCTCACATAGTAATTTTCATTTTGGGTGAACTATACACAATACAGATTGTCACTATCCACGATACATATTGTTTCATTTTTGTATTGCGTTATATTGTGACACGATATATTGTCACACCCCTAATATATACAGTATATATCCGATAAGACATGCACATAAGCTATGATGGAAACGTATACCGAATAAATCCCTCAAACCCTCACGTGACTTTGCCTTAGCAGAGGCTGTGATTGGATAACTGGACTAACCAGCGGACCAATGGTGTTGCAGCATCTCAAATGTTGGTTTAAAAGTCAAAGGGCCAGATTTACCAAAAGAGGGCAAATTAGCGTGAGAGTGCAATTGCATAACAGCGACAATGGGAGTGAACAGTTCAGCCGTGATCTACTGACAACGCTCAAATTAATGAACACAGATGGATAATTTCCATAATGACTAACACAATCTACCTGTTAGTGTCTGGTTTAAGACATGCTTTTTTGGGGTGGTAAATAATGGCTCAAACACCAGTAAACTGACGAGCGCAAACCTTAGTAAATCACCTCGCATGATTCATTTAAATACTCTCGTCTGAAGAGGGAAACTCCTATAAATGCATAAGCAATGAGATCAGCCGCAAAAATAACCCTGTCCACGGCTCTTCAGACACCCAAACACCAGCATCCCAATGCAACAGAACATGACAGCGTTTATTGGGTTTCGTCTGATGCTCTGAGACTCATTTATGATGGAGAGGAAAGAGCCCGATTACAGAAACTTCCATTTTTATTACTGATATTTTGCGCTAACTTCACAGGAAGTGATGATTTTGTTCTCTTGAACACATGGGATGGAAACGCTGCTTTATTCGCAAGAGTTTTTCTATGCCATATTCCAATTTTGCACCTAAGGTTGGATAGAAACATAGCTAATTCGAGTGGAGACACAAGCCCATCCGCTCACGTATGCACACAAAGCTTTATTCTTTAGCTTCTTTACATTTGCAGGAACTCACCAAACCATATGTTATTTTATGTTAAATACGTGTTTATAGAACGGTTGCATCAATGAGGAGTGCTGTATTATGGCTGAATCACGACTGTGCTGATATTCAGAACACCAGCATTTTTGACAGTGTAATTATACATTTAAGTGCTGAGTAATATTATGTAGGTTAGGGTTAGGATTAGGTTTGGTTGAGGGTTAGTTGCATGTAATTATGCATCATTTATAGTTATTACTAACTACATGTAACATGTGTAACAATGACACTTTGATGAAAATGACACAGTCGATACTTGTATAAAACTGAGCAAGTAGATGTTCACTTTGAGGGTATTTGCATTAATATCTCGCTGCCGTTCTCTTTTGAACGTGCTGAATGTGCCCTAATTAGAACAGCAGCTCAACAGAAGAAAGAATGCAGATGTTACATTTGTATAGAGATCAGGAATGAGACAAAGCATAGACATTTGAATTCCATTTTTGTGTCAGGGAATCACTGAAGGTTCTGTTTTGATGAGAAATGTTTATGTAGACAGCAGAAAGCGAGTCAGCGCAGTACGGTTTAAGACACAGCCCGTCTCTCTCTCAGTCAATCTCTGTTTCAGGACTGTTGAGTCTCAGCTGATGTGGTTCAGTTTGACGGCCTTCAGTGCTCCCCACAGTTTTTCACAGCAGTTACCCAGAGCAGCCGCAGATACTGTGGGCATGAGAGGAAAGACGTCACAGGAACCTCACTGCACTCACTGACCTTACCAGCAAACACAACAGCAGCGACACAGGCAGGAATAGCACATCCACTGCTGGCCAGGCAATGTCACTTCAGTTTTTTGCATGATAACTCAGAGTAATCCACATCAATGGTTTTGTTCGGTACTGACTCACTAGATTTAAACAAGATACTATTTACAGCCACGCGATCTTACACACTCCTGCAGTTGGAACCAATTTGAGCGTCTGTGACAGTGGCACATTCTCTGTGCTTTCAGACATTTACAGTGATCCAGAGCAGTGCTTCTCAAACCTGTCCTGGAGGTCACTGTAAAATCCAACAGTTGTTCTAACTAACACTTTTTAGTCCACTTGACTTAATGTCTTAACTTGTAAAAATCTAGTAATCTGTACTATTCACATACTATGCCTTTTTTACTCAGAAAACCCAAGTTAGTCACCATTATGGTGATCAGTGTTCCCTTTGGTTGGTCACTTGGAGCTTCATTTATATTACTGTAACTCTTTCTATTGCTGCTGTGATGCAACAAGAAATCAGTTATTAGGTTTTCATCTTCAAAGTTAATGTTTACGTGTTAGGTCAGGAGAAGAGTAGGGGGTCTTTTAGTGGCTGTTTGAGTGCAGTTGAACACATGAGCGTCTACACTACGAAAGCAATCATGTCAAATGCGTTTTCGACTACCTCTGGAAATGGTCGAAAGTGGACATGCTCAAAAAGTTTTACACCTGTATTTAACGTCATCCACTCGTGACTCGATCGACCAAAACGCTTATCAATACCAGCTGTAAACAGGGCCTTAGTATGAATTATAAGCTGAAAATTAATTATAAGACCAAAAATGTCCCCACAAGTAAAATCATTCCTGGCATTGCCATCTTTGTGGGGACATTTTGTCCCAATAATGTAGGGTTTACCAGGACCACACATGGTTTTAGCCGATTTGATTCACCCCGACGCTCCTGCTTGGCTTCTCAGGTCCTATGGATCCAATTTAGTAATGTTTTCCAAGTTCATATTGTCTTCTGTGAGTGGTTCTCTCTCCCTGGCATCTCCCCCTACTTTCAAATCCTTGTTTACTCAGTGTTATTGAAAAAGTTTATGTCCTCTGACTCTTTTTGCCTTTTTTCATTCTTAATGATGCCTCTTATGTAGAATCCATAAGAGAGCCTGCGCTGTGAAATGACCTTGGCTATAGAAATAAAACAGTATGTGCTCATATTATTTGAGAGACTGCAGATGTACATGTAATAATTTATTAAGGTCACCAAAGTTAACTGAACTTCATCAGGTGATAAAAATAGAGAAAAACACGCATAAACTTACATTGTAATCATTGCGATCAAAAGTTTTAATCATTGTTTAACATGTTCATTGTGTCTGGTTAAATGAATTCATGATGTTTACTAATTATTAGGGCTGTCAAGCGATTACAATTTTTAATATAATTAATTACATGATGTGGCGATTAATTAATCTAATTAATGGCAAATTAACCGCACATTAAATTTGGATGAGAAATTACTCCCAAAAGATAATTTAAAGTCATTACTGTGTAAAAAATCAAATAGACATTACAAAAAGTAACTTCAGAAAAAAATATTTTTAGTTGAACTATACCTTTAAATGTTTGTTTTTATTAATATGGAAATATTAAATGACTTTAATGAAATTATACTCTAAATAAGAAACTAAAACTGTCAGTAGGTGACGGTAAATGTCTAATGAAGTCATTAATTCATTCGATTCGTTCATTCAGGAGTGAAGTAAATGGTTCTCTTTATGAAAATGGTAAATGTAAATGCTTCTCTTTATGGTCTATTGAATCATCGGTTCACTCGATTCATTCAAAACACAATTCAGAAATGAAACGCCACTGTGTATTGCTTGATTCGGAGACGAACAGTTCTGCTTTGTCTTTATGTTTTCGTTGGTAAACTTGAGCAAAACAGACAATATGGTGTCTAAAACAAGCCAATATTAACTTACTTGTTTTATTAAACTGTTGCATAAGACCAGTATCGCATTTGCACTTGTCTTGTGCTATTCTGGACAGAAAAACAGAACTTGTGTGATATTGCTTATAGCCCTACTGTATATGATGATGTAAATGTGAGGGCGTTTTCACACTGGCAGTTTAGTTCGAAACGGGGCATGGTTCACATGAAACATTGGTAATGTGAAAGCGGTCATGTGACCTGGGTGAGCTGAGCTCAGGGGTACCCGAGCTGCATCATATTCTTCATCAATCAACTGTATAAAATGTAAGATGACCTAAGTACGTCTAGCGCGGGGCAAGTGCGTTAAATGTGTTAATATTTTGAATGCGTTATTTTTTACCGTAACTAATTAATCGAATTAACGCGTTAAATCGGAAGCCCTACTAATTATATTGCATTATCTTTTATCTGTATACCACACAATGTTACAATAATTAACAGTAATATAAATGAAGTTCCAAGTGCCCAACCAAAGGAAACACTGATCACCATAATGGTGACTTTTAAAAAAAACATGAAGTCAGCTTATGTGATGTTCTCTCAAATTATTCAGTGTATTGACAATTCAACATTCAAGATGACTTTAGGAAATGAGTAAATGCATCTAGAGAAAGATAACTGCAGAAGTGAAGGACATGAGGGAAAGGTCTATTAAGAAATTCCCCGCCCCCAAAAAAATTTTTTGCTTGACAAAATGGCACTCAAACCAATCAATTAATCTTAACTTGAGTTTTTAATCTCCATCTCTTTGTATTTTTCTTTTCATTGTCTGGAAAGAATGTGCACATAAACAAGTCATAGTATGTGAATAGTACAGATTACTAGATTTACAGTGCATGACTTTGACACACTTTTCTCTGACTGATAACAGAATGCTTCCTGATTGTAACACTGAAACATGCATTTTGTGTGAAGCTGCTTAGAAACAATATGTATTCACAAGTTCCTGTGCCCATATAATCTTTGTGTAAATGGTAAACAGTTTTGACTCGCTGTCTGTTATGGAGGGACTCCATAAGATAGCATAGGCGAAATACATAAAGTAGGTGAAGGGAAACCAGAACTGATTTATATCCTGGTCATAATTAGAAGATACGATGGGCGTACACCTCCCAAACTCACATTTAATAACTTCAATTGTGAAAAAGACATGAATATAAGTATACACACTTCCAGAAGTGTGCTTTTTTTTTTTTTTTTATCTTCTTAAGTTTTAATTCTAAAACTTTTTAAGTTTTTAATTCTTAAGTTCTAATGTTTACCGGACGTTTAAACATTATGGCAGTTGTCTCTGCATTCTGTTCATGTCTCTGCACTGAAGTCCTTGAGACAGGAAACCCAGCATGCATTGCTCTCAGTCGCAGTCCTCTCCATCTCTTTGTATTTTTCTTTTCATTGTCTGGAAAGAATGTGCACTTACTGAATTCCAACTGAAAGAAATGCCCAGTTGTTACAGCGTTATGATGTGATGGCAAGTAAATATTGAGCAGGGCCGTGGCAATGTGAACTCTTCACACACCTGCGCTGACAACTGTGTTCCCTACAAGCTTATTACTGACAGCAGGCTAAGAAAGGCAGAAAAACACCTCGTCCTCTGGCTTTTAGAAGAGAAACTGAAGTTTGTGCGCTTCTGATGCGCTCACTGACTCTGACAAGACAAGCAAATGGTGACCTTGATGTTTCCGCTAAGAAAAAGCTTTTTGACTTCATAGACTCTACTCAAGCATGTGTGTGTAAAGTAACTGCAGCAGTAGTAAAAGCAAAACTGGCGGTAACACTTTATAGTTTAGGGTCCAGTTACTTATTATCATGCATATTACTAGGATATTGGCTGTTTATTAGTACTTACAAAGCACATATTAATGCCTTATTCTGCATCCCTTAATCTACCAATACCTAAACTTAACAACTACCTTACTAACTATTAATAAGCAGTCATTAGGAGTTTACTGAGGTAAAAGTCATGGTTAATAGTGAGAAATGGACCCTAATCTAAAGCGTGACCAAAGTGGCAATGGATTTTTTATGACAAATTATTTAACTATGCACATCATTTATGTTTTTTTTTTAAAACATACATTAACATTAATAATCTCTTCTCTGCTGACATGTGCACAATAACCTTCAATACAATTCAAATACATTGGATATAAGTAAATGAAGTTTAGTTTACTAAAATCAAAAAGATTTGGTAACACTTTCTATGAAGCCTGTATTTATAATGCATTATATTATTCTTAAAGCATTATAATACATGCATAATGCCTTATAAACAACTTTATAATGTGTTGTATCATCTCATAAATAATCATAACAGTTACAATACATTATAATACTTATCTATCTGGGCTTATAACTTTTAAAAGAATACAATGCATTATAACGCGTTTATAATACATCATAAAGGTATTCATAATGCATGCATAATGCCTTATAATGTGTTGTATCATCTCATTAATAATCATAGCAGACAAAGATCACTTATAAACATTATGACCACATTATAAAGCTTTTTAGATGTTTAAAATCAGACACTCTCTTATGTAAGATACTGTGCAGATCTAAAGTGAACAATGTCAAGATATGAAACTATGGGATATATAATCCATTATAACTTAAGTGGATAAAATTATGTTCATTGTATGTTATAAAACATCTATAAACTCTTAATAGTTACAAACACAAATAGGTAAGTATTATTACTGTTGTTACGTTTAATAATGAGATGATACAACACATTATAAGGTTGTTTATAAGGCATGCATGCATTAAGAATTCCTGTATGATGCATTATAAATGCAGGCTTCATCTGGTGTTATAATGCATTGTACTCTTAAAAGTTATAAACACAACTAGGTAAGTATTATAATGTATTGTAATTGTTGTTATGATTATCAGATTGTCAAACATATTGGTTGTTTGTAATGCATTATGCATTACAATGCATTAACAATACCCTTATAAAGCATTATAAATACAGGCTTCATAGAAAGATTTTTCAATCACATGAGATTGCAGCAATTTACAAATGACAATGATCCAACCATACAATCAAGCCTGTCCTACTTTTTTATCCTCATTTGAGAAGCTTGACTTTAATATACATCAAAATAGAGATCACTGTTTCTGTTTCATGCTGACTTTAAATTCAGGCGAGACGGCGGGTGGTTTTGGTGTCTGCCAGGATAATTTAGTGCAAAGACAAAACTGGATCAGGTCTCAGGTGCTGCACATGTTCAGCCTCGTCGGTTTTAAATATGAATAAACGAGTGAATGGCGCTCAAAAACTGAGAATCTATGCTGGTTAGATCGATTAAAATCATATCTTGAGACTGTAAATGCCCTTTACACAGTACATTTAGGTAGGGCAGATTCTGGGTCTTAGTACTAGTTTATGTTAAACATTTTGTAAGCTTTATGTTCTCATTTCTAAATATGCAGACACACTTTTGGCAGAAAGTGCCAAAAGTGCCCCACTTGAATGTGTCATTCAGCCTGAGGGTGGTGCTCTAATTTTGATTGACATTTGATTGACATGCACGCTATCTTACAATTTCCTTAATGTCGTTTTTATTTTGAGGAATTCCAGTGAAAAAAAGAAAGTCTATTCTCAAACATGAAACAAACAACAGAACTATATTCACATGAGCATGTTTAAAGGTGCAGTATGTAGCATTTATGAGGATCTTTTGACAGAAATGCAATAATTTTTGAGTGGAGTATAAAGATCGTTATGTTTTTATTACCTTAGAATGAGCCATTTCTATCTACACACACCGCGGGTCCACTTACAGTGAAGTCGCCATTTTGCGGCGCCATGTTTCTACAGTGGCCCTAAATGGACAAACTTCTCTACAGTGCACTAGCTACTCTCTGCTGTCTCAGATGACCACATCTTTGTCCTGTGTCGACCACCGTAGCTTCTCTATGTGCTCCGAAAGGGAGGGGTGAGCGGTGGGCGGTTGCAATTCACAACCTCACCGCGAGATGTTGCTAAAATTTACACACTGCACCTTTAAACTAAAGAATTTATACTTTCATTGATACACTACTCTACATAGGAAGAACAGACACGTTACTGACTAGTTACTGACCTGATGCAGACACATAGCTGAAGCGGACTGATATCGTCTTGGTCTGGAGCGAGGTTTACGTGAAGTAATGTGAAAATAAGTGGGGCAGTCTGAAATCTGCCCCAATGGCTATTTATGAGAGCGCGCTGCAGTTCTATTTTTCACCACAGATTTACATTGGACATTTGTGGGGCGCTGTAGAGCTAGGGAGGGCTCAGGCACACGCAGAATGCTGAACGTCTCGGTTACGTATGTAACCCTCGTTCCCTGAAGGAAGGGAACGGAGACGTTACGTCAGTTACTGACGGAATGGGGGTTTCGCTTAGAAGCCAATCGCCTTTGAGCTCTACAAAACGAGCCAATGGCATGAAAATGCCATGGGTCTGCGGAATTTGCATGCCGCAACCCCGCCCCACGGCGTGGGTATAAAGGGCGTTGCGTGGCAATCTCGCATTATGTTTACCTGCTGAAGAGCCGAGGCATGAGCGCCCGGCCAGTTCCAGCGGTACAGCGGTCATAGCAGGGGGACGTAACGTCTCCGTTCCCTTCCTTCAGGGAACGAGGGTTACATACGTAACCGAGACGTTCCCTTTCAGTCAGTACACTACGAGTTACGTCAGTTACTGACGGAATGGGGGTCCCAATACAATCTCGCCATGACGGCTGTCTTCCAGCGTCCTGCGCTGACCCGGGCTCCCTGCCGTGAGTGTGGCACGAACGAGGGGCTAGGCTCAACGCTACCAAGGTACACTGGGAAGCATATCCCACGTGGAGAATGCAACACAATGCCAACCCAAAGGGGGGGACTTGAAGAATACACCTATGACCCGAAGGAGCTGCATAGGGAACACTCTGGGGTATCCAGCCGAAGGTGGAAAATTTCAACCCCAGGCGTGGCAAGGTGTCTTGCCAAGGGAAGACACGAGCTACAAGAGACTTACCGTGGAAATACACATGTGGGGGTTACCCAGCGGGGGAACCATGCACACGGAGGCACCTAGCCGAACACGAGGGGTGGCCTGAAAAGGGCACTCGCTCTGGTGACGACATCGACAGTGCTGGAGGAGCTCAGGGCTTACTGGGGAAGCTCACCTGAGAGGAATAGCGCACGCATCCAGTCCGCGGAGTGGAATGGCGCAGCAAGCGAAGACACCTGAGCCTGTCCGGTTACTGGCCAGTAGGGGCGAGTACACGAGAGGATACAGGCTCCACTCGGAGATTATAAAATCTTGCGAATGTGTTGGGTGTCGCCCAGCCTGCAGCTCTACAAACGTCTGTTAGCGAGGCGCCATGCGCTAGAGCCCAAGAGGAGGCAACACTCCTGGTGGAGTGTGCTCTTACCCCGAGGGGGCATGGCATGCCCTGGACTTGATATGCCAGGACAATGGCGTCCACTATCCAGTGGGACAACCTCTGCTTGGAGAGAGCCTTCCCTTTCTGCTGCCCTCCGTAACAGACAAAGAGCTGGTCTGAGGTCCTGAAACACTGCGTCCGGTCTACGTAAGCGCGAAGGGCGCGTACTGGACAGAGCAGTGCCAAGGCTGGGTCTGCCTCCTCCAAGGGCAGCGCTTGCAGGTTCACCACCTGGTCCCTGAAGGGAGTGGTGGGAACCTTGGGCACGTATCCAGGCCGGGGTCTCAGGATGACGTGAGAATTGGCCGGCCCGAATTCCAGGCACGCTTCGTCAACCGAAAATGCCTGCAGGTCCCCTACCCTCTTGATGGAGGCCAAAGCAGTCAGGAGCGCCACTTTCAATGAAAGGAACTTCAGCTCGACTGACTGCAATGGCTCAAAGGGAGCCTTTTGCAGGGCAGCTAAGACCACTGCTAGGTCCCAAGAGGGTACCTGAGGTGGGCGAGGAGGATTCAACCTCCTCGCACCTCTGAGGAACCTACTGACCAGGTCATGCTGTCCAACCGTTTTAGAATCCACCAGGTCATGATGAGCTGAAATAGCAGCCACATAGACCTTCAGGGTGGAGGGAGACAGCCTTCGCTCCAACCCTTCCTGGAGGAAGGAGAGCACGGACCCGATCGAGCATCTTCTGGGGTCCTCTCGCCGAGAGGAGCACCAGGTGACGAAGAGGTTCCACTTCAACGCATAGGCCTGTCTGGTAGACAGGGCTCTAGCGGAAGTGATGGTAGCCGCCACCTGAGGTGGCAGGGTACTCAAACCTGCCGCGTCCCGTCCAGGTTCCACACGTGGAGGTTCCACAGGTCGGGACGCGGGTGCCATATGGTGCCCCGTCTCTGAGACAGGAGGTCCTGTCTCAGAGGGATCGACCAGGGAGGTGCTGTCGCAAGGAGTACAAGTTCTGAGAACCAGGTCCGGCCGGGCCAATATGGGGCGACCAAAAGGACCTGCTCCCTGTCCTCCCTGATCTTGCACAGAACCTGTGCGAGAAGGCTCACTGGGGGAAACGCATATTTGCGTGGGCCCCGCGGCCAGCTGTGCGCTAGTGCATCCGTGCCGAGGGTCCCCTCGGTCAGGGAATAGTACCAGCGGCAATGGGAAGAGTCGCGGGAGGCAAACAGATCTATCTGTGCGTCGCCAAACTGGGGTGGGAGTCGCTGGGGGGGCGGCCTCGGCGGGGAGCAGACTGAGGCTTCTGGGCCGGCGGCTGGGTGGAGGCAGCAGCTGGCCGCCGGGGCAGAATGTGTTTAATTGCCTCAGTCTGCTTCTGAGCAGTCGAGAACTGTTGGGCGAAGTCCTGGACCGCCCCGCCGAATAGCCCAGCCTGGGAAATGGGAGAATTGAGGAAACGTGTTCGCTCAGATTCTCCCACATCAACCAGGTTGAGCCATAGATGTCGCTCCTGGACCACCGAAGTGGACATCACCTGACCGAGAGAGCGAGCGGTCACCTTCGTCGCCCGTAGAGCGAGGTCGGTGGCCGTCCGCAACTCTTGCATTAATGCAGGGTCAGCATTGCCCTCGTGCATGTCCCTGAGCACCTTGGCCTGATAGACCTGTAGGGTGGCCATGGCATGCAGGGCGGACGCGGCCTGGCCCGCAGCTCTGTAGGTCTTCGCCGTCAACGTGGACGTGAATCTACAGGCTTTGGACGGGTGCTTTGGGTCACCGCACCATGTCGCAGCACTCTGTGGACACAGTTGCATCGCAACAGAGCGCTCAACAGGGGGAACCCCAGTGTACCCTTTCACCGCGCCGCCATCGAGGGCAGTGAAGGCGGAAGTGGTTGCCGAGCGATCGCGAAAAGTCAAGGGAGACTTCCACGATATCGACACCTCTTCATGCACTTCCGGGAAGAAGGGCACTGGGGGCTGACGGGCGCCTTCGGCACGGGCCGCCCCCAGATACCAATCATCTAGCCGGGAACGCTCGGGACATGGCGGAGGGTTCCACACAAGCCCAATCGTCTCGGCCGCCCGGGCAAGCATGGCTGTGAGTTCCGGATCGGACTCGGGCAATGCTGGAACTCCCGAAGGAGGCAACACAGCCGAATCGTCATCTCCGGAGGAATCCAGCCCACCTTGTGATGCGGCGATCGACATAGCATCCTCCGCGGGTGCGCCAAATGAAACGCAGGGCCCCGAACGGGAAGCCCCGGCGCCCTCATCAGGCAACACCACGGGTTGCAGTGTGCAGGAGGGGGGTGTGGCCCGAGGAGGATTCGTCGGGTTGTTCCACACCGTAACCCTCAGATCACCCTGACCACCAGCCAAAGTACCCCCTCCAGTGGAGGAAGTAGATTGGGGTGTGGTAGAGGGGACTCTCCCCCCATTACGGAGATCATGGAGTCTCGATCGCAACACTGAGATGGTCATGTTCCCGCAGTGAGAACAAGACTCATCCATGAACGCGCGTTCAGCGTGCACGAGGCCCAAGCACGCCAAACAGCGATCATGACCATCGAACGGAGGTACCAGTCGACCGCACCCAGAAACGGAGCACGGGCGAGCCATCTTTAAAAAGACGTGCCGCGTGCAGCTCTTTTAGAGAGGAGTGAAAACTCTGCAGAATGCCGAAGCACCCAGGGAGAACGCGCACGCTGTGCTCGATCACTGCACAGATCAGACAGGAAATGCGGAACTCGCTGGAACGTGCCGTAACACCAACACTCTGGAGAGAAACTCGTCTTGAAGAGGAAAGCGCTCAGGCAGTAAACTCGGCTCTGAAGCAGAAACATAATGCGAGATTGCCACGCAACGCCCTTTATACCCACGCCGTGGGGCGGGGTTGCGGCATGCAAATTCCGCAGACCCATGGCATTTTCATGCCATTGGCTCGTTTTGTAGAGCTCAAAGGCGATTGGCTTCTAAGCGAAACCCCCATTCCGTCAGTAACTGACGTAACTCGTAGTGTACTGACTGAAAGGGAACACATTTACAATTTATTAATTCAGTTTATGGGTGAATGAAGGAATAATGAATTTTGAACTGAATTTTCCACCATTGTTGGCATATACAAATTTACTGATAACCATAATTGGAGCTTAACAAACAATTAGTGCTCAGAAAACTACATTTTAATCACAATTAATATAATCAATTTACATATAGACATGGGCTCATTTTTGGCTACTGATAACTCAAAATTCAGAACCGGAAGGACATTCTGCAATAGTTTTCAGGATTACCATAATATATATATATACACTCACCTAAAGGATTATTAGTAACACCTGTTCAATTTCTCATTAATGCAATTATCTAATCAACCAATCACATGGCAGTTGCTTTAATGCATTTAGGGGTGTGGTCCTGGTCAAGACAATCTCCTGAACTCCAAACTGAATGTCAGAATGGGAAAGAAAGGTGATTTAAGCAATTTTGAGCGTGGCATGGTTGTTGGTGCCAGACGGGCCGGTCTGAGTATTTCACAATCTGCTCAGTTACTGGGATTTTCACGCACAACCATTTCTAGAGTTTACAAAGAATGGTGTGAAAAGGGAAAAACATCCAGTATGCGGCAGTCCTGTGGGCGAAAATGCCTTGTTGATGCTAGAGGTCAGAGGAGAATGGGCTGACTGATTCAAGCTGATAGAAGAGCAACTTTGACTGAAATAACCACTCGTTACAACCGAGGTATGCAGCAAAGCATTTGTGAAGCCACAACACGCACAACCTTGAGGCGGATGGGCTACAACAGCAGAAGACCCCACCGGGTACCACTCATCTCCACTACAAATAGGAAAAAGAGGCTACAATTTGCACGAGCTCACCAAAATTGGACAGTTGAAGACTGGAAAAATGTTGCCTGGTCTGATGAGTCTCGATTTCTGTTGAGACATTCAGATGGTAGAGTCAGAATGAGAATTTTGGCGTAAACAGAATGAGAACATGGATCCATCATGCCTTGTTACCACTGTGCAGGCTGGTGGTGGTGGTGTAATGGTGTGGGGGATGTTTTTTTGGCACACTTTAGGCCCCTTAGTGCCAATTGGGCATCGTTTATATGCCACGGCCTACCTGAGCATTGTTTCTGACCATGTCCATCCCTTTATGACCACCATGTACCCATCCTCTGATGGCTACTTCCAGCAGGATAATGCACCATGTCACAAAGCTCGAATCATTTCAAATTGGTTTCTTGAACATGACAATGAGTTCACTGTACTAAAATGGCCCCCACAGTCACCAGATCTCAACCCAATAGAGCATCTTTGGGATGTGGTGGAACGGGAGCTTGGTGCCCTGGATGTGCATCCCACAAATCTCCATCAACTGCAAGATGCTATCCTATCAATATGGGCCAACATTTCTAAAGAATGCTTTCAGCACCTTGTTGAATCAATGCCACGTAGAATTAAGGCAGTTCTGAAGGTGAAAGGGGGTCAAACACAGTATTAGTATGGTGTTCCTAATAATCCTTTAGGTGAGTGTATATACATACATACATACACTTTTCAAAATAATTCATTAATTCAGGATGTAACATTAACATGACGGTAATTTAAACGTAGCCTTTGTAAAAATATAAAGCAAAACATTAAAAGCTGCAGTCCATAAGTTTTGCCTCTTTGTCGCCATCTCTGTTTGAAACCTGCGATTGCAGTTATTTGTTGAATTATCATCTTTATGTGGGTTGTGCGTCAGCATTTGTTAATGTTAACAACATCAGCATTTCGTGACTATTTAGTGTCTATTAGCGTTACCTGTAGATTTCAGTTTCTGTCCAGTCTAATCTTCTGCTTTTGACTTTCTGTCATAAAAATGTAAATACGCTCAGTATTATCACTATATTTGTAGGCATCATTGAAAACATCAATAAAATTACGCCCAAGTAGATTTTAAATACTTTTATTTATATTTTCTACATATTTGTGTTCAGATTTTAACCCGGAATGACATTTTTGGACTTTAGAGCTCAATAGTTCCTTAAAGATTAAGTATTTATAATGAATAATCACATGAGTAATTAAGAGGGCCAAAGTCAAGTAATTTAATGTATTATATTTTTAATATTATGAATATGCTTTGGACACAAGAATTGACACGCCACGTTATTGACCCTTATATAGATTATGTTTTTGGATGAATATCCAAAACATGCTCTTAAAGACAAGCCACGGCTGCTTTTACAAACCAAACTATTCCTTTATCCAGGGATCATATCATGGAAAACCAGACTGCCCTTTGTTCTGTTGTGTAGAAATACCAACACATTCAGAACTCAAAACTCTCTCTCAACTTCAGAAGGACGTTCCTTTAAACCTATTAATTCAGAAATCACCACTAATTATGTCACAACTGTGCATGTGACCAGTCACATTTATACACCAATGATGCCTGTAACTGGCCACCGTGAAGCAACAAGGAGCAAGTAGAAGAGATATTCTTAAACACTTTCTCAAACACTCCCACTCCCCAAAAGATAGACTCATCTGTTAACAAAGGAAACCTCTATAAATCCATATGTGTTTCACTATGTTCTCTCCTCCTCTGCTAAACTGCATCAACTCACATTCACACTCAGTGGATCAGTGTTACACTCCACACATCAGGTCGAAACTCCTGAAGCACTTTCGTACATTCATCTGTAGGAGGAAACACTTCTGACTATTGAACAGGCTTGCATTAGTGGTGCCTGCCAAGGCCGAGCATTACAATTACTGGATATATTCAATGCAGAAAACTCTTAGCAAGTTACACTTTATTTTACAGTATGTGTACTTACCTAAGGAAGTACTGGGTAATGTACGGTTGGTTAAGAGTAGGTTTAGGGGTAGGTTCAGGGTTAGTACTTAGTTATTACCCAGTTATTGCACTTACGATAACAAATACATAGTATGTACATGGAGAACAGGACTGTAAAATAAAGTGCTAATGTTTAGCAACCAAACAAAAGCCCAGCATTATGATGATGAAATCTGCACAGTCTAACAACACTCACATTTGCTTTAGGGAAATCTAGTATGATGTCAAATTTGTTAAAAGGGACGAAGCATCTGCTTGTGTTTCAGCGGTGATAGGGTGCTGTTAGTCAGTCAGGCACAAGCCGCTCACAGATGCTACTGTAACCAGGCAACCCTGCTAGAAAAATAGATGTGTCATCACAGTAGAGGGTTTCCTTGGAAACAGGTGACTGAGACAATTTGTAAGTGTGAAGATGCGAGGGACGCCGACGCAGCTGAGAACACATAGTGAGTTCTGACCCGTCAACTCATCTGATCACATCCATCACGGCTCTGACTGGAGTCACAATCACATGAGCTTTAGAAGATTATAAGGTTGCAAAAATCTGTCATGCGAGATGGAACTGCAGTAGAGCATGAGGGAGGAACAAAACCTTGATTTGAAAGCAGACCTGTGGTAACATTACTGCAAAATGATATTACGTTGCACATTTCATGACACGTGCAGTGAAATGGTCCAGTGAGTGGCGCTAAAAGCGTGTTCGAAACAGATGAATGCAAATCTGGTAACGTTTTATCGCTTATGTTGAATGTATCACGCCGGTTCAGGAATGAAACACAGTGCTAAGTGAAAATAACATAGTTCCCACAGACCGCTTAAGTCAAACACTTCACCGTGAAGATACCGCAGGTCACAGCTTTTAAAGCCTAGCGCCCTCATACAAGAACATAGCTATTCTTTATTTCATATATTTGACACTGTTGGCGTTCGTTCATCTCTCTCATGTGCTGTGATTTCCATTGACTGATCGCTGCATAGTGATCAACTGATACATATGCAAATAATAGTAAAATATAATTCTCACTACTTTAATGCAACAAAAAATACATAGTAAATATTAAAGTGTTTTAATATTTTATCAATTGTTGTACTCCTTATATTCTGACATTATATTCCCAACTTAACTCCATTACAAGATTTGCTATCTATATTTTTTTATGTGCTGATCCTGATCCTCTAAAGTATTCCAGAAACGACCCCAGCATAACCTACAACCTCTGAAAAATCTTAAAGTTATTTTTAAGTCCTTTTTATAGATATGGTAATGGGTATTTCGTTTAACAGACTGGGCCATCTGACCAATCAGAGCAGAGTAGACCAATCACAACAGACTGGAACATCTGACCAATCAGAGCAGAGTAGACCAATCACAACAGACTGGGCCATCTGACCAATCAGAGCAGAGTAGACCAATCACAACAGACTGGGCCAACTGACCAATCAGAGCAGAGTAGACCAATCACAACAGACTGGGCCATCTGACCAATCAGAGCAGAGTAGACCAATCACAACACACTGGACCATCTGACCAATCAGAACAGAGTAGACCAATCACAACACACTGGACCATCTGACCAATCAGAGCAGAGTACACCAATCACAACAGACTGAGCCAACTAACCAATCAGAGCAGAGTAGACCAATCACAACAGACTGGGCCAACTGACCAATCAGAGCAGAGTAGACCAATAACAACAGACTGGACCATCTGACCAATCAGAGCAGAGTAGACCAATCACAACAGACTGTGCCATCTGACCAATCCGAGCAGAGTACACCAAATACAACAGACAGAGCCAACTGACCAATCAGAGCAGAGTAGACCAATCACAACACACTGGACCATCTAACCAATCAGAGCAGAGTAGATCAATCACAACAGACTGGGCCATCTGACCAATCAGAGCAGAGTAGACCAATCACAACAGACTGGGCCATCTGGCAATCAGAGAAGAGTAGACCAATCACAACAGACTGAGCCAACTGACCAATCAGAGCAAGCTCTTAGAAAGGAAGGGTTTAGAGAGACAGAATTCTTGATCTAGCCGTTTCAGACACTGAGATAAATGAGGTGATGCTGTAGTGGATATTATGAGAAAATAAAAATGTTTTTGACCTTGGATGCATGTAAAACTATTGTAGATGACTCCAAACTAAATTAGGCACTTTAAGGAATGAACAACAAAAACAAAATGTACACTGTAAAAAGTGATCAGTTGACATCAGTTGAAGGCAATGGGTACCCTCACTTTTTTAAGGTAAGTCTACTGATCCCTTTTTACAGTGTATTTTCTGAAAATTATGCATTTACTTATTTAAGAAAAGTTACAAGATTGAATTGATTGTAAGTAAATACTGGTTTATTTTAGCTTCAGTCCCCCCTTAAAAAGCACTGTTCACCTTTTTTGTACACTTTTTTCTTCTAGGTACAGTATTTCTGAACGGCATCTCCGTGCCTGATGTGCTGTCCTGTGGTTGTAGTTGTTTTATGATGGAGTTGAGTTGGACTCTGTGTAGCAACAGCTGATGATTAGTTTTTGTTTGCTTATTCAGTTAGTCGTGACTAGGAACAAACTCACCGACTGATTCAGAGAGAAAAAACACCTTGTATGATCAACCCACACACATTCTCGAACATTAACCTGTTAACACCCCCTGTTTGAGCACAGATCTGATCTTAAATGGCTGCAATTCATGAATGCTGTGAACACAGACCTAATGTCGGTCTATTTTAAAAGAAGACACTCTATTTTTCTAGAAGCACTTGTATTGAACTCAACTTTGTTTTATACAAAATATATATTTTACCCAATAATCTGGACTCTAAAGTTGCTATAAAATGAAAGCCATATGTCTAACCAATTTGTGTTCCAAATTTGAAGTTGATACTACAAAAACTGAGCCAATTAAAAGGTTTTAAAGTACCGTTTCCATGGTAACACAATGCCTGGTTTCAAAAGTTTACACACAATGAATTTAGTGTTTAAGATACCGGAAAACTGGCAATGAAAACGTGTTTTATCAAATGAGCTCAAAGTGCTTAGAGCCACACAAATCTATCCTGAACTTATTACATTAATCACACACCAAATATGAATAAAAAAAAGGTCACTAATCATCATGATAGTAACTTCAAACCAAACACAAATAACCCAAAATACTCTAGCTGGCATTTATTTCACAGTAATATTTTGAGAACAGTATTTTAATGTGAAGTTCAGTGTGTTTACAGGCTGTTGGCCGTGAGGGAGTCGCTCAGCTGGTAAAAACACACATAATAATATTATAATCATATCAGACACACGGTTTAATAATCACAGGTGTGTTAGTGGAAGCTGTCTGGAGTGAGAAAACATCTTCAAATGTTTCTCTGTGCAACCAAGTGCACATCACTTCTAGACACTTCCTGTGTGCAGTGCGCGCGTGTGTGTGTGTTTGTGAAATAGATAGAATAGAGTAGAACAAATAGAGCAGAAAAAATCAGCTGTTGTGTTTCTGAAGACTTTGCTTCATTCATAAAGTCCATTAGTCAGGTTGACATTATAGTAACTACACTCTAAAAAAAACTGGGTTATTATTTTAACCCAAATGCTGGGTCATTTTATTGGGTTATTTTTAGTATTTAAATACATGACATACAAGTTTCAGTAGATTATATTATATTTATATTTTAGTTGAATGCTTGTCAGTACATTTTAAAGTCAATAGATGTCATTATGAAACTACATATAAAGATGTATAAAGTCCTATTTATGTGGGTCAAAAGCATTTTAAAGGTAAGTTTTTTGCATGTAATATCAATACATTTTCTGTATTACCCGCCCAGTGTCTAAGATGGCTCTAGTTCACCCTAGCTGAATGCTTAGTCCGAGTTAGTCAATCTCATAGATTGAATGTTGTCTGCTGAGGGTTAAAAATAGCCTGATGAGTCTCTGGGGCAGTGTGTTGGGGTATCAGTGGCATCTGTTGCCATATGAGCCGCTGCATACTTCAGCGTGACCTCTGCACCAGAGAGTTCATCGATGCCTGATTCGAGATCTGGAGCTCATGTCACGCACACCATAACCTCAGCTGTCACCATGCACATCTGACATCCATTTGTCTTCAACAGTTTTTCTACCTGCCAGGATTTTACCTTTTAACTATTCTTTGAAACCAAAATCACTTTATTACATAAAGGACTACAAACCTCAAAATCAGTACTGAAGTTACTGAGCGGATAGTTCACCCAAAAATGAAAATCTTTTACTTTCCCTCTTGTCATTCCAAACCCATAAGCCTTTTATTCATCTTCAAAAAAGAGAGAAAAGACAATTTAAGATATTTTTAATGAAACCTAAAAGAGATTTCTCTCCATCCTTTGAAAGTCTATTCACCCAAAACTCTGACGCTTCAAAACATTGAAAAGATTTGTCCAATAATCCAATTACGTGTAACAAATCCTTCCCTCGCTGGTCAAAATTATTTTTATTTTATTTACCTTTAAATTACAAGATTTTGGGGGAACACCCCACAAGAGCTGCAGTTTTGGAGGTGCTCTGACCCAGTCGTCTAGCCATCACAATTTGGCCCTTGTCAAACTCGCTCAAATCCTTACACTTGCCCATTTTTCCTGCTTCTAACACATAAACTTTGAGGACAAAATGTTCACTTGCTGCCTAATATATCCCACCCACTAACAGGTGCCGGGATGAAGAGATAATCAGTGTTATTCACTTCACCTGTCAGTGTTATGCCTGATGTTTATGCCTAATGTTATGCCGGTGTTTATATATATATACACTCACCTAAAGGATTATTAGGAACACCATACTAATACTGTGTTTGACCCCCTTTCGCCTTCAGAACTGCCTTAATTCTACGTGGCATTGATTCAACAAGGTGCTGAAAGCATTCTTTAGAAATGTTGGCCCATATTGATAGGATAGCATCTTGCAGTTGATGGAGATTTGTGGGATGCACATCCAGGGCACGAAGCTCCCGTTCCACCACATCCCAAAGATGCTCTATTGGGTTGAGATCTGGTGACTGTGGGGGCCATTTTAGTACAGTGAACTCATTGTCATGTTCAAGAAACCAATTTGAAATGATTCGAGCTTTGTGACATGGTGCATTATCCTGCTGGAAGTAGCCATCAGAGGATGGGTACATGGTGGTCATAAAGGGATGGACATGGTCAGAAACAATGCTCAGGTAGGCCGTGGCATTTAAACCATGCCCAATTGGCACTAAGGGGCCTAAAGTGTGCCAAGAAAACATCCCCCACACCATTACACCACCACCACCAGCCTGCACAGTGGTAACAAGGCATGATGGATCCATGTTCTCATTCTGTTTACGCCAAATTCTGACTCTACCATCTGAATGTCTCAACAGAAATCGAGACTCATCAGACCAGGCAACATTTTTCCAGTCTTCAACTGTCTAATTTTGGTGAGCTCGTGCAAATTGTAGCCTCTTTTTCCTATTTGTAGTGGAGATGAGTGGTACCCGGTGGGGTCTTCTGCTGTTGTAGCCCATCTGCCTCAAGGTTGTGCATGTTGTGGCTTCACAAATGCTTTGCTGCATACCTCGGTTGTAACGAGTGGTTATTTCAGTGGTTATAAGTTGCTCTTCTATCAGCTTGAATCAGTCGGCCCATTCTCCTCTGACCTCTAGCATCAACAAGGCATTTTCGCCCACAGGACTGCCGCATACTGGATGTTTTTCCCTTTTCACACCATTCTTTGTAAACAATAGTTGTGCGTGAAAATCCCAGTAACTGAGCAGATTGTGAAATACTCAGACCGGCCCGTCTGGCACCAACAACCATGCCACGCTCAAAATTGCTTAAATCACCTTTCTTTCCCATTCTGACATTCAGTTTGGAGTTCAGGAGATTGTCTTGACCAGGACCACACCCCTAAATGCATTGAAGCAACTGCCATGTGATTGGTTGATTAGATAATTGCATTAATGAGAAATTGAACAGGTGTTCCTAATAATCCTTTAGGTGAGTGTATATATTTGTGTGTGTGTGTGTATCACAATAAGAACAAGAAACATGTATTGAGAAAGTAAATAGGGTTTTAAAATTGAGATCTTGTTGATTTTAAACTAAAGACAGGATGCTCGTGTTGAATCACGCTGATATTGAAGTGGTTATATTGTGTTAGATCAAGGGAATTTGACTTGTGTCTTCAGAGAACCCCTGCTGACCTCATGAGACAGATGGAGTAGTACACACTTCTCAGATCATTCACACTAGAGATCAGATGTGCTGCAGTTGTCAAGCAAGAAACCCCAGAGAGAGAGAGAGATGAGACAGAGAGAAGAGATAAATAAAGGAAGAATAATGAAAGGCGGCATAACATGCGTGTGGGTTCCCCCTGGGTTGCCTGACTTTGGTTTTCTAGCTCCTGTTAAGAACTGAATCAATATTGAAAATTTGTGCTATTTTGGTGTCTGCAGTGCTGCCTACTTACCAAACCACTACTAATCACTGAACTTACCTAACCAACATAAACGACCAGGGTCAAATCTGTAAATTCACAGCATTTTCAAATGCTAATGATCAAAGACAAGCTAATAAACATAAACTCTGTGTTAGGACAGAACTCAACTAACGGCGTCTGCACCGCAACCTGCACAGCTGAGAACTTATGGTGGCCAACTGTTGAACAATGAAAAACAAAAGAAGTTCAGAGGCCAGGCATAACTCTGACACAATAAATTGATAGGTTTCTGTAACATCTCAAAATAAAACTCAACAAGAATCCTGGACATTCAGAAGCATTTGTCTGTCAGAGTGAGCAGTAGTTTCAGTGTGCTTACTGTAATTAAGAAAGTAGCCTATACTTTCAGTATACGTACCTCTCAGAAATATACTTAAAATTGCACTTAAGTGTGACTTACACTGACGGAAAAGTCTAAGTATACTTGGCCTGTACTTGTACTCAATCTTTTGATCGAAATTTACTTCTTAAAACTATAAGTAATCTAAGTACTTGGTTTGTAGTTTTTACATACTGTTTTATAAACTTACATTGTTTGAAATTATTGATTTATACTGAAAACATATATGTCCCTAATTCTGAGTATCTGAATTGTTGTGTAGGGTTGAATTTACTTTACTACTTAATTTAATTAGATTTTCTCAGCTTTTTGCTTAAATTTGAGCTTTTTTATGAAATTTACCCACATTCAAATGTTGATAAAAAAAAATTGAAATGGAAAGAGTTAAAGTACAGTTAAAGGTATATTAAAGTATAAAAAAATAAAGCATAGTAGTATACTTAAAGAGCAAAAATAACATATTAATAAACTATAAGAACAATTATACTTGCAGTATAAAACTACTAAACTAGTCTACTTCAAAGTGTACTTTCATAAACTAAAAAAAGTGCTACAAGTATTTAGTAAAATAAAATAAATGTATACACTAAAGACAAATTTAGTCCCAAGTAGTATTGAAACAATTACAAGTATACTTCTAGTACATTGATATTACTATACATTCTAAAAAATGCTGGGTTGTTTTAAACCAAATTTGGCTCAATATGGACAAACCCAACTGTTGGGTTAAAAATGGAATTGAAAAATGCAACCTAACAGCAGGGTTTGTCCATATTTGACCCAAATTTGGGTTAAAACAACCCATTGTATTAGAGTGTATTTACTACATGAAGTATACTTAAAATATACTTGAACTTTACTTAAGTATACTTAATAAAGTGAACTTGAAGTATACTTATTTTTTGTAAGTAAGTAGGTAGCTAGAATTGCACTCCTAAGACTACTAAGGTAAGATCTGTTAATTGTTGCTAATTTAAGTGCTACCCAGTGGAAGTTTCAGTTTACACTTTGTACGCTTTGAGCTGTTAATGAAGAAGGTGGACTCAGCACTTGTTGAGATGTATATAGGCTAATTATTGGTTTGTAAACATTCGGGATGCGCACGCATCATGGCTGCAGAAAACCCGATCGCCTCGGCTAGAGAATTATACGGATACAGTATGCAAAATATAGTTAGATTTAAAAAGATTGTAGTTTATATTGATTAGATGTTATTTTCAAAATGTTCTCCGCATATTACAACAGTTTGTCACCCAGCGATAAGCACTGTTATTCAACGAAATTGACGTTAGTGAGTGGGATACGTCTTACAGATCCGTTTGCCATAGCACCTTGTCAATGGTTAAACGATGAAACGATACGGCCAAGCATCCAGTAGCCAGAGATATATAATTACCTGATCGGCACTCCAGGTGTATATCCTTTTTTGAGTTTGCAAACAGCGATGGCATTTTTTTGTGCGCAGAAAATGGCAGTTCTGCCGTAGCAATCTGTGGAAGCCACGGAATAAAAGACTAAAAAAAAGTTAATTTCGAGTTTATATCTCACAATTCTGACTTTTTTTCTAGCAAATCTGAGTTTATATCTCACAATTCTTAGAAGGATAAACAGAATTGTGAGATATACTCGTTATTCGTTATTTCCTCAGAAGTGAGTGTTTATATCCCGCAATTCTGACTCTTTTGCCCTCAGAATTGTGATATAAACTCATTGTGAGATAAAAATGTTATAGGCTACTTTTAAAAGTTATCTATGTAAAATGTTATAGGTTTCAATATTTTTTCATGGAGCGAGCCCATCTAATCTTCCAATCAACAGCCAGAATACAGGTGCTGGTCATATAATTAGAATATCATCAAAAAGTTGATTTATTTCACTAATTCCATTCAAAAAGTGAAACTTGTATATTATATTCATTCATTACACACAGACTGATATATTTTAAATGTTTATTTCTTTTAATTTTGATGATTATAACTGACAACTAAGGAAAATCCCAAATTCAGTATCTCAGAAAATTAGAATATTACTTAAGACCAATACAAAGAAAGAATTTTTAGAAATCTTGGCCAACTGAAAAGTATGAACATGAAAAGTATCAGCATGTACAGCACTCAATATTTAGTTGGGGCTCCTTTTGCCTGAATTACTGCAGCAATGCGGCGTGGCATGGAGTCGATCAGTCTGTGGCACTGCTCAGGTGTTATGAGAGCCCAGGTTGCTCTGATAGTGGCCTTCAGCTCTTCTGCATTGTTGGGTCTGGCATATCGCATCTTCCTCTTCACATTACCCCATAGATTTTCTATGGGGTTAAGGTCAGGCGAGTTTGCTGGCCAATTAAGAACAGGGATACCCTGGTCCTTAAACCAGGTACTGTGTGCAGGTGCCAAGTCCAGTTGGAAAATGAAATCTGCATCTCCATAAAGTTGGTCAGCAGCAGGAAGCATGAAGTGCTCTAAAACTTCCTGGTATACGGCTGCGTTGACCTTGGACCTCAGAAAACACAGTGGACCAACACCAGCAGATGACATGGCACCCTAAACCATCACTGACTGTGGAAACTTTACACTGGACCTCAAGCTGCGTGGATTGTGTGCCTCTCCTCTCTTTATCCAGACTCTGGGACCCTGATTTCCAAAGGAAATGCAAAATTTACTTTCATCAGAGAACTTAACTTTGGACCACTCAGCAGCAGTCCAGTCCTTTTTGTCTTTAGCCCAAGCGAGATGCTTCTGACGCTGTCTGTTGTTCAAGAGTGGCTTGACACAAGGAATGCGACAGCTGAAACCCATGTCTTGCATACGTCTGTGCGTAGTGGTTCTTGAAGCACTGACTCCAGCTGCAGTCCACTCTTTGTGAATCTCCCCCACATTTTTGAATGGGTTTTGTTTCACAATCCTCTCCAGGGTGCGGTTATCCCTATTGCTTGTACACTTTTTTCTACCACATCTTTTCCTTCCCTTCGCCTCTCTATTAATGTGCTTGGACACAGAGCTCTGTGAACAGCCAGCCTCTTTTGCAATGACCTTTTGTGTCTTGCCCTCCTTGTGCACGGTGTCAATGGTCGTCTTTTGGACAACTGTCAAGTCAGCAGTCTTCCCCATGATGAACTAGACTAGAACTAGAGAGACCATTTAAAGGCCTTTGCAGGTGTTTTGAGTTAATTAGCTGATTAGAGTGTGGCACCAGGTGTCTTCAATATTGAACCTTTTCACAATATTTTTTCCTTAGTTGTCAGTTATAATCATCAAAATTAAAAGAAATAAACATTTGAAATATATTAGTCTGTGTGTAATGAATGAATATAATATACAAGTTTTACTTTTTGAATGGAATTAGTGAAATAAATCAACTTTTTGATGATATTTTAATTATATGACCAGCACCTGTATATAAGCAGCTGCTTACCTCTCCTCAGTCTCAGCTGTTCCAGCATCCCACCACCTCCCCAAACTCCACCTTTATCTTAGGTACCTTGCCCTACATAATCATATCCTGTATTTAGTCACTGTGGGGGTATATCAGAGCTCGAGTTGAAGCTGCTTCATCGAGCCCCTCATCAGTGGACAGCAAGCCAAAAAAGTTTAACTTAATATTTTAAGATTATATGGGCAATATTGGCCCACCAGCAATAATTTCTGGCCCGCTCTCCCAGCCAGATTATTTTGATAGCGGCTCGTTCTGAAATATATCTGTCACGATAGTGTAACGGAGGCCAGCTAGTGAGAGCTGTGCAGGTAAACTCCCCTCATGTCAAGAGGTCGCAGCCTTTAGCCTCCTTGTTAGAGCGTCCAACTCCCATGCGGAAAGACCCAGTTTCGAGCACCGCTTGAAAGCGGGCGGTGTGAAACAGACAGATTTCAACAACAACAGTTACTCACAATTAATTTGTCTTTAGTGATTTTGCCTTCAAAAAAGTATGAGAACTTTTTTGCAGTAATGTTTTATTTTGGGATGAATTGAAAGCTTTTAATTTGAAAAGTTCTGAAAGACATTCAAAGGAGTCTGTGGAATGGATCGCTAGACACGCCTCTAAAAGAGCCGTCATGAAATGTGTGGTATGAAAAACAGTGAACCATTGAAACGTTTGCTTATAACCTGGGGCCTCAGCACCAACACGTGAACAATAACAAACCAAACTCAGCTTCCTTTTTATCAAAAATATTGACAAGACAACCAGCAACAAAAAGGTGCCATGCTTCGTCTTATGTTGCCGTCCGATATTATATTCTTTACAAACAGACACACCAGCTTTGCATCCACAAAACCAGGTAGGATGAACGCATAGTTGACTTTCCATTCTTCTTTGTATGCCCTATTTTAGCTGTCAACTTTCCTCTTTAGACTCTTTGATAGGGCCATTTTCTTTCACCGGCTAGCTTAAATGTTAACATCACTCTGCACGCGACGTAATCGCGTACCTCCAGCACGCAAACAATTTAAAAAATGCAGTCTAGTACGTGAGGATGCCAAGAAATAAAAGTAGTGTAAAAGTGGGCTATGTCAAATAATTATTATAATAAGTTAGGCTCCATTGTGTAACAAGCAAATTAAAATACTCATTTATTATTCACAATATGGAAAGAGGAAATAAAACATAGTTCGTTAAGAGCATGACTCAAACATGCCATTAATGGGCTTATTCAAGTCCTTTTTTATTTTTTGAGTTATTTTCATCCATTCCGCACCGCTCACATGTGTTTGTTTTAGCAAGGCAGTCTGTGGTGCAAGTTGGTGAATGAAGATACTTGCCAGGTTACGTGTCACTACTGCTTTATTAATTTATCCAATTTTTTAACAGGGTAACAGCTCACTACCAGTTACAAAAGACACTGTAACAGTATATCACAGGCAATTCTAGTTGCATTTTTCATCAATTCATTTCTTAAACTATCCCTTGACTATGTTCTGGCCCGATTTTTTTTTTGACCCGATGCCAAACTTACTTGCCGACCCCTGCTGTAAACCCTAACGCTCAAAAGAATTAATTGGTTTGAGTAGAGCCAACTCAAATTAAACAAATGAGTTCAATTAAATTAACTTTTATGAGTATTTAGAACTTTATTTTTCTTTTGAGTTCTCAAAATGGACACATTTTAAGTAATCTGAATTGTTTCATTGTTTTGAGTTTTATGAACTTGTTTCTTTTAATTTAGACTAACTTTCTATTTCCCAGCATGCTTTGCCATGACACTCAAAAGGGTTTCCATCATGAATGGGAGATGAGACTCTGATTGGTTTATTGCCCAAAACACACCCATGACTCATTAAGAGGCTCGGGACAACCCTTTTGGACCACAACCGTTTGAATGAAGGAGCGTCATCTGCAGCTCAACCTTGCGATGACAGAGCTCCTTATAATCCCTGCAAACCCATCAGGTGACCACAACATCATTGTGCAACTGGGGTCCGTAACGCCAACCAGGACAGCAAGGCACCTGGGGTTAGTGTTTGACAACCAGATGAGCTTTTCCACCCATATCTCAACAACAGCCCAGACATGCAGATCTGCGTTCTACAACATCAGGAAAATCAGACCCTTCCTGTCAGTATACGTGAGTTCTTCTCTTCTCTAGCTGATTTCCTAATCTAGCTGTCAAATAAACCTGGCATTGTGTACTACAACAATTGTTGGCTCTTTCATGAATGCTTTGTTTTTCTTTTGTAAGTCGCTTTGGATAAAAGGTCACGCTAGACGTAGGCGGAAGTACCGCCCCAAGCGAAAGTGCAAATGCTAATACAAACGGCCTTTACCAAAAAAACCCTCCAACTCTCCAACTTCAAAATCGTCTGACAACATTGTTTAACCTTTTTTTGCTAAAGGACGTTTGAATTAGTCTTCGCACGAGCACTTTGTAAACACAGGGGCGGTACTTCTGCCTACGTCTAGCGTGACCTTTCCGACGTGATTGCGTAATCCGTGGCCGTCGCAGAGCAGCGCAAGATGAGCAATTTAGGTTAAAAAGTATATACAGTTTTATTTTATTTTTTAGAAAATGACCGATGGTTTGGCTAGATCAGACCCTATTCCTCGTCTGGGATCGTGCAGAGCCTCTGAAGCCCTTCCTTAGAAACTGCATTGATTTGGACCTTCAACATTTTGGTTGCCATTGAAGTCCATTGTGTGGAGAAAAATCCTGAAATGTTTTCCTCAAAAAACCTAATTTCTTTTCGACTGAAGAAAGAAAGATATGAACATCTTGGATGAGATGGGGATGAGTAAATTATCAGGAAATTTTCATTTGAAGTGAACTAATCCTTTAATGGGATTTTATGGAAATTAATATGTGAAGCACAGAGCTTGTGAAATAAGGGAAGCTGTGTTTCTAGTGTACTATTATTAAAGCAATCAGCACTGGTTTAGTGTCCTTGAGTGTCCATCTGTCAATCAGACACAGTTCTCCTGATGCTCCTCCTAACCTTGACGCTCAAGCTGCTTCACTGAGCCATTTCTGTCCCATCCTCCCTGAGGCCGAGATGTGAATGCATAATAACAGCACACCATTATCTTTCAGACCAGACACCACACAGAGGGACCAAAGCATGCTGGGAAAGAGTAGCTCTGTGTCTGAATCTGTTCCCTATAATGGCGTGAAAGAGCTCACTTAGATGACTCGGTTTCAGCAGTAAAACAGAATGAGGATGGCTGATATGGCTGTGGTGGGTAAATGCGGCTGTATAGGCAGGACTAAGCAAGCAGTAGTGAGATACAGACCCAGCTGTGTTCCTTATTTATCATAATACACTGCATTAGTCAAGGTATTCTTCAGCCAACATCAGATCCTTGTATCAGCCTTGTCAAAGGGCAATTTCTGAAATCCCTTGGCTGAAATCACTGCCATTTCAGACCCCCTCTGCAGCAATTTTGGGCTCCCCGGGCCCCTGCAATCCTGTCCGCTATGCCACTGGCCCCAAGAAGAACGATCATAGATGTCTGTCTAGGAGGCCTATGCATAAATCAGGCCCTGCTGATATGTGTTGGCGTGTCTCTCTCTGTCAGTGAATGACATATAAACATAGTGGACCTCATTTATCAATCTAACGTAGAAACGAGTGCAGAAATCATCTTACGACAGGGTTCACTTTTGATTCATGAAACATTCGTATGCCGGCAATCCCATCGTATGAATGATCGTATGTTGATAAATGTGGCGGCTGAAAACAATCATCATTTGAATATCACACCCCTAAAAATTCACGGTTTAGTGCCTCGCTCCTAGAGTTTACGACACGGAGAAACGTAACCCGGCCAAGAAGAGGAAGTTTCTCATTAAAAAGAGAAATTGATCTTACTCCAAAAACACTGTTAACCTCGTAACTGCAAACAATTACATTCATTTATATGTATATTAAAGGGTTAGTTCACCCCAAAATTTCTGTCATTAATTCCTCACCCTCATGTCGTTCCAAACCCATAAGACCTTCGTTCATCTTCAGAACACAAATGAAGATACTTTTGATGAAATCTGAGAGCTCTCTGACCCTCCATAGACATTTAATTTAATTAAACACTTTCAAGGGCCAGAAAGGTTAAAATAGTCCATGTGACTACAGTGGTTCAACCTTAAGGCTTGTTCACATCTTGTTCATGCCAGGCGTAAAAGCGTCCTTTTAAAAAAAACGCCTCGGGTTAGTTTTTTTGGTTAAAAACAGGCTGACCAATGAGATTGCCACTTTTGTTAACATGCCTGGAGCTGCTGAAGTTAAAGTAAAACACGACTTGGTGGCGCTCAAGAACAAAACGGTCTTGCCGAGCACACATTGATACCTTAGAAGACAACGCCGAAGGCAAGATGAATGTAGAGCTGCTGGTCTCTTTGGTGTCTGAACACAAAGAACTTTAGGACAAATGCCATAGCGACTACAAAAATCTCCATAAGAGGGAGTTGTTATGGAGAGGAATTACAGATCAAATAGGATTTGATTGTGAGTTTCCATCTGCAATCAAATCAAAAGGGCCATCTACTGTCAGGGAGTGAATTTGCATGTTCACATCACCAGTGAAAATCGCTTGGGTATGAACACAAAGATGGGACGAAAAACGTCTCAAAATACCCTGGTGATAAGCGCGCGTTATAATCGTCCTGGTGTGCAGGAGGCTTTAATGTTATGAAGCCATGAGAATAAAACAAACACCAAAAATAACAACTTATTCAACAATATCTTCTTGTCTGTGTCTGTCTCATACACAGGTTACGCTGTGAATACAGTGTAGAGCTTCCAAGTTCTGCGGCACGCCATTGGCCAGCTCCTGCATCATCATCACATGCATACGTCGTGGTGCTCATGTAAATGGTGAGCCAGCGTTCTGATGTAGCACTACGAAAGCACTGCACTGTATTTACTGTCAACAGCGCAGGAGACGGACACAGACGAGAAGAAATTGTTGAATTAAGTCATTATTTTTGTTTGTTTTTGCGCACTAAAGTATTCTCATCGCTTCATAACATTAAGGTTGAACCACTGGAGTCACATGGACTATTTTAACAATGTCTTTACTGCCTTTCTGGACCTTGAAAGTGTTCATTAAACTGCTGTCTATGGAGGGTCAGAGAGCTCTTGGATTTTATCAGAAATATCTTCATTTGTGTTCTGAAGATAAATGAAGGTCCTATGGGTTTGGAATGACATGAGGGTGAGGAATTAATGACACAATTTACATTTTTGGGTGAACTAACCCTTTAAATACCGGTAAATAAAACATTAAACACTATAGCGCTATTTCATTTCCTATCACTCCACAACAAATCCTTCAAATTTAACAGTACAAGAATGAAAAATAAGTAGCTATAAAAATATATATTAAAATATATGATAACAAGTTAGTCATAGTGGCATTCATTATAAACAACACGTCAAGCCAAAATTAATTTATTAAAAGCAAAAATGAAACGGCATTGGGCTCACCTCTCTCATTCAGTATGAAATACAAATATGCTTCCAAATTTGCCATGAAACGTTAGGTTGCTAAACTATTATTTATTATGTAAACAAGGCTTTGTACTTTACTCGCTATTTACTATATGCTGCACACAAGTTCATGCTAACTCAAAAACTCACAAGCTGAGACCCGACTAGAGATTTGATCGCAGCCACCGCTCATGTATATACTGATAAATGCCAAGCTTTGCGTGAAAACGACCGAACGCCCTGTTTTCTGTTGTACATTCGTTTCATAAATGAGGCCCAAAGAGAGCAGAAACACACAAGCCAACAGGTTTCTCTCTCTGACGAACTGTGTTTCTAAACACACACACCCCTAAAACCTCCTCAAAAGAAACCAGAGCAAAATATTGTGAATGTAAAAATGTTGTAACTCCTTCATATTTGTTCAGAAGAGAGTCTTCTGGAGGTGTTGAAAACCTTGGCGAATTGATCTGTTGTTCATGGTGTGTCTGCTCATTGATTATAGATCTCAGAGCTGCTTCAGATTCTTCCCATGATGCTTCATGAATAAAGAGCTCAGGACATGAAAGGAATTGATTAAAGGAGCACCCAAAATGAATGTGGACAAATCACAATGCAAATGCTGCTCTAGATTGCTACAGAAGCCAGCAATGGTTCAGCAGTTGTAGTGTGAATGCAATGCAGAGTGTCAGTGACTGTATTCTGCACAGTGTGACGCCCAATGCTGAGGTGTATGTCCTGCTTTACAAAATCGTGTATATCTTCCCTTAGATTCGAATGTTTTTTCCCTATCATTCAGCAGCGTAAAATGCCCCACCGCATCCGTTTCGGGGCTGTTGCGCTCTTCCTTAATATGTCTGTTTATGCGCTTTGTGGAAATACAGATACTTGCATTTGTGCGTCTTGTTATGTTTTCTGATGATGTATACATGTAACATATATTCTAAGTGTTTGCGTTAAGTTTTGACTTTTACAGCCTTAAAAATAATACATCACCAGATACATCATCTTTTTTCGAATTACGGATAATATGCGTGTAGAGACTTTTGTTGTCGAGGAAACAAGGAAACTTGTCTGTAGTAACTACTTTATAGTCTACTTCTACAGTTTTAAATTAGCTTACTTAACAATGCCAATCACATACAATGAGCAATATGTGTAAATAAGTAATTTGCTATTTGTACTAAAGGTGAAATATTTGATTAATGGTGAGTGAAGTTATTGAAAATAGCTTTTGCCAAGAAGACTAGATATTTGCATACTATTTTGATTATTTCACTCTCTCTTATTCCATCAGTCTGCTCCTGTCTATTGGTTTTCTTTGACTGAAGGTTTTGAAGTAAGGTTTTGTATCTTTCAGTCTTTCTTCTTCATCAACACATCTATCAAACATATGAATGTTATGTGTCATTAGCTGCGTCTCGCTCAATCAAACATGTCATGGGTCTGCAATGATAAGGTTACTAATCAGCCTGCGTTTTCATAAAATGTGCAATAACGGCATACAAGACTTAAGTCGTTCGGACTACTGATATGATACTTTTATGGTGTTTCCCCCCTTTTTGAAAGCAGTTTACTGTACAACAGCTATCGAGTGATGGACAAAACACCGATACACCACACATTGCCTTTTGTGATTAAACAGGCACTCAGGCACAAACAGGCACAACAGGCACTTTCACGTGAAAGTTCCAGATCGGGCCAGTGTTGCATCATCACAGAAGTTTGCAGGGTGCAGAGGACATGGCGACGGGACGTGGCGTCTCCGTTCCCTCCTTCAGGGAACGAGGGTTACATACGTAACCGAGACGTTCCCATTCAGTCGGTCACTCTCGACGCCAGGTCGGAGTACCGACGAATAGGAATCCCTACCAAAGCGCCATGGCCTCTGCCCCCATCCAGTGCCCTGTGTCCATCACTGCTGTTCCGCATGACCCGTTCAGTGACTATTGGATAACACTGGGAAAGCGTGCCTTAGTGAAGGGAACGCTGAGGAGCCCACATCGTACCCCGAAGGAGTTATGTGGAGTACAATGCTGAGCCGTAGCCCTCAATGGAGAGAGGGGGCTCAGTCCCACTGACGGGAAGGCTCTCCCAAGGGAAAGACAGGGGCTTCCCGTAGGAGCGAGCGTGGAAAAATATATGGGATCCCCGGAGGGTCACTCATATAACCCCAGCCCAGTACCGGTTCTCAAGGATTCAGCGGCAAGGGGCCTGATGCCAGATGCTCCGCCACGTCCGGCACCAAGGGTGATGGAGGACTCAACAGAGTTTGCTTCTGGAGAATCAAATCAAGAGCCAGGGCCTCTCAGTGCTTCTACCCGTTTGAGGCGAGAACACAGGAGGACACTGGCTCTACACGTAGACTATAGAATCTAGCGAACGTGTTGGGTGTCGCCCAGCCCGCAGCTCTACAGATGTCTGACAGCGAGGCGCCACGTGCCAGCACCCAGGAGGATGCAACACTTCTAGTAGAGTGTGCTCGCACCCTGAACGAACAGGGCACACCTTGTGCTTGGTAAGCCAAGGTGATGGAATCCACTATCCAGTGGGCCATCCTCTGCTTGGAGACTGCCTTTCCCTTCTGCTGGCCTCCGTGACAGACAAAGAGCTGATCTGAGGTCCTTAAGCTTTGAGTTCTACCCACGTAAATCCGCAGAGCGCGGACGGGACAGAGCAAAGCTAGGGCTGGGTCTGCCTCCTCCGGGGGCAGCGCTTGCAGGTTCACCACCTGGTCCCTGAAGGGAGTGGTAGGAACCTTGGGCACATAGCCAGGCCGGGGTCTCAGTACCACGTGGGTGTCACCCGGCCCGAACTCTAGGCACGATTCGTCGACCGAAAATGCCTGCAGGTCCCCTACCCTCTTGATGGAGGCCAGTGCGGCCAACAGCAAAGTCTTCATAGACAGAATCTTTAGCTCTGCTGACCGCAAGGGCTCAAATGGGGCATTCTGAAGTGCTCGGAGCACCAGAGCAAGATCCCAAGAGGGTATGGAGGGAGGTCGAGGAGGATTTAACCGTCTCGTCCCCCCTGAGGAACCTGACGACCAGGTCGTGCTTCCCAACCGTCTTACCTTCTACGTGGTCGTGATAGGCGGATATTGCAGCAACATAGACCTTGAGGGTGGAGGGCGACAGCCTACGCTCCAACCCTCGTTGCAGGAAGGAAAGCACAGACGCGATCAAACATCTTCGGGGGTCATGGCAGAGGCATCTGTGAAGACCACAGCATGACTGGACACCTGTTCCAGAGGCACTCTGGCCCGAAGGAACGAGGGGTCTGACCATGGGCTGAAGGATTGGCGGCAGGCCGGTGTGATGCTCACCCAGTGAGTGCCGCGTTGCCACGCCCATCTCGGGACTCGGCCGTGTAGCCAATGCTGAAGCGGTCTCATATGAAGCAGGCCGAGCGGTGTTACTGCCGCTGCGACTGCCATATGCCCCAGGAGCCTCTGAAACTGTTTCAGTGGAACCGCCATCCTGCCTTGAAACATGTTCAGGCAGTTCAGCATCGACTGGACGTGCCCCTCTGTGAGGCGCGCTGTCTGTTCGACCGAATCTAAGTCCATACAGAGAAAAGAGATCCTCTGCACGAGGGCGAGTTTGCTCTTCTCCCAGTTGACCCGAAGACCCAACTGGCTGAGGTGTCTGAGCACCAGTCCCTGTGTTTGCACAACTGATCCCTGGACTGTGCTAGAATGAGCCAGTCGTCGAGATAGTTGAGGATGCGAACGCCCTGTTCCCTCATGGGCACAAGGGCCCCCTCCGTGACTTTCGTGAAGACACGGGGGGACAGGGACAGCCCGAAGGGCAGGACTTTGTACTGATATGCTCGACCCTCGAACGCAAAGCGCAGAAACGGCCTGTGTCGAGGAAGAATCGAGACATGAAAGTACGCGTCCTTCAGGTTGATCGCTGCAAACCAATCTTGAACAGTAGCTTGTGAAGGCTCCGATTCAGGACTCGCAGGTCCAAGATTGGCCGTAACCCACCGGTCTTCTTGGGTACAATGAAGTACGGGCTGTAGAAGCCTGTCTTCATATCGGCTGGAGGGACCAGCACTATCGCGTCCTTCGCCAGTAGGACTGCGATCTCCGCACGCAGGACATGGGCGTCTGCGGCGTTCACCGAAGTGAAGCGGACACCCTTGAACCTGGGGGGGCGCCGGGCAAACTGAATCGCATAGCCGAGCCTGATGGTCCGAATGAGTCAGCAAGATGGACTGGGGAGCGCTAGCCAGGCTCGCAGAGACCGTGCAAGCGGGACCAAAGGGACCACTGGCGTACCGTACCCACCGTGGGGCAGCGAGGTGGAATGCAGGTACCGGGCTGGGGCGGCTGTCTCGTGGAGGTGGCCCGCAGCGAGGTGTGAGTGTGCCCAAATTTTCAATAAAATTTTGGCGGAACAGAAACAAAACGGAACACAAGATTCTCCACCCGGCCCTCCTCCAGAAGAGCAGTCCTCCCCATCTCCAGGTCGCCCGTCTCAGGGCCGCTTGCCCTTGCCCTTGCCACCCCTCTTGGCAGAGGCCTGGACGGGCGGGGCGGCCTGCTTACACCCGGCTCCACGACGTCGCTTGGGTGGAGGCAGATGCAGGCGGCCGCCCTCGGCGACGAGCAAGGGCGAAGTTCTGGGCCGCGTCGCCGAAGAGGCCGGTCTGGGACACGAGGTAATTAAGGAGCCTGATCTTGTCGGTTTCCCTCATGTCAGCCAGACACAGCCAGAGATGGCATTCCTGGACCACCATAGTGGACATCGCACGACCCAGTGCCCGCGCCGTAACCTTCGTCGCACGAAGTGCGAGGTCCGTTGCGGTTCTCAGTTCCTGGAGAACTGCAGGATCGTGACCACCATCGTGCAAGGTCTTCAGTGCCTGGGCGTGATGGACCTGCAACAACGCCATAGCGTGTAAGGAGGAGGCAGCATCCCCACAAGCCTGGTAGGCCTTTCCGATCAGATCGGACAAGTACATACAGGCCAAGGAGGGGAGACACAGTTAGGGCACAGTTGCATAGCAACGGCCCGTTCCACGGGAGGAACCTGCGTGTAACCCTTCTGCGCTCCCCCATCGATGGTGGTGAGGGAGGAGGAGCCATTGGGCCGGTTTCGGGCAGTGAAAGGTGCCGTCCACGACCTAGTGAGCTCGTCATGCACCTCCGGAAAGAAAGGAACCGGGGTGGGGTGCTGAGAACCAGCACGGGCCACCCTGAGAAACCAATCGTCCAGCCTCAAGGGTTCGGGACACAGTGGAGGGTTCCACATGAGCCTGACTCTCTCAGCGGCCCGGGAAAGCATGGTCATCATTTCTGGATCCGTATCGGGCACAGCGGATCTTCCCGAAGGAGCCCCCTGCGCCGACACGTCATCTCCAGAAACTGATGGCCCAGGCACTGATGGACATCTGATCGTCAAGAGGAGCCCTGAAGGATACAGATGGTACACACCTCGTGGGTGGCCCACCATGTTCCAACGGCAGCTCTACTGGCTGCGAAGTGCGGGAGGGGTGGGGGTTCCCCGGGGGTTGGGTCCCTGGGGGAAGCGCGCTCACCGTAATCCTCAGATCACCCGCGCTACTGCCTGAAGTAACCCTCTGTGGAGGATTAGATCGAGGCAGAGGCATGGGGACTCCACCCCTTGCGAGATGGAGTCTTGACCGCAACTCCGAGATGGTCATGTTCCCGCAGTGAGAACATGAGTCATCCACCAGTGCTGCCTCAGCGTGCTGAACGCCCAAACACGAGATACAGCGTTTGTGACCATCCCTCGGTGACAGATAACCACCGCATCCAGAAACACACAGATAGAATGTCATCCTGAAAAGGACGCAAGCTCTATCAGTGTTGCTCTTTTAGAAGGACGCTCTCCTTGGTGCTGAAGCACGCAGGGGGAAGGGTCGCGGCGACACAGTCAGGGGATAGTGCAGCCTGACGTGCGCACTCTCTCACACGAAGGCGCTCTCTTACCAGCCGTAAGAACGGCTTTTCAGCGCTCTCCACCTAGCACACCGAACCAGCTGTGAGAACAGCCTTTGTGTTTGCTCAAAAGAGAACCACACGACCCGCTGCAGTGCTGTCACACCAACACCGACTGAAGAGATCGCTTCCAAAAGGGCAAGCTTCTTTTCAGTCAGGACTGCGAAGTAGAGAGTGATATCTGGCTAAACCATCTACCACTCGGCTCCTCAGCAAAAAGATATAAAGTCAGAATTGTGTGATATAAAGTCAGAATTGTGTGATATAAAGTCAGAATTGAGTGATATAAAGTCAGAATTGTGAGATATAAAGTCAGAATTGAGTGTTATAAAGTCAGAATTGAGTGATATAAAGTCAGAATTGTGTGATATAAAGTCAGAATTGAGTGATATAAAGTCAGAATTGAGTGATATAAAGTCAGAATTGTGTGATATAAAGTCAGAATTGTGTGATATAAAGTCAGAATTGAGTGTTATAAAGTCAGAATTGTGTGATATAAAGTCAGAATTGTGTGATATAAAGTCAGAATTGTGTGATATAAAGTCAGAATTGAGTGATATAAAGTCAAAATTGAGTGATTTAAAGTCAGAATTGAGTGATATAAAGTCAGAATTGTGTGATATAAAGTCAGAATTGTGTGATATAAAGTCAGAATTGAGTGATATAAAGTCAGAATTGTGTGATATAAAGTCAGAATTGAGTGATATAAAGTCAAAATTGAGTGATATAAAGTCAGAATTGAGTGATATAAAGTCAGAATTGTGTGATATAAAGTCAGAATTGTGTGATATAAAGTCAGAATTGAGTGATATAAAGTCAGAATTGTCTGATATAAAGTCAGAATTGTGTGATATAAAGTCAGAATTGAGTGATATAAAGTCAGAATTGTGAGATATAAAGTCAGAATTGAGTGATATAAAGTCAGAATTGAGTGATATAAAGTCAGAATTGTGTGATATAAAGTCAGAATTGTGAGATATAAAGTCAGGAATGTGTGATATAAGCAATCAGAGCATAAGCAATCTTTTAGTCTGGAGCTCATAGATAGCGAGTCAGAATGTTTTCCTCCTTTCATACTCTGTCTTCTCTGCTCATTTATCTTGTCATCAGTCTGTCCTTTACACCTTTTTACACTCTCTGTGCTTCAGTCCTGCATCATATTGTTTTTTCACCAAATTATTATTATTTCATATATTTTAGGTCTGGCACAATAAAGCAGATTCAAGACATTCCAACTCTGTGACCCTCACATAACTCAATATATCTGTGCAGCTTTTGAACGTCTCCAGGCGGACTCAACTGAACCTCATCAAAAGAGCCGCGTGTACTGCTTTCACCTGACACATCAAACCCCCAATAAAACGTTGTCAACACTGCTATTAAATATCGATCTGTGTCTTGAGCGTATATGTGTGTTCACACTATCAGCCTACAGCCAGGAATAGACACGCGTCTGCTGTCTGTGGCTGAGTTACGCTCACTTCCATCATCCTCACCGCTGGGAAACACACATCAAAAGAAGATGACAAAAGCTTCATTCTCACAGACAGAAACATACTGCAGAGGTTACAAGTTTAACAAGGCACAGAGAGGTCATACACAAAGTTTCATTCCAAACGAAAATGCAATAGTCCTCCCAAACTCTTCTACAAAACCCAGCAGAAGATCAGCTAGCACTGATTAGGGTCGGGTATCACTTGAATTTTAGCTATTCTGATTCAACTTATCGTTTCCCAGTTTCAATTACATTACGGTAAGTCAAACATTTAGATATCAAACATCAGCAATCTAAAGAACAACTAATATAAGTTCCAAACATTATTAAATACAAGTATACAGTCAGTAATACAATAAGAACAAATAAGCAAATTACCTATAGCATAAATAAATACAAACCCGATTCCCAAAAAGTTCAGACACTGTACAAATTGTGAATAAAAACAGAATGCAATGATGTAGAAGTTTCAAATTTCAATATTTTATTCAGAATACAAATTAGATAACATATCAAATGTTTAAACTGAGAAAATGTATCATTTTAAGGGAAAAATAAGTTGATTTTAAATGTAATGGCATCAACACATCTCAAAAAAGTTGGGACAAGGCCATGTTTGCCACTGTGTGGCATCCCCTCTTCTTTTTATAATAGTCTGCAAACGTCTGGGGACTGAGGAGACAAGTTGCTCAAGTTTAAGAATAGGAATGTTGTCCCATTCTTGTCTAATACAGGCTTCTAGTTGCTCAACTGTCTTAGGTCTTCTTTGTCGCATCTTCCTCTTTATGATGCGGCAAATGTTTTCTATGGGTGAAAGATCTGGACTCCAGGCTGGGATCAGTACCCGGATCCTTCTTCTATGCAGCCATGATGTTGTAATTGATGCAGTATGTGGTCTGGCATTGTCATGTTGGAAAATGCAAGGTCTTCCCTGAAAGAGACGACGTCTGGATGGGAGCATATGTTGTTCTAGAACTTGGATAAACCTTTCAGCATTGATGGTGCCTTTCCAGATGTGTAAGCTGCCCATGCCACACGCACTCATGCAACCCCATACCATCAGAGATGCAGGCTTCTGAACTGAGCGCTGATAACAACTTGGGTTGTCCTTGTCCTCTTTAGTCCGGATGACATGGCATCCCAGTTTTCCAAAAAGAACTTCAAATTTTGATTCGTCTGACCACAGAACAGTTTTCCACTTTGCCACAGTCCATTTTAAATGAGCCTTGGCCCAGAGAAAACTCCTGCGCTTCTGGATCATGTTTAGATATGGCTTCTTTTTTGACCTATAGAGTTTTAGCCGGCAACGGCGAATGGCACGGTGGATTGTGTTCACCGACAATGTTTTCTGGAAGTATTCCTGAGCCCATGTTGTGATTTCCATTACAGTAGCATTCCTGTATGTGATGCAGTGCCGTCTACGGGCCCGAAGATCACAGGCATCCAGTATGGTTTTCCGGCCTTGACCCTTACGCACAGAGATTGTTCCAGATTCTCTGAATCTTTGGATGATATTATGCACTGTAGATGATGATAACTTCAAACTCTTTGCAATTTTTCTCTGAGAAACTCCTTTCTGATATTGTTCAGAAATTAAAATCAAATGTAAAATTGTCAGGAAACCGTATGGAGAAATGGAGCGAGGACTCAAATGCAGGAAGAATACATTTATTTGAATAATAAAGTAAAACAAACACAAATAAAACACCCACGATGGGAAAACCAAACTTGAAATAACTAAACACAAGGAGCAGGAACAGGTAAACTGACAGGGAACAGATAACATTAGACAACGATCCAGCACAGGACTGCAGACACAAGGAGACTATAAGAGTAACAAATTAAGCAGGAGATGAGGGGAAACAGGTGGGGCCAGACCCAGCCTTGGCACTGCTCTGTCCAGTACGCGCCCTTCGCGCTTACGTAGACAGGACGCAGTGTTTCAGGACCTCAGACCAGCTCTTTGTCTGTTACGGAGGGCAGCAGAAAGGGAAGGCTCTCTCCAAGCAGAGGTTGTCCCACTGGATAGTGGACGCCATTGTCCTGGCATATCAGGCCCAGGGCATGCCATGCCCCCTTGGGGTAAGAGCACACTCCACTAGGAGTGTTGCTTCCTCTTGGGCTTTAGCGCATGGCGCCTCGCTGACAGACATTTGTAGAGCTGCAGGCTGGGAGACACCCAACACATTCGCAAGATTTTATAATCTCCGAGTGGAGCCTGTGTCCTCTTGTGTACTCGCCCCAAGTGGCCAGTAACTGGACAGGCTCAGGTGTCTTCGCTTGCTGCGCCATTCCACTCCACGGACTGGATGCGTGCACACTTTTTTCTCAGTTGAGCTTCCCAGTAAGCCCTGAGCTCCTCCAGCACGGTTGATGTCGACACCAGAGTGCATGCCCACTTGGTCAGCCCTCGTGTTCGGCTAGGTGCCTCCGTGTGCATGGTTCCCCCGTTGGGCAACCCCCACATGTGTATTTCCACGGTAAGTTTCTCTGAGCATGTGTCTTCCCTTGGCAAGACACCTTGCCACGCCTGGGGTTTAAATATTTCCACCTGTGGCTGGATACCCCAGAGTGTTCCATATGTAGTCCCTTGACCATAAGTATCCAATTCCGGAATTGGAATTGATTTTTGGGCCAACTCAAACAAAACCCAGAAAAATCATAGTGTCATATATTGGTGAGAAGGCTCATGGTTAGCAATTCACTAAAGTAATCCAGAAAGTGGGCCCAGTTTTATGGCAGACATTCTGATGATGGTTTGGGAAGTGAACAATGCTTTGATAAAATTTTAAAGGCATCGTTCTTACTGTGTGCTTTACATTATGCACATGAGTTTCACATGGGACCATCATTTTTTTTATTGCAGTATATGAAGAAGTATCATATCGATCATAAATTCATTATGGAGTACCACAAGGCTCAGTACTAGGACCGTTACATTTAACCCTGTACATTCTGCCCTTTAGGAGATATCATTAGAAAATGTGCCCGGTTTCACAGAAAATGATTAAGTCTAGTCCCAGAATAAAATGCATGTTTGAGCTGTCTTGCACTGACATAACTCTAAACATGTCAGTGCCATTGTTTTGTCTCAAGATACACATCAGTAATGTTTTTAGGCATGTTTATAAAAGCTACATAAATGGGTAACGCTTTAGATAAATGTCCTAATTTAACTAAGGCCTAGTCCTGGCTTAGTCTAAGCCCTGTCTGTGAAACCAGGCCATGGTGTTGGTTTTGCTGATGATACTCAGCTCTATATTTCTTTGCAGCCTGACGAAACATATCAATTCACAAAACTAATGGAATGCATATAAAAAATTTGTAATTATAGTAAAATAGTAATTTCCTACTAATGAATCCAGAAAAAAATTGGTTTTAATAACTGGACCAAACAACCTCCACATGTAATAACCTAGAATACTGTCTAACACTTGATTGCTACCCTGTTACATCTTCATCATTAGTTGTGGCCCTGGGTGTGCGCTTTGATACCAATCTTTCTTTTGAAAGCCACATTTCTAACATTTGTAAAACATCATTTCTTAAAAATATATCTAAATGACGACATATATGCTAGTTAGTTCATGCGTTCATGACCTCAAGTCTAGATAGTTGTAATACTCTACTGGGTGGTTGTCCTGCACGCTTAATAAACAAACTCCAGCTGGTCCAAAACGCAGCAGCTAGAGTTCTTACTTGAACCAGGAAGTATGACCATATTAGCCCGGATCTGTGTATGCCCCATCTGATGCCAGCAGCCAATCACAGCACTGGAATGGAGAAGCACCTAATTACAATCTCATCCTCATTAGAAAAGGATGAATGTACCCTTTCAACAAACAGTCCTTGTTCTGAGTCTCATCTACGTGTTCCAGATTTTTTGCCTCATGTAACTTACAGTAAAACTGTTTTATCCCAACCATTACTCCTGGTAATTTTCCATAAATATTTAGTTTAAACGTAGAATTAAGTTTGGTCACCCTTTATATTAGGTGGCCTTAACTACTATGTACAAATATTAAATACCCACAAGACTATGGATTCACTATGTAACCACATTGTAACATCCCAACCTGAAGTTCTCCCTCCTAACCGCCAGAGGGTGCCCTCTCACGTATACTGAACTCTATTCTCTGTTCCTGTCACATGGTCACACAAATATTTATTAGAATCTTTATTAACAGTGTACGTCCAGTTGAGTCTGTTGTTTACTTGTTCTGGGTTCAAGTTAAGCTGTCCTATACACCCACATCAATAACAACTTGTACATTTGTGTAATTGTGTAAATTGCAATTACTGTATTTTTTTGTATGTCTGTATATTCGTTTGTGTGCTTGTGTGCAATATAACCTTCTGATTCTGGGTTTGTAAAGACAAGCTTGAGTTTACTGTAATGCACTTGTAAAAGGAGTCTATCGATTTCAATACTCTGAAATCAACATTAACATACAGTATACAAACAGGACAGTATACCCACAAAGCACTACACATAATAGCAGAGACTAGTGTCATAAAATCACTTATTAACCTGTGAAAAGTTACAGACAATATTTCAACTCCTGAACTGTCATGACCATGTAAAGCTGACTTTTTACAACAAAAAACATCTAAACACGGCCAAAAATGGATGATTTACTCGGTGTGTTTTATATAAATGTATTTCTGTTGACACTCACATACTCCAGGTTCATCAACAGTTCAGTGAGGGAAAGAACACTTTTTATCAACCTCCAGAGAAACATAAGAACTCTGTCTCTGGTCAGCTGCAGTTCTGCCAAAGCATGGCTGCTTACATTCTAATACATCTTCTCCACTTTTCTTACCTTTTCTCTAGGGAACATGCACTACAGGTATCTTGACACCTGAACCTGATTGAGCGCTTCCTCTGTGGAACATTTCTTTTTTAAACTCAAGAAAAACAGTGTTTTGTTTGCTCACATGAGCTTTCAGGCCAGACACCTAAATCATTTTAAGAATACTTCTTTTCCCCTCCCCTGGCGTACTGTCACGAGGTGTAGCAAGGGATGAAGAGAGGTGAGATCTATTAGCAAGCAGTCTTTATTAAACAAACACAAAATACAAAAATAACCCAAACTGGAAACCGATGACAATAATCCAAACATGAAGATGAAGACAAGGAGAACACAAGAGATTTGCATAAGTGTAAAGACAAGGACAGACAAACACTGACTGAAACACAAGGGTACAAATACACTGGGTAAGAAGAGGCTAATGAGGAACACAGTGAGTGGCTCTGCACAGTCAGACTTCATTCAGTATTAACACAGAAAGACGTCATAACCATCATGCCCTGCTTTTACTGCTGGACACAAGACAGTCTGCCCCGATGCATAGAACATGAGCTGCTCTTATAAGATGTTATGCAACCTGATTTACATAAAAGTTAGCTCTTGTCCTCTCATGTGATTGGCCAAGCAGTGTTCTGAGCAGATGTTTCACTGTTTGTATCACTTTGTTTGTCTGTTTTAGTCTCTGTGTTTCTAGGTAAAACACAAAGCTTTTTTTTTTTTTTTTTTTTTTTTTTTTTTTACAGTCAAATCACAGCTGCACCAATATTTGCAACAATGGCACTTTTGCTCATATGATATTGCTTATTGGCGTGTCTACAGTATATTTTAACTGAATGAATAATGTAAATATCTTCTAATGTACCCCTCGTGATAAATATTATTTGTTTATTATTTGTTAAGACCAAAATTTGCCAGTACAAATTATGTTTTCTGTCTTGATTGACCCCTAATTCATGTTCCTGCTCTAATTGTTAATGATTTATTTTGTGCATGATAAAGAAAAAAACATTTTGTCTTTATAAATCTTTCAATCAAAATAAATTAACTTGCTCCGCCTCTGAAATTACTTTCCAGCTGACATCATCAATCTCTCTTTTCATCCTCTTTCATATAGAGACACCATCTCAAGAAGGGGCAATATGAAGAGGCGTCAGACAGGCATGGTTCAGGCTAGACATACAGGTGATGCAGTATACAGGTGAGAGCCTGCACAATAGACAGGGCTAACTCCAAAACAAAGAACGCTTAAGAGATAACTATTAACATCTCAAAGTTAGGCAGTTTCAAAAAGACGTATTGGTTTGGAGATAGCACACTCACAAGCAAAACCATGAGTTAACTCCAATGATTGTTTGATCCCCAAGACAGAGACTTAAAACAGACCCTTTTTCCCTTTGAAGAGCTATGAGTGACCTCTGGAACGCAGGACCTCTCTAAAATCCATAGAGACTGCCTTTACATATCAAAATGCATCAGATCATTCCAAAACAATGCCAATCAAACACCATTTCATTACATAATTCTACATAATATCTGTAACCCACACATTTGACTATCATGTTGTAATCACTCATTGTTTATGTCCTTTTTAATAACTATTTAATAGTTCATGGAAGCATGGAGTGTTTGATATCTGCATCGTATTCTTATCATAGAAATCATGTCTAAATTATCCCCTGCTAGAGTGGGAAAGTTAAAGGTCCCATATTGTACACCTTTCTGAAGTTTTATTTTAGGTGTTGATGTCCTTAAGAATATATATTTGCGGTATAAGTACCAAAAACCATCGCAATATGTTTTTACAGCTCCTTTCTCAGGAGCTTTGTGAAGAACAGGTAGATTTTGGCCTGTCTAATTAATATTCATGGGCCTCTATTCTGATTGGCCCGTTGTTTTCGTAAACTATGGTAATGCAGGCTGTCAGTCAGCGGCTGTGGGCGGGGAATGAGGAATGTGACGTCACATTCCTCAGAGAATCAAAACGGCTTGTCTAATGAGACTGCTACTCCTTAAAAAATAAGGAGTGGGTGGATTTGTATCATTGTAGGGTGGTTATGTTCACACACTGTCAACACACATTTATATCCAAACACCTTGTAAAAGAGGCGCATCCTCTCGCATGTAAATATATGCGAGCACAATTGGCTTTTAAAGGGAATGGGAGATGAGACTCTGATTGGTTTATTGCACGTTACGCCCAAAACACACCCATGACTCATTAAGAGACGAGGGACAACCCTTTTGGACCATGCGCCTGAAGAGCCGACCATTTTTCCCGTTGTTAAACTAGCAAAAGTGGATTCAGACATGCCCTAAGAGCACCTGTGCCGTGAGCTTCAGACCATGTGCTCAGATCATTAAAGGGATAGTTCACCCAAAAATGAAAATTTTACATTTATCTGCTTACCCCCAGGGCATCCAAGATGTAGGTGACTTTGTTTATTCAGTAGAACACAAATGAAGATTTTTTAACTCCAACCATTGCAGTCTGTCAGTCATATAATGCATATGAATGGGGTCAAATTCTATGAGAGTAAAAAAAATGCACAGACAACTTCAAATTAAACCCTGCGGCTTGTGACGACACATATGTCTGTACACGTAAACAACACCAGATCTTGTATATTGACCTCCCTTACCGGAAGTGATGCGCGTTCAAGGCTGTTGGACATAGTGTTGTATTTGAGGTAAAAAAATCTATAAATACTGTCACTTTCTCGCACAAACCGATCGTTTCGTGTCTTAAGACATCAATGTTTCGTCACGAGCCACAGGGTTTAATTTGAAGTTGTCTGTGCATGTTTTTTTTACTCTCATAGAATTTGACCCCATTCACATGCATTATATGACTGACAGACTGCAACGGTTGGAGTTAAAAATCTTCAAATGTTAATTTTTGGGTGAACTATCCCTTTAAAATAGGGCCCAATGTCTAATTGGTCAGAACTCCTCCAAAGGGTTGGACAAACATCAGAGTTTAAAAACTCAGGACACAAACAAAGCATAAGACGGGGTTAGACGAGACAGAGATCAGTTGAAAATGGGTTGAGACCGAACAGCTTCATGCAAGCCATCTAACTACTTTCGTCTCACTACTTTCGTTTCTTTTCTTTTCCATTGAGAGTCTCACTTTCTAAGTTAAGTTTTTGCCGCAAACCTTCAGTCAACGACGCTATAATCTTTGCTCACCTCAAACTTTAAACTTCAGCCATAAAGACTTTCCATCCATCTGCCAACAGACCAGAACATGATTGGCTTCCCACTTCAGATGCTAAAAGACCTCCAGCGAATCAACGAAACTAGGAAATCCCTTTCAACAAAGGATGTATTTAAAGTGAAGTGTTCTTGTGTTATGTGCTTACGAATTAAACTGCTGGGGCCCTATTTTAGCGATCTGAGCTCATGGTCTGAAGCTCACGGCGCAGGTGCACTTTGGGTGTGTCTGAATCCACTTTTGCTAGTTTAACGACTGTAAAAATGGTCTGTGCTCCAGGTGCATGGTCCAAAAGGGTTGTCCCTCATCTCTTAATGAGTCATGGGTGTGTTTTGGGCGTAATGTGCAATAAACCAATCAGAGTCTCATCTCCCATTCCCTTTAAAAGCCAGTTGCGCTCACGCCATGGCGGATTCGCTATTTACATGGAGGAATATAGACACCCTCAACCTGACGAGTCAGTTTAAATACATGTGTGTATTGCCAAGATTGGTCAAATAATTAGACCAAAATTATTTCATTTGTCATTACTGCAGATAGGTCATTCGGATACATGCAATGACTATCCATTACGACATGTAGGCATTTTATCTTTATATACACAATAATAATCTTTTACATTATAATCCTTTTATTTTAAATTTTTGGCATGTGTGTGTGCTGCTGCCCTGTGTGTAATAATCAGAGTGTACGCGTGTGTGTGCTGCTGCCCTGTGTGTAATAATCAGAGTGTACGCATGTTGTGCACCGCCTATAGGCTCATATTACTAACACACCCTTTAAATAACACAAAAAATACTGCACTATTGACTTTAGAGCAGGTTTGTGTTGGTCAATTGTGTTGGAACATGACAATGATAACTGCGTCGGGCTGAAACTACTGCTATAGAGTTGATAGTTACGGCCCGTTGAAATGAACGCTGGACGATTCATTTGTTCAGTCGTAAAATAAGTGATTCCTTCAAAACTCCTTATAAATTAATCAATAATTCCCTTTGAGCTAAACTGACCTGTTTCCTTTATATACAAGTGATGGGTAGGGATCATACAAGGGCAAACAGTACAACACAGCAATGGCCAAGGTGTAATCCAATAACCAGATCCGAAGACAAGGGCTAAGAGTCAGCACTGGGATGGACAGTCTTTTAACCAATGTGTTTTGGGGAGACAGTAAACCACAGCACGAACTGGGCAGAGACAGGAGATTAAACCAGAAAGAAACCCACCCCTCGAAACAGGGCTGAAGGAAGAGTATATAAAGCTGAGAATTCAAGAAGAGAGTAGAAACAAATGTGAGACAATGAACAAATACTTATTGTGAAGCGTGAGGGCACCTGATTAAAGTTCCTGCTGAAACGCTGATAAAAACTTGCAAATCATCTGTAGCAGAGTACTTTATTTTTTCATAATATGCTATTACAATGTTTGTAGACTTCCTGTTTCTTCGGTATACAAAAGCACAGATGGTAGGTGTGTGGATCTTTGCGGTCCTTTAGCCCATAGGGTCTTTGAAAATAAAGGGCAAGTATTCTCTGGTGGACCCACAGCAGGTGAGCTGTGCACAGTCACACGTCGACTGACATTTAAATTGATAATGTGGAGATCTGTAAAACTATCTAAATGGCCAACGCTTACAGAAAAGAAATTCTCTCCCATCCATTACCACCAATACTGTTTAAAAGGCATACCAGGGTGCACTGTCCCAGCTCCAGTCAACATGAATATTGTTCTTAAAGGGGTCATGAGTTGAGAAATCAACTTTTCATTCAGCCTTTGATATATAAAAGTTCATTATGATATAAGAATATCCTGTAAGTTTCGGAGCTGAAAACTTCGTGTTAGTCAAAGAAAAGCTTTTATTGACACCAGGCCCAGCAAACATTCGATCTCATAATATGCCAACCCCTCACGTCATCGTGTGGTTAAACGGCGCCTCAACATAAGAATAAGTACGCCTGATTCTGTAGCCCCGCCCACCGACTTGTGGAGCTAAACTGATTGCGCTACCGAGCAATAAACATGCCGAAGATAGCAAGATATTGCGCTGTGCCTGGTTGTGGAAGAACACAGTCGCTGCATAAGCTTCCTTCGGATTCTAATATTAACAATGTGTGGTTGAACTTTATTTTTAATGTAGTTCCAGTTCACGTGCGTAAGACATTGCCTGTTTGTTCGCTTCATTTCACCACGGAATCGTTTGTAAACAAGACACAGGTCGAGACTGGATTTGCAGACATATTGAGATTAAAACACAATGCTGTGCCTTCTATATTGGATCCGTCAGGAATGGTGCATGAATGGTGCAAACTTAAACATGTTTTTTATATGTGATAGTATTGCATTGTTACAGGTCGTTTGATATCTACTGATTATGTGTACGTGTCTAATCAGTCACAGAAGGGTCCAACTATGAAGGATGTAGCTTGTCAAACAAACTGAAAGATTAGAAAAACTTAAAAGATACATTGGAATTAAACCCTTATTAAGGATAACTTACCAAGCTGTCACAGGCTGTAATATCCTTTGTATTTGAGGTGTTGTTGGTTCATTGTCCTGCGATTCGGATCAGACTCTGGGTCAAACATGTATGGGCGAATCATTCCGGTTGCCATTTTTCCACATTGGACGTTTTCAAAACAATTCCCCACGTGTACTGACGGGGGAGTCTAAACTAATTATAATATGTAAAACTGTTATCCAATCATAGCAGTGGGCGTTTACTTCCAAGTCTTCAATGCGGCATGCCCATAAAAACCGAGCGTTCCAGGAGATAGGCTCAAAACCAGGGTAGAAAATAGCCTATTACTTATTTATTATGATGTTTTTGAATGTAAAAACCACACAAACCTAATAAGTTGACCTCAGACAACAATATAAAAAAATAAAAAAGCCAGTTCATGACACCTTTAATAATAAGAGTTGTGTAACAACTGATTGTGTAACAAAAACACCAAACGGGAAGATGGCGTCAGGGCCCAAGTGCAGGAGTTTATTTACAGTAGTGGTACCAGACAGGTAAATATGCAGGGGAGTATACAGTTGAAAACACAGGAGCGCAGGCTGGATACAGGTTGACAACAGGAGAGTAACATAGGTAAGTATCTTGTAGACCGGATGAGGGATAACAACAGGTGAGTATCTCAAGAACAGATACACAGATCTCCAGGGAAATCACAAACTGAAACACTGGATTTTCTTCAACACGGGCAGCTTCTCAAATGGTCCAACGTAAACACAAAGTCTTAAACAGAACATAACTGAGGGAAGTATCAAACCGTAACTTAACTTGCTGCCAAACTCATTTCACATCCGTCGATATAACTTAAATCCACAGGTAAAGATCCATATAATTGTCCAACAAAAGGGTCCCAGAGCATATACATGAGCAAACATGAGGTGAGTCTGTATAGCATAAATGAAGACCAGACAAAGACTGACTGGTTGTGCTGTGCTTATATGCAAGTTCAAACACCAAGTTGATTAACAGCAGGTGTCTCTTTTTCCTTGATGCCTTAAAATAGCTTAAATGTAACTCTACACCCTTGCCTCATTTAATATACGCGGTTCTATGAATATGCAAATGAGCCCCGCCTCCACTCACTCGCTCCAGCTCAGAGATCCACTCGCTGACATGATTGGTTACAAGGTAGTTTGTGACGTCAGAAACACCAGCGATTTCCAACCGATTTATTTGGTTCACTGCAGTTTGCAATGGTGATGACTTATGAATTTGCACATGGTTTGTCTTAAAGCATATTAAAACAAATTTGATTTTATAGGGGGGACAATAGGGGGACTTTAAAACAGTGCACAGATTTTTGTCATTCAAGAACTATTCAGTAGGGGTGTAACGGTACACATATTCGCACCGAACCGAACGATACCGAATGCAATCTTTAACAGTTAACAGTGGGCTTGTTTTACACGGGGAACATACTTCAATCCGAGTTCCCACACGAACATATTAAGTATTCTGTCCATTTTATCACGAAATTTGAACGATAAATGCCGTTTTGACGCTCTTTAATGTGGCATGACTGATTACTGTATAGACGAGTGAACGTAATCGTCATAATCAAAGAATAAACATGAATGAATATCTGAAGGTATGTTGAGGATACGTTACAACTTACTGAAACTATCATATGTTGTGTAATCGTCAATAAAACAGCTTGTAATGTCACGTAGCATCACATTTACCTCAGAAGTCATTCAGTGTCCACAGCAATCAACTCTTTCACTAACTATATGCACTATATTAGCCTATATATTCATTATATTCTACTTAATCTGTTAGTGATGTCTTGATTATTTAATGTCTGTTTGAATAAATCTGTCATGAAAATGACAGCCACTGTGTATGATTATATTTCAACAATGAATTGGAGTAAAAAACATCATTTTTTAGATTTGATTAGATTAGATTTAGAAGTTAATGCAAAAACTGCCTTACGTGAAGTTTACATGTTTGCATACAATGTGTAATTTGAGTGTTGATTATTATATCTAAAAATAAATAGCTAGTGAATTTAGGCTAATTTGGGCTCTGTTGTTAACCTTTAATATTACAGTAATGTAAGGGCTCCCTGTATCACTTTACAGCATTAGCAGAGATAATTTTTTAATTTTTTATAAATCCTTAAGAAACTTTTAGTTTTAATTGAATTAATTTAAGGACAGACACAATTTTTTCAGTAAACCACTGTTTAATAATAATTAAAAAAAGCTATTTTATATTTAGTTTTCTCTCCCCTGCTGTACCGAACCCGTACCAAACCGTCCGTTTTGTGTACCATTACACCCCTACTATTCAGGCATACATTCCAGCTTTCAGCTCACTTTATGTCGTTCAAAACCTGGATTTTCTTTCTTCTGTGAAGCACAAAATATTCTCATATACTTAGAATTAAGATAATCAGACACAGCTCAGGGTGTTGCAATATAATGGTGTTGACTATAATCATGACACTTAAAATTATAAATATTGACATCATGTTAATACGACACATCTTGCCAATATAACTAAAACAGAAAATTCTCATTTTTCAGTCCTCTAGAAATATACACTCTATTAAGAGTTGAGATCATACTGAAGGACCATCCAACACACACACACACACACACACACACACACACACACACTCAATGACCAGAATTTTGTTGTGGATGATGTACAGATCTTCTCAACTTTAGAGCAACCTGCATTCATTTGACTGAAATGTGAAAATGTGTTAAAGCATATAAAACCTATCAATAGCGTGACTACAGCCGCTGATATGATCTGAGCTCAGCAGAAGCTAGACTGGGTTGAATTGATACCAGTCTGTGCAAGCTCAGCTGCTTGCACAGACACTTATCAAACATTGGCAGCTAAAATAAACAGCATTACACCGAGAGCAAAGTTCAGACTACTGACACTGATTATAGAAGTCATTTCTAAAAAACTCAAGGAATTCTCGAATATTCTGCACAGTTGGAAGAGAGAGAGAGAGAGAGAGAGAGAGAGAGAGTTGTTGCACAAATTAAAAGAAAAGGTTGCACAATCCAAACTGAACATCTTTATGGAAAAAGACTCTTTAACATATATTGTGTCTTTCTGCCTCTACATCCTCAGCTCTTCACCAGCATGAGAAGGCCTGAGAGTGTTTTAAGTGTCGTCTGATGTGTGTGTGTGGGAGGTTTCTCTTCATTCTTCGGCTTTATTTTAGGAGAGTCAGCAGCATCACACTGTGATATGAAACATTCTTCACTTCAGAATCGCATCTGTCTGTCTCATTGCGCATGGCACGTATAGCTGTGAGAGTAAATGTAATGTCTGTCGGGGTAAACGCAGCTGAGGCAAACCGCAGGTTCAGAAGTTCAGCGTCACAAACAGCTCTTTTATCTCCGCCACATACCTGCCAGCAGTGACAACACGGCATCAAACACACACGCATCTCTCTACCGGGTTAAAGCAGAGCTACAAACATGACCCTGATACTGCAGTTGTACTACACACATACACATAGTCATACAGCCCTACAATACACCAACAGTGATGGCCCTGGGCTCTTTTGAGAAGCAGTTTCTGGTTAACAAGCGCTAGCTACTTTTTTTCTGACAGCACTACATCCTCTGATGGTGGTTTAGAGAGCATTGCGGCTTACACTGTGGTTGATGTTGGAGCAACTATTAATCTACAGAAAATGTTATCAAGCTAAAACACCTGTACATCCACATATCCCCTATATAGTGCACTGTCTGATCCTTTCCTATCCCCTATATAGTGCACTGTCTGATCGTTCCCTATCTCTATATAGTGCACTGTCTGATGTTTCCCTATCCCCTATACAGTGCACTGTCTGATCTTTCCCTATCCCCTATATAGTGCACTCTCTGAATCGGTGCCTATCTCCTATATAGTGCACTGTCTGATCGTTCCCTATCCCTCAACAATACTCAACAAATAATAATAATACAAAATATAAATTCTGAACATTACAAAATAAACAAACAACACAAACTACTAAAAGTGAAGCAAAAATAAGTTTAGCAGATAAAACCAACATAAATCAAGAAACTCCACAGCATAATCTATTCATGCCGCATGTAATATTAAAAATAAAAGGATTATAATGTAAAAGATTATTATTGTGTATATAAAGATAAAATGCCTACATGTCGTAATGGATAGTCATTGCATGTCTCCGAATGACCTATCTGCAGTAATGACGAATGAAATTGGCTAATTATTTGACCAATCTTGGCAATACACACATGTATTTAAACTGACTCGTCAGGTTGAGGGTGTCTATATTCCTCCATGTAAATAGCGAATCCGCCATGGCGCGAGCGCAACTGGCTTTTAAAGGGAATGGGAGATGAGACTCTGATTGGTTTATTGCACGTTACGCCCCAAAACACACCCATGACTCATTAAGAGACGAGGGACAACCCTTTTGGACCATGCGCCTGGAGCACAGAGCGTTTTTCCAGTTGTTAAACTAGCAAAAGTGGATTTGGACACGCCCTAAGATCTACAATTCCTGGATGCTGTGTTTACAGACAGATCAATAGAACATAAGAATTTAGCAAAATCATAGTTTTTCTTCCCTTCAGTTTGGAAAAAAAAAGTATATGTACTTTTTAAACCATCAGAGTAAAGAGTTGCCAGATGAACCACTCCTGAAAAATATCTGAAAATCAGTGGTGTCTCTAAGGCATGGTGGTAAGTGCTAATGTGTGAATCAATGTAGTTAAAAAGAAGCTTAGCCAGCAATCCAGTAACAGACACTATCTGCCAGGAACAATAGTTGAGGAGATATGAGCTTTTCATAGTATCTGCTTATTTCAGCTGTGTGGTCAGATTTACTTAATAAAACGAACCCTTCAACCCACTAAAAATCTGAATTCTTTCCATCTATTTTGCAAAAGGTGCTAATTGGTGCACTCATAACCTGTGAACAGGATTGACTTTTAGGCTTGAGGTCTATTATCAGCAGAAGATGTATACATTTGTGAATTATGGAAAAGAAAGCTTTTCTCAACTGTGGATATTGGATATTGTGCAGCACAGATACATAATCACATAATCTTAATAATTCAGATACAATTTTGAGTTTACATATCTCTTGACAATATTTGGTAGTTCTGGAGTGAAGAGAGATCCTGGGGGATTTAAAGTCAAGCTGTTGTAGCACTCTTTCAACAGTTCAGCTCAGTTCAGGTTCATTACAGCTTCTTTTGAACATACTTTACAAGAAGGACTGTGAGTTCAAGAGATGCCTTCCTCAAATGTTCACATCATTTGGTGTTAAGTGTCTGATAGATACCCAAATAAATACCCAAAGTGGGTTCTTTTCTTTTAGAGAGCATTCGGATCAAAAATATTTGCTGACAATGAATTGGTGAAATCTGAAAGAGAAAAGTTCCTTATCTAAAGACAAAAAAGAAAAAAGAAAAAAATTTAAATCCTGCAAAAATAATATCACAAAGAAATCGACATGGTCCAAAAATAATTTATGCAAATAATTTCTTATGATTTTGGGTGAAATCATAAGATGTTCTTCACTCTTTCCCTCTAACTCTCCTCCAGGATATATCTCTCTTACACACACACACATCCTCCGGGCTGTTCTGACCATCAGTGAAAACAGTCTGATCCTTAAAAAGAAGGGCTACGCTGCCACATTCCTGCTGTGAATATAGATGATTTTCCACACAGGCCAGGGCTCTTGGATGGAGGGATAAATGAAAATCGATACAGACGAAGAAAGCAGAAACAATGTCACTGTCCCAGTGTATTGATCCACAGCTCCTCTGGCTAATGTCCTTGATTCAACAGCTTCTTGTCTTCAGGTCACCCGCCACCAGCAGCAAAGACAGACTTTGGGATTCTATTGAGTGAGGAAGTGACGTCATAATCACCGATTCTGTCCAAAGGTCAGTGTTATAAATGTGGGAGAGACGTTGTAACATGGGATCAGTTATAACACTTTACTTATAATCACTTTAACCACTTAAATTTATGTTCAAGGAAAAAAATTGCTATCATACATGACAACCGCTTCCTGAAATGAAAAATCTAAAGTATTAAAAATATGAAGGATTTTCAAGATATATTACAAATTTCGAGCAAAAACATTTAAATGTGGATTCAATCATGTTAATACACGTAATAATCAAAAAAAAAAAAAAAAGTATCATCTGAATCAACAGATTCTTATGGAAGCCCATTTCCGCCACTAAATAAAAAAAATAAAAATAGTAATTGCGACTTTTTATCTCAGAAAAGAAACTTTTTAAGTCAGAATTCTGAGATATATTTGTTATACTGTTTTTATTTCTATGTTCAGTTTGTGGAAAGGAGGTCACACAGCCTCAGTCAGAAGTTCTGGAAGCTCATAATTCATGTACAGTAAGGTCTGAAGAGACTCATGTGAAATCAAACAGGAGAAAAGCCAGTCAGTTGAGTTTGTGGCAAAACCTTTTACAGTGCTTGTGTATTGTTGTCTTTCAATGCATTAATTCATAATTAATTCATTCTCAGAAAGTAGAACTGAAATGACATTTCAAAATGCACCTGCAGAATATTTTTCCAGTCATGAATTTTGTCATTGAGGATTTCTTAAAAAATAAAAATCTTGTCTCGTTCGAGCTAAGTGTCTCGTCACACCCCTAGTCCTTTTAAATGCAAATGAGCTACTGCTCGCACCCTTTCAGTAAGAGGGCGGAGCTTCAAGAGCTCGTGTTAGCAGATCCGATTACCTCACGCATTAAAAATGTCCGAAACTGTTCAGCCTTTTATGTTCAAACCGGAGTCGGACAATGATGTTGTCGGAGTGAATGGAGTCTCTGAGAATGAGACAGGACGTTTCTGAATGGATAGTTGATGAATTTATGAGTTCACTATGTGTCATACTGTCATGATAATCTATAAATCGCTGGTGTGGGAACTGTTGTAAGATGAGCCAGAGAATATCTGCTGCATGAAGAGAGAACAGGTGCTCGACTACAACAACTCTTCCTCTTCTCAACATCGCCTTTGTTGCGTGATGTCACTAACCCATAAAGAAGCTCGTTGTAGTCCCTACGAGCCGTTTGTTGTAGTTCTTAAAAAGAGATTTCTGTAAAAGAAAATATCTTCCTTTGCTTTGAACTTTGAGCGTCGTAACTTTGCAGATGTTGTTTATGCTCAAACAGCAACACTACACACTACTAAAGTTAAAAAAGTCTAATCATAATCAACCACCGCTTTAAAGTGTAAATAGGCTACTCTTGAGGCAGTGAGCCGGCCACAGTTTTAGTTCACACACATCATAAACACAACTCTCCTCACTGGCACTTTCCTCACTGCATTTAGGCAGGCTAGTGTAACTCCACTGCTTAAGAAACCTAGACTAAACCTTGCACTAATAGACAATAACATACCAATCCTTCTCCTCCCGTTCAAAGTGAAAACACTCGAACAAGTTGTTTTCATTCAGGTCTTCTCTTTCCCCCTTCAAAACAAAACAACCTGCTGGACAAGAGTCACTCAGGCTTTAAACATTGCCTTGCTGCATGTCACTGAAGCCCTGTGGCTGGAAAGTGCTGCTGCCAGATCATCTCTCCTCATTCTGCTGGACCTGTCTGCAGCATTCAATACAGTAAATCATCAGATCCTCCTGTCCACCCTCTGGACACTGGGCATCACAGGAATAACACTACAATGGTTTAAGTACTAACTTACAAGTAGATTTTCCTGGGTATCTTAGAGGAAAACCATATCACACCAACTATCCACTGGGTGTACCTCAGAGTTCGGTGCTTAGCCCCCTCCTCTTCTCAATAAATGCAGCATCACTGGGGCTTATCACTATCACTATCACTACCACTGCACTGCAATGCAACTCAATCTAGTAAAGTTGGAGCTCCTTGTCTTCTTAGCCAGTCAAGCAATTCAGCACAGTATTACCATTAAGGACTCTTAATGCTTCAGCATACCAAGACATTTTGGACAATTTCATGCTCCCTACTTTGTGGGAACAGTTTGGGGACGGCCCCTTCCTGTTCCAACATGACTGCGCACCAGTGCACAAAGCAAGGTCCATAAAGACATGGATGAGCGAGTTTGGTGTGGAGGAACTTGACTGGCCTGCACAGTCCTGACCTCAACCCGATAGAACACCTTTGGGATGAATTAGAGCGGAGACTGAGAGCCAGGCCTTCTCGTCCAACGTCAGTGCCTGACCTCACAAATGCGCTTCTAGAAGAATGGTCAAAAATTCCCAATAACACACTCCTAAACCTTGTGGAAAGCCTTCCCAGAAGAGTTGAAGCTGTTATAGCTGCAAAGGGTGGGCCAACTCCATATTAAACCCTACGGATTAAGAATGAAATGTCATTAAAGTTCATGTGCATGTAAAGGCAGGCGTCCCAAAACTTTTGGCAATATAGTGTATGTTACAGCTATACAGTAGCATCAGTCTAAAATTGAGGGGATGAACTTGATGAACCAAGTTTGCATGGATGAACTGTGAAAATGTGTGTATAAGAAGTTTAAAAAGTTTAAATTCAGGAGTACAATACAGTAATATAAAACCCAAAATACTGTTCTCTGAATATTATATGACAAGATCTATGCACTGTTGAACATTCATTGATTTAAGGAGTAGAGCACTTGTAAAAGGGGAATTAGACAAGCAGCCCAAATGAACTGAAGCACTGAAGGAAGTTAATGCATCATTACCCAGAATTTGCCCAGAGGTCCTGTTCTCTCACCCCAGCCCAGACAAGCCCAGCTCAGCCCAGGACATGACGGCCACATTAGCAGAGGAGAGTGAGAAAAAAAATTAAGAACAAGGAAATGTCATTTATCATTAGCATTAGCTCTTTTATCATAAACATAAAGAAGATTAAAAGTCTCAGATTTTCATCAAGAAAAAAGTGTAGGGACTTAATATGATAGTGGAAAGTGTATAAGAGACATTTAAAGTTCAGAGATGTTTTTTTCTTTACAATAACATTAACTAATGAATTGTTTGAAATATTACCAGGAACATGCATTGATGGCATGAATGGCATACATTTTTATTTCACCCCATTTTTGGGCGCTTGGGGGTCCCTGATAAAATATCCCCCAACAATATGCTATGAGGGTACTAAAACTCCAAGGTTTTCTATATAAGTGGAATAAGAAAAAACAAGCAATATAGGCATTAGAAAAGTTATATTTCGACGAACATCAATCATACATTTTCCCAACCATTCACAAATATCAAACAATCAAATAAACAAACTACTACTAATGACCCCGACTGCTGGATCATGTTCCTTCCGCATAAACATAAAATGTTAAAATGTTTTACAGGTACAGTTTAGATTTCATGTTGACACATAATTGGTCATATATTGATTTGAGATTCTGTTCACTGGTTAAATGAGAAATAGTGATGTTTGTCACACAATCTGTGTCCTGAGCTCCATCAGTCACTACCATCATCTCTGCCCTCAGGAGAGGCACAGCCGCACAAAACCTGCTCGCTGAAAACGTCCTGCACAAATCAATATATGAGTTGATGAAAAACAATAAGAAAGACAGTAAGCACCTTTTATGGCATTTCCTGCTTGTGTTTAGTTCATTAGGTAGGGTTAGGTCTTTGCATTTGCTGTTAAAGCCATGTTCATTTTCTAAGTCTGTTGCGGGTTTTGTGTTTCCTCCTCTCATATAAACTCTGGATCTTTGTGTTTGAAACCTTTGGTTTAAATGATGCTTGCTGGATTTGTGAAGAGTTTTATTTCTGCTATAGCGTCTTATATTATGCTAAATGACAACGAGGGAGGAAGTATTCTGTATATAACAATACAATTCCTCCAACAGTTGTCATCAATCTGTTTTTTTATTGCAGTAAAACATCCAGTGGTTTCACAAGCCGTATTCACGCTTGGTCACGGCTGAAATCTTGGTATGTCAATCCCAAAACCTGAAATGTGGTTTGACACCATGTGTCACTGTGAATAACATTACTTTTCTGCTATCCGAAAACTTTTTACAAGAGAAATGACAATAATTCAATAGATTTGGCTGGCTTCTCAAGACAACGGGCATCTTGTCAGTAACTAAAGTAAATGGTAATGTGATTCCTATGTGTTTAAAGGACCCACAATTATACTTCTGTCCTTATTCCAAACCTGCATGACTTTGACAGAAGGATATAAATGCATAAGATGTGTTTTGAGGGTGTGGAAAGAGCTGTGTCAGCAATACAGAGATTTCTGGAAGCACAACAGGAGATTCTCATTGGTTAATGGATTCCTACTCTGGAGAGCAGAGTGTGCTTGTTAAAATGTCTCGACTTGTGATCGCATGGTGGAGCATCACTCAACATTCTGGAAATACACCATCTCTACTGATAATGAACGGATGGAAACATCCTCTGCCGTACAGTGAGTGTGTCTGTTTATGCTGACATTAGTTCACACTTTGTGTTTAAACGCAGGTCTAGAGCTGAGGGCCAGTGAGGGCCTTAAAGGCCAATGTTCTGCCTCACTGCATACAGTAATTACTGAGACCAGAGAGGCCGTGTGTGTGTGTATTTTAATGCTAGAATAAAGGTTAATGAAGCTTATGACACTTCCAGTTAATTCATTACACAGACTGCACGTATCTTCAGATTTGGTGACGAATCTGTGCAGAATGAACAGCTACTGACTTTGGTAAATGCTCTGAACTCTAGAGGTGAGCTGAACACTTCATAAATGACACATCTGATCCAAAAATTAATATGCAAGGAAAATCTCTGAAGGGTTTTCACCCATGAGGAGAACTTAACATAATCTAAAATAAAGAAGACATTAACTCTTTCCTCACCATTGAGGTTATTTTCCATAATTTATGATACACCGCTTCCTCGCCATTGAAATAATTTTCCGGCAATCCATGTTTTCACTGTTATATGGTAGGGGGCGCTGAAATAGTACACTATCTCTGGATCCAAAAACAAGCGATAGAAGTAATGCTTACACACATGAAAAATAATGCAATCATCAGACATTAAACAACATATAAATTAAAACTGCCTAACGTTACCGAATGAAATGTCGAACTCATATATATATATATAGATCAGGCATAACATTATAACATTTGTGTTGGTCCCCCTTTTGCTGCCAAAACAGCCCTGACCCGTCGAGGCATGGACTCCACTAGACCCCTGAAGGTGTGCTGTTGTATCTGGCACCAAGATGTTAGCAGCAGATCCTTTAAGTCCTGTAAGTTGCGAGGTGGGGCCTCCATAGATTGGACTTGTTTGTTCAGCACATCCCACAGATGCTCGAGTGGATTGAGATTTGGGGAATTTGGAGGCCAAATCAACACCTCAAACTCGTTTTTGTGCTCCTCAAACCATTCCTGAACCATTTTTTCTTTGTGGCAGGCGCATTATCCTGCTGAAAGAGGCCACAGCCACCAGGGAATACTGTTTTAATGAAAGGTATGCTTAGGTACCAAACAATGCTTAGGTAGGTGGTACGTGTCAAAGTAGCATCCACATGGATGGCAGGACCCAAGGTTTCCCAGCAGAACATTGCCCAAAGCATCACACTGTCTCTGCCGGCTTGCCTTCTTCCCATAGTGCATCCTGGTGCCATGTGTTCCCCAGGTGAGCGACACACACATACCCGGCCATCCACGTGATGTAAAAGAAAACGAGATTCATCAGACCAGGCCACCTTCTTCCATTGCTCCGTGGTCCAGTTCTGATGCTCACGTCTCACATCATAATTCACATCACTACACATCCACATCAAATAATAAGACAACAATAGACACCAGTTGGGGAGAAAAAAAAAATACACATCCAGTTTCAGTGCAACACTGGAAAAATTTGGAACACAGCTTGGTTAGACATATGGCTTTGATTCTAGTAATTTCAGTAAATGTGTCTCAACAAGATGTCCAGGACCTCCACCAAAGAAATAGGCCACAACATTAAAGATCCAGAGGTGTATTTAACTGTGGGCATGGGGTACTTTTTATCCTTGTTTGCACCATCTGGTGGCCTTTTAAGTTTCATCCGACCACAGAACCAGGTCCCGTCTGAAGCTCCAGTCGTGTCTGACATCTGAATATACTGGAGTTTGTTTTTGAATGAGCGAGGAGGATTTTTCTTCAAACCCTCCCAAACAACATGTGGTGATGTAGGGGTTGTTTGATCATGTCTTTCTGACCCCAAGACTAACTAATCTCTGTGATTCTCCATCTGTGATCTTGGAGAGTCTTTGTCTACTCAAACTCTCCTCACCGTGCATTAGGACGATATACACACGTCAGATTCGTAACATCTTTAGTTGATTAGAAATTCTTAATTATTGCCCTGATGGTGGAAATGGGGATTTTCAGTGCTTTAGCTGTTTTCCTACAGCCACTTTCTGTTTTGTGAAGCTCAACAATCTTTTGCTGCACATCAGAACTATATTCTTTGGCTTTACTCATTGTGATGAATGATTAAGGGAATTTGGCCTTTGTGTTTCCTCATATTTATACTCCTGTGGAACAGGAAGTCATGGCTGGATAATTTCATGTTCCTAGTCACCCTGGTGTGCTAAAGTGGCCAACATGTATTGGGAAAAAACATGTATTTCATAATGTGAGTTTCCCCCCACTTTCAGTTATTTTACTTCAATGAAAGGTTAGATTTTTGTGATTTTTTTGAATGAAAGATCAAAAGGATAAACAATGCAGATTTATTTTCACAGCTGCCTTTGCTCATATTTACCAGGGGTGCCACTAATAGTGGAGGGCACTGCTGACTCCATCCCATTAATCTTAGATTTACTAGCTGCTTCTCTTTAAGACTTTAAAATAATTTCCATGGTAATCCACACTATGGCACAAATATGTGATGTTCTGCAAAAGGATAGTCCTTTAGTGAGCGGCAGGAATACTTCATACCCTCACACGCAAGAATACATTATTAATAACTGAGATTACACGGATATTCACTCTGAAAAATGATTAGAGGGAAGGAGATGAAGCCACTTACAGTACTTTCCTATAAACCGAATATTGATTCAATTCAATGAAAGCTCAGCTTCTCATCTCTAGCTTTCAACACCATTCACAATTAACCACGAGCAACAACTCCACCTCGGCCCGCCTCTAATTGAGCTGTCTAATGTGATTAGGGTATAATGACGATCTATCCGCCCATGACAGATCCATGACCAGAGAATTTCTCAAGCTCTTATCGTCTTATCCATAATCCCCCACTCCACCGCCTCTCCTCCAGGTTTAGTGCCACGACTGTCAAGAGGGATAAAAATAACACTTTTCCCACAATAGAGTTCCGCAGCTGCAATTCCCTTATCCAGTTTCCAGCAGCGTGGCCTTAATCAGGTCAGAACGCTTTACAGCAGCTTCTGATGCCAGATAAAGACAGACTCCTTCATTTCAAGTGCTGCTTCCAGTTATCTGTCTCGCACGGTTACAGGAAGACACTCAGCGCTAAGTGTGCGCTGCACTGATGGACTCTTGTATAGTTCTCAGAGGTCATCAGCCTCCTGCAGGCAAACGCACAGCGAAAGCCTCAGAGAAACTACGGACACATAATGGAAAAGAATTGATCTAGAAATGACTGAACTGAAGAGAAGGTTTGTGATTGTTAGTGAAGCACACAGTATTTGACAGAGTCAATGAGATCTATGCATTACAGTTGTATTATTGAGAATCCAGTGTGAGAACATGGGCGGCATTATAGGGTCACTCACCTCAGGGTTTAAAGGGACAGATCAGTTGTGGTGCGTTGACGTCACTGACTCCAAAAACCTCAGTGTGCAGTGTTGGGGGAAACTTGCATTACTTACTTGCATAAGTAATGCAAGTTACTTTGTTCTCCCATTTATTGACTGACACTCTCTTGTCCCAGTGTTGAGAAAATCATAAGTGCGGAGGCGTTGTGTGTGAACATGATGGTTATTGTAACTACGCAATTAGTTACTTTTTAAAGGAGTAACTCAATATTGTAATGCATTACTTTTCAAAGTAACTTTCCCCAACACTGGACTCGTGTGTAATAACTGAATGTAGGATTTTTGGCCAACAAATATGTGCTACATGTAAGCTTTGGCCTAGAGGAAGCTGGATATATCAATGAAAAATTAGTTATATTTTGGGTCTGTTTCTCACAAAAAGCATAATGACTTCAGAATACTGGAGTCAGGTTGACAAAATCTCTCCTTTTGAGTTTATTTTAGGTGTTACCTTAAGCCCTTGAGGTTATCATCACATTGTCTTTTCCACCAGTGTTTTATATCTGATGTCATCATATCAGGGCAAGACAACCTGTCACAAAATCAAGGCCTGCCCTACATTTGTATACGGCACAAGAGGGAAGAAAAGACTATTGCAACTTTAATGGTCTTCTTTATTTGGCTTTAGCTCCAGTAATACTGAAAGTCTAATTTATTAGAAAAGACTTCTTGCACACTGTAAAAAAACTGCCAGGAATTTACAGGATTAAAGTGTATTTTTTTACAATAAATTACCGTAGTCAGAAATTTACAGTGAAATGAATGCATGCTGGGTAATTTTCTTATGAATTACTGTTAATCAACAGCAAATTTATGCTGATATCACAGTAATTTACTGTGAATTTACATATATATTAGTTAGATAATTTTATAGATAAAGTTGTCTTTAACCATGGCACTGTAAGAAATTATATTGTTTATACTGTAATTGATTTGAAGTCACCATGATGGTGATCAGTGTTCCATTTGCTAGGGATCTTGGACCTTTCTGATCTAGCCAAGTCAGAAGTGTGACAAATGAAAACATTTGTTAAAACAAATGACAAGCTAGATTACAAAATAAGCTAATTGGCTGATTTTTAGGTAGTCAAACTATACTATTATTAGAATTATTTCAGCTTAAAGATTTACCAATATCTCATTTCAAATGTATAATTGTTTGTAGATGGATATTTTACAATAGTGAAGCAGTTGCTGAGATTTATCATGCAACACAAGATTTTTTTTTCTTCCATCACCTAATGATGCACAGACATCAATACTCGACATACAAAACACAACAATGGTGACACTCAACAAATAATAATACTACAAAATATAAATTCTGAACATTACAAAATAAACAAACAACACAAACTGCTAAAAGTGAAGCAAAAATAAGTTTAGCAGATAAAACCAACATAAATCAAGACACTCCACAGCATAATCTATGCATGCCGCACTGCATGCTAGGTAGTACATATGCTACTAGGTAATACTTCATAGTACATATGCACTGTGGAATTACTGTGAAAGTCATGCAATTATTAAAGGTGGGGTACGTGATATTTGAAAAACGTTGTTTGAAAGTTAGTCGGACCGACACATCCAGACACAACAAGGGGGGGCGTATAACGGTGGAGGAGAGAGAACAAGCAAGAGGGAGATTTGAAGAAAGACTGATGAAAGAGAGATGCCTGAGAGATATTACAAAAGAGAAAAACGCATAAGAATATGTGGCAGTACAGAAAAATGTAAGCTGGATGGAGGAGGGAAATCAATTATCCGGAAGTGAGGAAATTAGTATATAAGGTGCAGTTGTAGGAGAGGAAGCAGGGGGGAAAGGAACAGGTTACCTGAGATAAACGCATAGTCAGTGAGATGTGAGACGCTGTGTTTGGGCTCAGGTGGATCGCTAGAGTGAGTGTGAGTTGCCGTGGCGTTTGAGTGAGTGTGTGCTGCACCTCTGGACACCGGCTGCACAGCAAAGCTTGTCTTTTGTGCTGACGAGTGTGAGCTAGGTAATTCCCTGTTTTACCTGTTTTTAAACCTCACATTGTCAAAAACTTTCCTTCCTGCCATTATCGGCCAACTTTCTTACACATACATACATACACACCCACACACACCGTTTTGCCACCCGCAAGCCAACCTAATCAAACATTCACGCACACCCACTTTCCCCAAGTATTTTGTGAGTGTTGTGGACTACAGTGTTTCATAATATTTAAACTGATAATTCAACTGTTAGTTTTGATTTAACTTTTTCATGTTTTCTTCTTTTTTTATTTTTTCTCTCTTTTTCGTTATTTCTCTCTTCTCACACTTGTTGAGTATGGAATGTTGAATCAGCCGACAATTTCACCAGAGATACTTCTACCTCAGCACCAACAACTTTCACATGTTATTTTTTTTTTTTCTTTTATTGTTGAACCAAAAAAAAAAAAAAAAAAAAGCGGTGGAAAGAACTTGAGCCAAAGTATTTCTTTTGTGTGTGTTTAGTTTGTTTGATTCCTTGCTGATGGTGAAAATATTACTGTGAAACTGAGGTTTTTTTTGATTTGTGAGCTTTGGAGGTGGAGCAATGAAGAGAGGGGTGTGTTTGTTTGGGTTGATTTCAGATATCAACAATGTTCAGGAAATATCCACCATTAATCTGGAATATACTGTTCACACAAAAAATTTTAACAGTGCAGGTTAGGTTTAAAGTGTCAGTTTTTTTTTGTTTTTTTTTGTCAATGCATCATATTCCAACAATATATCGAAAAGCCCCTTTCACACAGAGATTCCGGAAATTACACTGATAATGTGTCCCGGGATCATTTGATTTTGGTTCATTCACACTTCCAGTGATTTTCTGGCATGTGTGCGTGAGTTCACACACATCCCGTAAAGATCCCGTAAAGACACGTGACACCAGGCTGGTTTGGGGTCAGTTTGGCGGTTTTCAAACATCTACATTTTCTAGTCTAATTGGTTAATAAACAAAACTCAAGTGTGCATGTACTCTATAAAATCAGTCATCATGATGTTACTAAACACAGGAGCCCACGCAGAGTCAGCTGGCGTAGGTGTTGACGTCGGTGACGAGCACGCACTTTCAGCCAAATCAGCGACCAGCAGGCAGACATTCATGACTGACAGGTTTTTAGCGCGCTAACTTATAGC